>CM061532.1:98780878-99171855 GCA_030545055.2 Neoaliturus tenellus
AATAGGGTAGAAAATTCGAAGAAATACTTCTGTTAAAATATTTGTTGTAATGTTAACTTCAACCTTTTTTCTTTTTACTTCTTTTTCAGCTTCTCCTTCTTCTTCTCTCTTCTTATGTTTGTTAAACTTGAGGAATTCATCCATTTCTTGTTCAACTTGTTTTTCTATATCAGAACTATTTTCATCCATTAGAGGTGTATTTTCTTCTCCGTTAGTAGAATTCATCTTGCGAACGATGTTTCCCATACGACGGTTGAAGATAGAATGAAGTTTCTACTAATTATTTTCTTGCTTTTATATTTTTTTGTAAAATCCTTGAAATTTATATAATTACAAAAATTGTTTATTTTCAACTTGTCTTTTAGAAACAAAATTCTAACCTTAACAATAAAGGAAGATAATTCTAACCTCAATATTTTGCAGTACTTATACTAATTCTTCTTAAAGTACATTCTTCACTATTCCGGTCAGAGGTGTGTAAGTAACTATTTTATCATGTAGAATTAGACAGTATGCCGAAGTTCCATCCGCTACTGGTTCTTCAAATTCCATTTCAATTTTTATATCAACACTTGATGATTTTACTGATTCATTTTGTTTTGAACAATCGATTACAATTATTGGAGCTTTGGAATAATATTGATCAGGTGATAATAGTGGTGTATTAGTCTTTCCATAATATGATGATTGAAATCTTGCGTACATATCATATAAAATGGAAAAACGTTTTTTACTAAACATGACATTTAAATTGTCATATGGAAAAAATTGAGAGTTTAGGAAAACTTTACAATTCTTTATTTTACAATGATCAAATTGACCAGCATTTGCAGTAATAACATCTTTTCGCTTAGTTTGGAAACCGAGTATTATGTACCTTGCACGTTCCAAGTAAGTTGATGTCTTGACGGTCCATGTTTGTCGTTCTGTTTGAGGTAATGTAGGGTATTCATGAAATTCCCAACTTCGGAATGGCATCACAATGTCACGGTCAGATTTTAACTTTTTTAACAATACTATTCTATGTTCATCAGCCAATCTTACATGAGGTACTCTCCAAACAACTTTATCCAATTGTAGTTGCCATTCCAATTTATCTTCCGTAGTTGCAGGGTCTGCAAGTATTAAGTCCTTATTAGTTGAAGATCTGAGTAATACTAATTCTTGTTTAACATTTATTATAACCCTTTTGTAATCTTCAGCAAATCCCAAAAGCAATCGTAAAGGTACATGAAAATCAAAATGACCGTTGGAAGCAGGTGTTATAGTGTCTTTATCAGGAGCAACCCATCCGGCAGTGACTATTGAATTCTTCTCATGTGGTGTTAATGATGTTAATCCTTTTAATGTAGTTGTTATACCAACCTTTTTTGTTGAATCAACTGTCACCCCTGATATCTCATATCTTATTTCATCAAAAAGATATGCCATTGGGTTATTTATAAAAGGAACTGTTGAAGCAGTTTTTCCATCCAATTTTAATACCCTTCCTTCGATGTACAAATAACTTTCACATGGTAATGTGTAAATATCTTGTTGTTGAATGGGAATTCTTATTTCATCATTATTGTTTAATTTTGATGAAGTGTAAGGGTTGTGTGTGTGATATTCCTTCTCCCATAGTGTTTCGTCGAATGTCGGTCCTTGAGATATATCCAGGATATCCATCGTTGTTAAGTTTCAATCCAATCTTTTGTAGAAAACGAATGTTGTCTGATGTTAACTCTTCCAATGTCGAGGAGCTACTGAGCTCCCGACTCTTCCGTTGTGGTTTAAATGATAATCCCATGTTGATTTTTATGTCGCCGCTCTGATGTGTATTCGTATAGTAATTGTTTCTCCTCTAAAGTCAACACTATGACCGTCTTGATCCAATATGTTCAGTACGATGTCTGAAATGAAACTGGTGTTTAATGGTAGGTATATCAAGTTTTGTGGCTTCTCAACAATTTTAAAACCTGGAGCAACTGTTGGATAAAATGTATGTAAGATATGCTGATTTACTCCTTCTCTATATGATCCATGTATAATATTACATGTTACATCAATACTATTTACTTTTAATATTGTAACAGTTGTATTACCTGAATGAGTAGTTCCAGGAGTTAAGATTTTCTTTTTTGTATCTGTAAATCCAAGTAAACTGCCAATAGAGTTTTTCATTCCGACATCTATATAATATTTTGAAGTTATTTCTGCTTTTAAAGTATTATTGTTTCCTTTGATTGTGATATTATCTTCTCCGAGTTTTTTCTGTAATAATTGGTTTATATCATCAATTTCATAAGCTCCAGTAGGAAATGTAATTATTTTCAATTCTGAGTATTTTCCTGCAGCATCCTTAGTTTCATAATAATGTAGTAAATTGTTTTTTCCTTCTGTAACATTAGGAATTGAATTGTAGGTAGTCAAATCAAGTAATGCCGCTTCCCATAATCTTTCCTTGGATAAACGCAATGCTGGGAATAGAGTACTTTTTAATGTGGATGAATTTCCACTCAGTGACACTGTATACGATGACATCTTAAAGGTGACTGACACTTTTCGCTAGAAACTCCAAACATAAATGTCCACATATTTCAGTATTGTTAGGTTGTTCTCTTTTGTAATTGTAAAAAATGTTTTTGGAGTTTTGAAAATAATGTTGAAGTTCTTTCGGCGGTGGTAGATTGCCAAAACTGTCAAAGTAGTAAACGGTTTGTCCGAGCTTTTTATAGCATACCCAATGAGTGCCTGGACCATAGGTGGAATCCAAATTTACTATTCCAGTTTCATTTTTCCATATTTTAGTTGGTAATGCATCTTTCATAAAAACTCCTCGAAAGAATGGTATTTTCAAACATTTTACATAATAATTTAACTGATGATTAGTTAAGGCTTTATTTGGAATTATCAATTGATTCTTTTTATTTAGTACACACGGTACGGTCTTAGGTATAAACCTTTCTTTAATATCACTGTCAAGCTAAGTTGATACAAAACTTCAAGCTTATGGAGAAGCAAATTTCAAAATTCAGCTACATACAGCACAACAAAAGTTAATGCAATGTTTTGCAGTTGATATATAAAAACAATAAGCTTGAAATTTGAAAAAAGTTCCCTACTTCAAGCTCTGTTCAATGTTTTAAGAGTGTTAAACTTCTAAATATAGTGGATTATCTTTTAAGCTAAGTTAATACAAAACTTCAAGCATCTTAATAATATTTTACTGTAGTTACTGACTTAAGTATGGGAAATATTAATAAAACATTGCAAATTTACTTCAAATAGCCGGAGACCAAAGTTTTGGCTCAGTAAGTAACAAACAATGTAAGACATCACAAAGTAACAAGCCATGTAAAACAATCAGTTCCGCCTAACGGGCAAAATAAAAAGATATAAGATTGGCATTTATCACAATTTATTTTTATGTTTGATCGTTTTATTGATATTGGTGATGTCCAATATATATGCATGCACAATTTTGAAGGATTTAAAAAATATTACAGTAGTTATTAAAAAATTACGTCTACTTAAATGGTAACCCCCCCCCCCCCCATAAATAAATAAGTAAACGTTAAAAACAGTACTGGAGGTTTAAGGACCAACAAAACGATATATAAAAACACACAATATTAACTGGCATTAATTGTAAATAATTTTTTAGTTAATTTTTTAAGACTGTTACACTTATAAATACGGTGAATTTCCTTTTAATATTACTGTCAAGCTAAGTTAACACAAAACCTTATGAGGAAGCAAAATGCAAAATTCAGCTACATACAGCTAAATTAACTAAAATGTCTTACAGTAGATCTATAAAAGCAATAAAAAAAAACTTGAAATTAGGAAAACATACCCTACTTTAAGCTCTGTGTATCGGCTTTAATATATTTGAAACAAAGTTGTAGTAAAATGAAATATGTTTGCTAAGACCTCAAATATTTTATAGGCCCAACAGTTTTTGTCACTAGAGCAGGAAAACTAAAATAATTTTACCTTTTTATAGGACTACGTGGTCGCTAAATCTAAAAATAAGAAAAAAACAACTGTATATAACTGCTACATGAAATTTCAGAAGTATATCTTGGCGATTGACGGAGGGAGATACAGCAATATGTCGAAGTTTTGGTTTAAAAAATAACATAAATTGGAGTAATTTTATGTTTTTTCGATAAGTTTGCCTTGAGAGAGCTTAACAAAAAACTATACAAATAAATTTTTATCTCTAAGTTCATCAACCTATATTCTTGAGGAGGTTAAATTTGAAATAATAAATGTAAGGATTATTTTTTATATATATCTCTAGTATGTAATGGACGTGTAGAAGTGATTATCTGTAGGAACAAGTGAGTTACAATTATTAATATTTAATTAAAAAATGTACATATATCTGGTTGAGAAAGGGCGGATTAATTTATTGAAAGATATTGGAAACTATTGAAAAAATGTGAAAAGTCGATTTGTTTGAAATTTACTAGTCTGGTTCAAAATTGCAATGTTCGTAGGACCAGGTACTATGTACCAGAGAATAATAAATGCCTACATCACTGTTTAAATATAGTCAAAAGAAAGGTTTAAACTCACTCACAAGAAAATCCGTATGGCGGAGCTGGAAGGGCGCCAAGATGGCCGAAGGGACGCCAACACAGCCAGGGCACGAGGGAACTGCTGGGCCAGGAAAGTCTCTCCGAGGTCCAGGGAATCTTCTCTCTTGCTACGAATTCGCACGTACGCACAATTGAATAATGAATTGAGCTCTCGTACAGTCCAATGTTCATATACGCGGGAGACCGAGTGTTGCCCGACACGCACTTACACACACTAGGTTCACTGCAATCTATGTTAGTGAACAGAGAAAATAGTTACGGGACAAAATAATACCACTTTGTAAAATATTAAAATAAATCAAAAGGGGGAGCCACCATGGGCGAGACTACGGTCACGTTTAAAAATTATAACGTGCCTGGGAAAAGAAAAGCCGAAAGGCACTTGAGAACTGATCGGTCGAAAGACGAACAGAACCCGAATCAGAATGGCGAGCCTCATGGGAGGTGAAGGGAACTGCTGACATGCAAGAAACGGAACAGAAGTGGTTTATGAGTCATCGGCCAATCAGCAGCCAGCGAGATTCGGAGCGACAGACGGGCAAGGGTCATCGGCCAATCAGAGGCCATGGATCGGTAAATTTCCGTTTTGAACGTGTTCACCAGCTCTCGGCGATTACGCCCTATCGCTATCTCTCTCTCTCGCTCTGCCTACCGCCAATATTTGAAATGACAATTCTGCTTGTTTGTTATAACTTAAAATCAGTACTTAACATACCGGCGGCTTTGAATCACTTGTGATTCAACAAAACAATGTTCAAACCCAGAAAAAATGAAAATCAAAACAATTCTTATGCTAATGTGTACAAGAGGTTACCATTGGAATGATTAGGCAGGTTGCGCCCAGAAAGGTAACAAAAACACTTTGACTGCAGGACGAGTAAAGGTACCGTGCTGAGTCTTGAGCTTAACAATTCTGACAACATTGTCTTTGCCAGGAATGACCTTTGTGATCCTTACCAAGGGCCACTGGAGAGATGGGGTGTCTTGATGAACCAGCACTAAGTCGCCAACTTGAAGATTCCTCGTAGGAGTGGACCATTTCAGGCGTTGCTGCAATGTGTGGAGATACTCCTTGCTCCAGCGCTTCCAGATGCGTTGCATGAATGCTTGCATGAGTTGCCATTGTGAGAGTCTATTGTCAGGCGTGTTGATGACGTTGGGTTCTGGAAGTGAGGCTAGGGGGGCTCCAATCAAAAAATGACCTGGCGTCAGAGCCTGAAGATCGTTAGCATCACTGGATAAAGCAATGAGAGGCCGGGAATTGAGCATCGCCTCTTTTTGGCATGTTAGTGTGGTGAACTCAAGAAGGGTGGGCACGTGAGTCCCGAGGGTGCGCTTCAAATGATATTTAGTGCTCTTGATGGCACTTTCCCACAAACCGCCTTGGTGAGGTGCAGCGGGGGAATTAAAATGGAACTTGATGTGGTGCTCAAGCGCAAATCGCTCAATTGGTCGCTGAGCAGAAGAGAGGAATTCACGAAAGGCATTTCTTGCGCCCATAAAGTTTGTTCCACAATCACTGTAGATATCGGAGCATATTCCTCTGCGAGCTACAAAGCGCCTCAACGCAGCGAGGAATGATTCAGTGGACAAGTCAGTTGCAACTTCGATGTGCACTGCCTTGGTGACGAGGCAAACAAAAATGCAGATGTAGGCCTTAATATGGCGGATGGAGCGAAGGTTGGGGATCTTGACAGTGAATGGACCGCCATAGTCAATGCCCGTAGACAAGAAGGGTCGAGCAGGAGTCACTCTCGCCTTGGGTAAGTCACCCATGAGGGGGGAGGTGTTTTTCGGTTTTTGTTTAAAACACACCAGGCATTTGAAAATTCTGTTTCGTACTGCACTTCTCGCAGAAAGGATCCATACATGTTGGGACAGTAGCGACATAGTCAATTGTACCCCAGAGTGCAAATGTTTGCGATGAATGTAGTCGATGTAGATGTTGACTACGTGATGTTTTTTCGGTAGAAGATAGGGATGTCTTATGTTGTCCGCCAGATCGGCGTTTTGAAGTCTGCCACCAACCCGTAGTAGACCATCTTGATCGATGAAGGGAGAGAGTCGCTGAAGACGCGAAGAGCAGATCTTGTTGTCTTGAAGAGCAGCAATGTCATTGGAGAAGGCCTCTTGTTGCACCAATCGGAAGATACGCAGCTCGGCAGCTTGTATTTCGTCCACAGAGAGAGGACCTAGACGAGGATCCTGCCGGCGGCTGTTATGGATGAAGCGCACTACGTAGGCCGTGACATGAAGTAGCTTCGTCCAGGAGGAGAACTGGGAAAGAAGATCCCACGACGACTGCTGTGTAGAGATGAGCGCAGTCAATGGGGTTGGCTTCACTTCATCTTCGAGAGACTGGAAGAGTTGTTCTGCAATAGGCTTGGAACTGCCCAGAGTTGCAGGAGCTTGATCGGAAGATGACGGTGAGCATACCGTATAACGACCTGAGTGGTCATGAGAATGCGTGGTCTCAAAAAATGCATCACACGCAATTTCCTCAGCGGATTTCTTGGGGTAAGAAGGCACTTCTTCTTGATTCCAGAAACTTTGTTGTGAAGAATGAAGATCTATGTCCACAGTGGACAGGAGAGAGATGGATAGGCATGAGTTCGTTGGACAAGAAATGGAGCAAGGAGCGGTTCCAACGATGACATATCCGAAAACTGTACCAATGGCGTAAGGCATGTGAGCGCCAAGAGAGTGACATTCATTGGTCAGGACTTTGGGGAAGAGAGCACATCCGATGAGGACATCAATGGGACCCGGCTGGTGAAATGTTGGGTCCGCCAAAACAAAGGGTTTGACTTTCTGGAGAACTTGTTGAGTGATTGTCACTCGAGGCAAGTCAAGAGAGATTTTTTCCAAAATGTGGAAAGAGTGTTTTTGGGCAACAAACTGTCCCGAGAGTGACTCAACATCCAAGTTGAGTGAGCCGTTTGTGTGTGTGAGAGCCTGGGATAGTCCTGAGACGGGGAGGTGAGACTGTTGTCGTCGAGTGCCCAAAAGTTGAGCGGCTCTCTCAGAGATGAAATCTGACATACTGCCAGAATCTAGCAATGCTCTAAATACATAAGAGCGACCATTAACGGCAGTGAGTTTCACTAGAGCCGTGCTGAGGAGAACAGTACTGTTATGTGGAGCAGTCTGTTGTTGAACAGAGCAAGTCAAAGCAGTATCAGCGCCTTGCGGAGGTGAAGACGAGGGAAGGGGAGCAGGCGAGCGCTGCGAGTTATCCTGAGCATTGTTGAAATGCAGGAGAGAATGGTGCTTCTTGTGACAAGTGGTGCAAGAAGCCTTCGAATTACATTCCTTCAGAGAATGGGTTCCGAGACAGGAAATTCATCTTTGATTTTCTTTAACGACCTTGTACCGCTCGTTAGGAGATTTGCCTTTGAAAACCTGACACTGGTAGATTTTGTGGCCAGGCTTGTGGCAGCAAAAGCACGTTGCAGATTTCGCATTCGTGGGCTTGGCATCAGTAGCCACCATGGCGATACTGCCCGAGGAGTAATGAGTCCGTTTTTCACTTTTGGGTTTGCTTGAATGAGCAGGGGGAGATTTAAAATCCGTGGTTGCATGCAGACTCGCATCTTCAATGTGGGAGCACTCCAAGTTCAAGAAGTTGATTATTTCCATGACCTTGGGAAGCGTGTGCGCCTCGGTGTCATCGTCAGCCTTAGTGTCACGGTATTGTTCCAATTGTTGGACCAATTTAGTATCAAGTTTTCGTAAAAGGTGTGCGGCAAGTAACGGATTATTTTCAGTTACATCACAGTTCAATGCTTTCAAAGATTCCGAGTGCTCGTAAAAGGTGGTTAGGAATGCTCTTAATTGCTTGAGATTGCTTCGGGAGACGCATGGTAAATCCAACAAATGGTTAAGGTGCAGAGTTGTCAGACGACGAATATTGTCATATCTATCACGCAAAAGTTGATAAGCGATCAAATAATTTGACGCTGTGAGGTTGAGAGACTTTACCAAATTCAATGGTTCACCTGTTGAAACACTGAGCAGGTACTGAAATTTGGCTACATTTGAAAGAGAAGTACTTTTATGTACAGTGGTATCAAATAAATTGATGAAAGAAATCCATTTTAATGGAGTACCATCAAAATTATGCAAGCTCAATTTAGGCAGTTTAACTCCTGTCACAACTGCAGAAGGGAAATGATGAGATGCTTCAGAATGTGAAGAATGGGGAGTTGTAGGCTCCACAACAGTGTGCACTTCAATTACACTAGAGATTCGGACATACAAGTCATTGACCTCATCAACATCTGAGGACAAAGTTGTTTCAATGTCATCATCAGTGTCTGTTTCAATGAGACGTTGTAAGTTTAACTCGAAGTCATCACGTTTTTTCTTAAGTTCGGCAAAGATTGTGTTCAATTGTCGAATCTGCACGGGGGTGAGAGGGGGTGTGCTGGTTGACGTAGTAACCGTTGCCTCGAGCTTGGCGAAACGAGTTTTGATTAAGTCCGTAGACTTGCGATAAGTCTCATATTTAAATTCCTTTGGAGCCATTGCGCTCAATTTGAGTGAAACAGTACACTAAAATGACTTAAAGTACAGAAAACAAAGTACAGAAAATTGTGAAGCACAATATAATGAACAATCAGAGGAATTGAATTTAATGCTCGGCACTTGAACGCCAGTGGTGAAATTGACAAGTTAGGCCTTACTTAAAATAGCTTAAAAATAAGTTTCAGCCTTAATTAACCAAACTGCAGAACGCACATAAATTCAATGTGAATATGTAGGCTTAGGCTTATTTGAATGAAAAACTGTATTGAATAACAGTAAAAAGCCTCAGAGTGAGAGAAAATATTCAACAATTATCAAAGACAAATTGTCAGAGTTTGCTATTTACAATACCAATGTTCAAGAAATTCGAAAATAATTATTATTTCATCACAAGAAAATGTTATTTTCATAATTGAGAATAAAATCCATTTAAATACATCAGCATAAATCACCAGTCAATGAAAAACACAATATATATTGCATATAAATGGCCAACAATAATTCAATTGGCCATGTCAAGTGTTGTAGACAACATCAGCAGAGCAGAGATATTATGAGAATGGCTATACACGCCCATTCATGGCGAGAGACGAGAGAGAGCTCAACAAGGGACAATGTTCCCAGCTACGGGAAGATTGTTTTTTAATAATGTTCCCAGCTGCGGGAAGATTGGTTTTAATAATGTTCCCAGCTGCGGGAAGATTGAATTTTGATAATGTTCCCAGCTGCGGGAAGATTGTGATTTTAATGAAAGTTTTGCACTGGACAATATTCCAAAGGACTGAATCACTTATAGATCCGGCTCGAAGGACCAAAAAATGATTGAGAAAGGGCGGATTAATTTATTGAAAGATATTGGAAACTATTGAAAAAATGTGAAAAGTCGATTTGTTTGAAATTTACTAGTCTGGTTCAAAATTGCAATGTTCGAAGGACCAGGTACTATGTACCAGAGAATAATAAATGCCTACATCACTGTTTAAATATAGTCAAAAGAAAGGTTTAAACTCACTCACAAGAAAATCCGTATGGCGGAGCTGGAAGGGCGCCAAGATGGCCGAAGGGACGCCAACACAGCCAGGGCACGAGGGAACTGCTGGGCCAGGAAAGTCTCTCCGAGGTCCAGGGAATCTTCTCCCTTGCTACGAATTCGCACGTACGCACAATTGAATAATGAATTGAGCTCTCGTACAGTCCAATGTTCATATACGCGGGAGACCGAGTGTTGCCCGACACGCACTTACACACACTAGGTTCACTGCAATCTATGTTAGTGAACAGAGAAAATAGTTACGGAACAAAATAATACCACTTTGTAAAATATTAAAATAAATCAAAAGGGGGAGCCACCATGGGCGAGACTACGGTCACGTTTAAAAATTATAACGTGCCTGGGAAAAGAAAAGCCGAAAGGCACTTGAGAACTGATCGGTCGAAAGACGAACAGAACCCGAATCAGAATGGCGAGCCTCATGGGAGGTGAAGGGAACTGCTGACATGCAAGAAACGGAACAGAAGTGGTTTATGAGTCATCGGCCAATCAGCAGCCAGCGAGATTCGGAGCGACAGACGGGCAAGGGTCATCGGCCAATCAGAGGCCATGGATCGGTAAATTTCCGTTTTGAACGTGTTCACCAGCTCTCGGCGATTACGCCCTATCGCTATCTCTCTCTCTCGCTCTGCCTACCGCCAATATTTGAAATGACAATTCTGCTTGTTTGTTATAACTTAAAATCAGTACTTAACAATATCTCTAAATTGAAATAGTCACAACATTGATAGCCCAAAGGAAGAAAATTGACCATACGCTGTACCTTAACACAGTTCCATGCTGTGGTGCGGGCCGAATTTACGCACCTTATACTGTACTGTAAGATTTAACGTCAGCACATCAGTTTGTGCAAGACCATCGAAGCAAGCGCACATTTAAATTATTCCTGACATTTACCCATATCCAATCAACATCCGTTGAGCTTTTATTTGAATATGTAGTATTTCTGATATTTAGAGAACCTACTGGAGTGTAGTTAAATTTTCTCAATAATATAAGTACGAGAGCTAAACCTGTTAACTGTTCTATGTTACCACGGCTGTACTACATTACCCCTTAATCTGCCTTACCGACACTTGACGAATTTCTGATACCCCGATGAGTGAGTGAGTGAGTCAGTTACACATGCGGGAGTATATAATTTAGATTCACACGAAGTATTTCGTACTTCTCTTACAAGGATACCAAAGGCATAAAGGTGTAATATCCATCTATAAAGGTACGCAGCAGTTCAAACGTTCGTAGTTACACATGTACACACAACCACAGAGTTCCATGAGTTTACCGTTGCAAAGTTGATGCTCATAGTTTCAACATAGCATAGAACCTATAAGGAAAACCTATGAGAACCTATATCATGACTTACCATATATGAAAACTTTTTTAAATTATGTTTTATAATTGTAATGAAATTATTTCATAGTTTCTATGAAATTAACCCCTCATGAAGATATCACCAATGGCCGAGTATGAGTATATTTTTGCTTCAGCAAAAGTTGTTCTTTTTTTAAAATAATAAAATATTACCATATAAACTTTTTTTAACTATGTTAAGAATTGTGTTCGACATTCTGAGAAGTAAAGAATATTCTGCATCACCGGGGTGTACAGTATGTTCGCTGATTCTTAGAACTCGCTTCGCTTGCGCCTGGGGACTCAACCCTCTTCTTATAAGTGTACACGTTCAGCAAGACTGAGAGTCTCAGAGCTGGTAAACACGTGACGCAACCTTCCAATAATCCCTCAGTGTTTAATCTCTTTCTTGTCAGGTTTTTAAAGAAAAAATAGTTTTTAGGACTTACAATGAAATATAATAAGTAAAGTAATTCTATAATGTGGTATACTAAAGAAAATATGCAACATGCATAGGCGGTTTTAGACATTACCTTTATATTTTTCAGTAAAAATTTATTGATTCAATTTCGAGATCGGGTTTAATTACTTTTAGCTTTTCCCATTTTATTCGTTTTATTAATGTTGTTGTATACATTGTACATATACTTATATATGCATAATTCCGTAAGCGAATCGGTCCCCATGAAAAATCTCCGGCTAGGAAAAAGATAGGATAACATATGATAGCTCATTTTAAAACTTGAGGGCGAAAGACGCAAGGAAAAATACCAGAATTATCAAACGTTTCCTGGGTTTCGCATCATTGGACCTTGAAGTTCAAATGTTAATCTAAAGGGAAGAAGATTATTTTATCTACTCGTGTGATTAGGCAGATGTTCCAGTGTATATTTTCTATCATCAACTCAGCTGGTTATTGAGCAGATATTTTGAGTTAATATAATCATATAATTATACCGGGTGTTCATAAAGTCTTGCCCTGATAAAGAAATCAAATAGCATGTAAACAAATGATGGTAGAATAATGTTTTATTCACAGTTTTAACTAGTGATTTCTCAAGTTTTATTTACATATATTCAAACTCAATAAAATTCTATGTGTCGCCTTGTGTTGCCTGTAAATATTCTAGGCGACTTTTTTCTATTTTCCCATATTTTTATTAACATTTAATGAGTATCAGACTGCACTGCATTTCTTATTCTCTCTCTTAGTGACTCTAAATCAAGAACTGGGGTAGAACACACTACGTCTTTGACAAACTCTCACATAAAAAAGTCCAGAGGAGTAAAGTCTGGTGACCGAGGAGGCAATTCAGTTGGGCCATCACTCCCAATCCACAGTGACTTCAGTAATGCGCGGGCGTCAAGTTCGTTTCTTGTCACACGCACTGCCCCTGTCACAAAAATATGGATACCACCTCTCGATACTCTTTACATCAGGTGCAGGTGTTCTGAACGTTCGCACATAAAGTCTTTAGACAGTACTGGTAATGGGGGACTGGGTTTCATAGAACTATAGGACACACTGTTACTTCTTGTGGAGGCTTACCATTTCTGATTTGCTTTTGTACCGAATTTAAGAAAACTGCATTGTTGTCAAACAGCTAAACAAAGGTGTTACCAACTTAATATAAAAAAAAAAACTAGATTAAATTCTCTTCAAAAGAAGCAATGTAAGTTGCGCGTGGCTCTAATGGTTTCTGTACAGCAAAGCTATCAAATCAGGGCAAGACTTTATGAACACCCGGTATATTTTTAAAATTGACAATGCAATAAAAAAGGAGCACACTAATAGCCATGACAGATTACGGATCCACAGAAGATTTCATCTTCGTGACCCCATCTATGTCATTAAAGAAATAGGAGTAGAATGATTCTTTATGCTAAAAATACCAAAGCTAAAATTGACTTAAGCTGGGTTCACAAGCGACACTTACAGCTGCGACACCGAAGCGATACTGCGGTTACAGTTGTCGCGGCTCGCGAAACATCCGTTCACACGAGCGACAGTTTAGCGGCGACACCGCATCGACAGTTCTTGGAAATTTTCCCCCCACCTTTGTTGGGTGAATTCAGATTAGTGTTGTGTCAACCAAGAAGAGATCCAGAGTGAAGCGTGTAACTGTGGCCTGGCCTATCTATATATTTAAAAATAGTAAAGTAAAAAAAACACTTTTGGGCAGTTCGTCTGAGACTTATACTGGGGTGATTTACATGGAAGTTATACCAAAACAAACTTTTTCAGTCATTTATCAGCAGGTTTAATTTGTATTTCGAAAATATTATTTTGTATAAAATCAAATATTAATAACTTTTCTTATGTAGATTTCAATTAACATGTGGAAAATGAAACTTTTTCAATCCTAGGGAGAGGTTGGGTGAGACTTCTAATGGACCGATTTACAAGCAATTTGTGCCAAGTAAAAGTTAAACTTACGGTACGGGGGCATGGTCGTGTACTCGTGTCCCGGGAGCATAGATGATACTGTAAACACGGGTCAAGAGGTTTTAACGGGGACACGGGGTGGCATGCGGTCACGGCGAGTGTGAATGAATGGGGAGCACAAGGTTTCAAGGTGAAGGAGTGTACAGTATTAATGGGCTTATGTTGTATTGAACCTTTTAATTAACTTGTGTTATAAAACCGTCATGATCATGTTTAAGGTTAAAATTATTTTTACGTCCGGTAGTATAAAAGTACAATAATTTGTATTTTTCCACAAAATAGACTACTGTATTTTAAATACAAGGCCAATTATTGGTAAATTACCGATTGGATTGGCCAGAAAGTTTCGTCAAGATTAAGAAATATTTTATTACAAAATCCAAACGTGTAAATTCACACTATAGCTTGATAAAAATACAGTACGTCCTACAATTAGGTGATGAATTGAAAATTATTTTTGGAGACAACATAACCATTTTGATTTTTAGGGGCCTTTGTCCCTACAAGCCACTAGTTCTTCTTATTTAGTGTTTCCCTCTATTTTCAGTTATAATATAATTTCCCTTTGTATCAATCATAAAGACATTTCTTTTACTATTCCTTCTTGTTCACAGCAGCACATGTATTGTAAAATGATTCATATCAACTGAAGATAACCCTGAATAATAATGCAGAAAATTAATACTTACATGTCATTTGTGAAACTAAACGTGTATTTTTTTAACTTAATAGTTTCACTGCGCAAATGAAGAGAATATTTTAAATTTATTTTAGTTACCGCTATTGTAATTACCTTAACAGCTTCTTCCAAGGTATTCAAATAAAATTATAAGCACTTCTGAGAAAGAGGACCCTAATTTCCTTGGTAACTAGTTTTAGCTATTCCGATATTCTACAACAAGGTTCAATAACTAGAGATTATATTTTTAAAACATCCGATTATTTGTTGTTTGTTTTTAAAATGACTTTCATTTGATGATTTTTGAGCAGGCTATTTATTTATTAACTGACAAAAATTTGCTTTTTTAGATATGATAATAATTTATGTGTACATTATGTTTGTTTTAGTAATAAAAACCTCGTTCAAAATTAATGTGTGGTTTAAAGACGGAATTTTATTTCCCTCCACGAGGAAAATTCCCCCAATACCTTCATGAGTTTCCAATTTTCTCCACAATCAGGTGTTATTTAATTTTACCTTGGAATAATTAAGAGTAGATAATAGTGCCGTCGACTGTGTTATATCACTATTTTGAGACAGGAAGCTTTTTTTTAGAGGGGGAATGCTTTTACGCACGAACCAAGTTGGCTGACCACTAACTGGACAGTGTGGGACTCACCCTGCTGAGACAGGGAATACCCACTAAACCCCCTCTCTCACCACCACTGCAATAGACCCGAGCTGTCTGCTCATTGCAACATCACAATGGCGGCCTCTGTCCCTTTTTTGGGATGACTCACCTACTTTCCATCAAACCTCTTGCTGTCACTCCTCTAGTGGGTCACTCCAAACATCCGTCCCTCCGCTTTTGGCGCAGTACAGACAGGACGAAGTCAGCCACTGCTCTCCAGCTGTCGTCGCCCTGCAGCATCCACCCTATGATGTTGTCCGGGGACAAGTCACCACCGAGGGTTTCCGCAAGGGCGAACCGTTCTTCTTCGAAATGACGGCACACGAAGAATGTGTGATGCACGTCGTCTTCATTGTGTCCGCAGTACTTGCACCTGGGCGAGTCAACCTTACCCATTCGGTGGAGGTACAGACGGAAGTATCCATGACCTGTCAGGAACTGGGTGAGGTAAAAGTTCACCTCTCCGTGGTCGCGGCAGACCCACGATTCCAGATTCCTTATGAGACGCCATGACCACCTTCCGGTTGTCCCTTCGTCCCATCGTCACTGCCAAGTGGCCATTGTACGGCCGCGGGCCAGCTCAACGGCCTCCGCCCTTTCCATCTCTGGCACTTGTGCCGAGATGAACTTCCTTTCTTGGGCGAGCAAGTCGATTGGGATAACCCCTGCTACGACTAGTACGGCCGCTTCAGAGACCGTTCGGTACGCGAACGCAACCCTCAGAGCACCACAACGCTGCACCGCGAGCATGCGAGTCCGGTATTTCTTCACCTTCGTCGCGTCTGCCCAGATCTCCACCCCGTAGAGCATGATCACCTGTGCTGTTGACAGCAGCAGCTTCCGTTTCTCCTGCCTCGGTCCACCAACGTTTGCCATCAGTCTTCCGAGTCTAGAGGTCACTTCAGCTGCCCTGTCACATGCAATCCTGATGTGATCCCAGTAGGTGAGCTTGTTGTCCAGCACCACTCCCAGATACTTAGCCGTTCTCTGCGTTTCAATCACCTCGGTACCCACCCGCATCGGGATGATCGTGGGTATCCGCCTCCTAGTCAGCACACCAATCTCCGTTTTGAAGACCGCCAGCTGCAGGCCGTGATCACGCACCCAGCTCTCCACCAAGCGCATGACTTGGTTCAGTCTGAGCTGAGCCAGTTGGATGTCCCGTTCGGTGATGACTGCCGCCACGTCGTCGGCATATCCCACGAGGTACGTTCCGTGTGGCATCTCCGTGTGGAGCAGGCTGTCATACGAAACATTCCAGAGATCCGGTCCCAGCACCGAACCCTGAGCTGCCCCAGAAGTTACGGTTTTGGTCACAACTCCCTGGTCTGTCTCATACAACAGGCGCCGGTCCCTTAGGTAGTCCCTTACTATGGCGAGGAGGTACCCAGGTAACCTGAACATCCGCTCAAGTGCAAACAGAATGTCGCACCACCGTGCTGAGTTGAAGGCGTTTTTCACATCAAGCGTGACGAGCAGCACGATGGGTCGAGCCGCGTGGCACGCCTGATTCGCTCGTTTCACTGAATCAACCACCTCAGAAATGGCGCTGATTGTGGAGTGGCCCTCTCGGAATCCGTGTTGCCGGACTGAGAGGTTCCCTGCCACTCGAACAGCTTCTTCAATTCTCGGTTTCAACAGTTTCTCCATCAGTTTTCCTGCCGTGTCCAGCATGCACGGAGGGCGATACGATGATGGAGCATCCGGTGGACCCCGTTTTTTTGCTCAGGAGAACGAGCTTGGCCTGTTTCAAGCGGGATGCGAACACCCCCGCTTTCAAGCAGACATTGTACATGTTCAAGAAGAGTTGAGGGCAGGTTTTCACCATCAGCTTCAACACCTCTGAAGGTACTCCGTCCGGGCCAGGGGCCTTGTTGTTTTTCAAGGAGCTGACGGCTCTCTGCAGTTCCTGCAGCGTGAACAACGGGACTTCATCAACGTCAACCGGCAAGGGTGCGTCGACTCTGACCGGGTGATCAGGAAAGAGTCCATCCACGATGTTCCGCATCTTTTCGGCCTCGATCGGCACGTACCCGGGTCCCTGTGCGAGTTTTCTCGTGACCAGTTTGTACCCCTGTCCCCAGGGGTCCCGGTTAACATCCTCACACAGTGCGCTCCAACAGCGCGCCTTGCTTTGTCTGATCTCTTTGACCAGAGCCCTTTTGGCAACTTTGTACTCTTCTAATCTCACTGCTGCATCGGGTCTGCACCGAGCTCGCTGGGCCCGCCGCCTGAGTCTTAGGCAGGACTGCCTCAGTGCGGCGATCTCTTCTGTCCACCAATACACTGGGCGCTTCCCTGTACGTGCTTTCTTGCGGGGCATCGACGCGTCACACGCACGGTGTATGAGGTGAGACGTGTGTTCCACGACTACCTCTGCGTCTGCCCTGCTTGGCTGATCGGCAGGCATCAGGGGGACGTTTCCCACCCCGTTTTGCAGGAACCGTATCAGTCTCTCTTCGTCGAGCCTAGAGCGGTTCCATCCTAGTGGGCGCAGGCTGTTGCTGAGTGGCACTTGCCTCCTTTCAGCCAGCTCGAAAGTGATGTATTCGTGATCACTACCTGAGTAATCACCCATCACCCTCCAGCCAACAACACGGACGCCAGACCCTCCGAGGCAAGGGTTACGTCGGGAATTGACTCCCCAAACCCAGGCCTACGGTAAGTAGGCGTATTCCCTTCATTCATTGTCAGCAACCCCAGTCTGGATGCCATCTCCAACAAACACCTTCCGCGGGTGTCTGTGTGACGCATTCCCCACTCTCTCGCTCTGGCATTGAAGTCTCCAGCAAGGAGGCATGGACCGGGGATTTCCCGACTCACATCCTCCATAGTATCCAACTTCTCGCGAAATCGTGGAATCCTGTCATTTGGAGAAAAATAACAGCTCACGAAAGTGATCCCTTTGCTAGTGATCCAGGCAAAATTTTCGCCATTCCCACTAGCCTCGATGGGAACCACTCGCGGGTCTGGTACCCACAAAGCGGCCCAACCTGTGCGGTCAGGGAACCATAGGGGACCTTTAGCCCTATAAGGCTCGCTCACGAAGACAAGGGATGTTCCCGTCTTGCGGACGATTTGGTCCACCAGGGAGTCTGCCGCGACACTCCCATTTAGGTTTCCCTGAATGACCTTCAGATCCGGCGCCTGTCGTTCTTCTTCGAGACCAGGAGGTCTCTAAAAGTTTGGCAAGCGCCAGAGCCCTGAACATGGTCAGACGGCCTCCCGTCGGTTGCTTTTTTGCAAGAAGCGCAAGAGGGTGTCTTGTCACAAGAGGAGGACTTGTGACCAACGCCTCCGCACCTCCAGCACGCCGCGCTCTGGTCGGGCCCTTTGCACCCTCCCCGGGTGTGGCCGTACTCCAGGCAGCGGTAGCAGCGTGGGATCTCCACCCGAGTTCTCACCCGGCAGATCACCCAGCCGACCTTGATCCTGGTCTTCTGCAAAAGCTTTTGGCCAGTTGCAGCATCTAGGTCAGCCACTGCCAACCGCTGCTCACGGGCGTTTGGTCTGGTTAGGAAGAGTCTGCAATCTCCCAAACCATCCCCGAACTCTCGCTTTAGAGCGTCTCTCACCTCATCTTGGGTGGTACAAAAATCGAGATCCATGATCTCCACCCGGACTCGGAGAGTAACGCTCCGCAGCTTCCCGCCTTCACCCAGAGCAGTTTTCACCACCTGAGCAAATTCTTGTTGGCCGCCAGCGGAGCCCAGCTCGATGAGCACACCACCATCGTTGGTCCTGTGGAGACGCCGGACCTCCACACCCGAGTCCTCAGGGTGGACGTCCCTCCGCAATTTGCCAACAATGTCGGCGTAGGACTTTCCTGGTGCCGGCTTGATGATAAGGACGTTCCTCATTCTCGCACCAGCAAAAGTCCTTTTAGGCCTATCCGCAGCTGTTTTTTTCTTGTGTCCCCCCCTTTCCAGCGGGGGCGCCACGTTGAGGCATGGCCGCAGATTTTTTGGTTACGGCCTTCAGCTTCTTTTTTTCCCTCCTCAAGGCGGACTTCGATTTCACTTGCGTGAAGCCATCCTCATTAATCGCTTTGGGGGGAACCAGGGTCTGTTGAGTGGGAGGACACCCATCCGCTTTCGCTGGCTCTTTCGGTGTCCCCTTTCCCCTTTCCCCTTTTTCTTTCTTGTTCTTTGAGGGAGGACATGTCATCTTAACTTCTGCCTGAGAGCTCCCAGATGACATCCCCTTTTTCTTTGAGGGAGGTGAAGTCATCGTGCCTCGGGTGAACTTCTCCCCTGGGCCAACCTTTTGAGCCGCTTTTAGCGGGCTCAGCGAAGTTGTCCGTTGACGCTTCTTCAAAGGTGCCTGGTTGGGCGACTTGTTCATCTCCTGATTCACCACCCGGCGCTCCTCTTTAATAGCAGCCATCCGGGTAGCTTGCACTCCTCTAGGCTATCTATCTTGTCGCGGAAGTCCTGGACGGCCTCGTTGGGTGTGAGGTAGCAACTGAAGATAGTCACGTCCCCACACCGAACCCAGACGAATCCTCGGCCGCGGCCTTGACTCCGCACCAAGACATCTCGTGTATTACGTGCCCAAAATGCAGCAGTACCGAGGCTGTCCGAGATCCAAATGTTTGGGTCTCTGTCCCGATACTGTTCGCTGATAAGGAGCGCGTCAGCACCAAGTTCTCGGGCGAGCTGATCTAGAAGGTTATCAGCTCCCCAGGATCTATGAAGGTTGGCCTGGAGGATGCGAATTACCGGCCGCTGCCTTTTGCCTGTTCAAGTGCGGCTCTGAAGGCACCGCACTGACCAGACCCGGGTAAGTGACCGAGGGCACTGGAGCCTGAATCCTTGCAGAGGAAGCAGGAGGGGCTCGAGGAACATTCCTTGCGTTTGTGGCCCTGGCTTCCACACTGGAAGCAGTTGGCACTCCTGTCGGGCCCTTTACAGTTTCGGGAGGAGTGGCCGAAACCGAGACAGCGGAAGCATCTCGAAACTACCACCCTCCGTTTGAGCCTGCAACTGACCCAACCGACTCTGAGGTGCTGAAGGCTAAGCAGCTTATTGGCGTGCTTTTCGCCCATCTCAGCAACAGCCATCCGGAGTTGACTTCGGTTGGGCTCGTGCCGCCAAATACCTCGGGGTTATGGTGGACACCAAGTTAAGCTGGAGGGATCAGATCTTCCGTACGGCGGACAAGGCCGCTAAGGTAGTGACTTACCTTAGTAGGCTGATGGCCAATGTCGGGGGTCCCCGATCCAGCAGAAGACGTCTGTTGATGTCCGCGGTCCAGTCTGTGCTTCTTTACGGGGCAGAGGTGTGGGCAGGCGCTCTAGATAAGGAGTGCTACAGGTTGCGACTCGCCCGGGTTCAGCGTCAAGCTGCACTCCGGGTGTGTTCCGCCTACCGGACAGTGTCCGAGCCTGCCGTCCTGGTGGTCGCCGGAGTCATCCCTGTCAAGCTCTTGGCAGGGGAGAGGAAAGCGATTTATCAGAGACAAGGCGAGATCGGCAAGGACACGGCAAGAACAGAAGAGCGCTCCCGAACCTTCCAGCAGTGGCAACACAGCTGGGAGCACGACACCCGAGGACGATGGACTGCGCGACTTATCAAGCAGGTCCAACCATGGGTGGAACGGCGGCATGGGGAGGTGGACTACTACCTGACCCAATTTTTGACAGGTCACGGCTATTTTCGGTCGTACCTGAACCGGATGGGAAAGACCGGTTCACCGGACTGCATTTATTGCCCGGGTGTTCCCGACGATGCGGAACACACATTCTTCCGCTGTCCCCGTTGGGAAGGGCCCCGCCTGGAGGCCACACAAATCTTTGGTGTATTTTCGGTGGACTCGGTCTGCCAAAAGATTTTGGAGGATGAGGGCAACTGGGATTGTTTGTCACAGTTCGTCCGGGGCATCCTCCTGGAAAAGAAAACCGATCTGGACCGCGAAGTGGCCCAGATCCCTTGATCGAGTGGCTGGATAAGGAGCGAGCCCCACGGGCGTAAGCCAAATTTAGGCCTAGCCTGACGTAATGTGACAAACAATTCCAGGTTAGATTCCTAAAGAGTAGAGGAGGTTTTTTAGTGGGTAAACCCGTTTTTAGGGGAGCCCCACACTACAGGCTGGCCACCTGTGTGCGTAATGCATTTTTCCGCCTCTCCCTCAAAAAAAAAAAAAAAAAAAAAAAAAAAAAAAAAAAAAAAAAAAAATATAAAAAGATAATATTGACATAAATTAATTTTAAGAATAATTTTATTTGTGATTTGTTTACATATTATAAAGGTGGTTTAATTTTAATTTATTGAATAAATCATACATCTTGTTTTAATGTATTTTTAAATGGTGTGATAAATTAAAGTTTTAATGTTAAAATTTTATTAGGCTACTAGTACTATTACTATTATGTGACATAAACACTGCTTTAATTTTCTTTAAAAACAACCATTACACAAAATCTATAATATATACAGCCCCATGTGTAACTGACTGACTCACTGATGATCTTAAATTCCTGAAGCGACCGTTTAAGATAGAGACTTGAAATTTGGCATGGACATTCTTTGAGATGTTTCAATTTAGGGAAAATCATAAAACTACAACTTTATTTAATTTTAAACTATAAAAAAGGTAAAAAATATAGATTTGTCGGTAACGTAGTTCAGCCGTATCAGCCTATATCACCGCGTGGTATCGTAGATCACTCTTCGGGTTTAGTTCTCGCTCGTGTTTAAATGATCTATTTCAACTACACCCGTGTTCGATGGATACACTCTAATTTGTGCTGCATTGAAAGCTCGTTTCTTTTATATTTTTACACACATCATAAATATGTCTTAGGGAATTTTTAAATAACTGTTAAGCAGAATTAACAGATTTAAATGTTAGGTTCTCGTTTTGTTTCAATTTATTTTAGATTACTTATTCAAATTCACACGGAATTATTCTTCCGGCCGAATTTCGCATCGAACGGATTTTCTGTGAAGCTTGAGCCGTGATCTTAACGCAACATACTTCGATTACTTTGTAAAATACTTAATAGTTAATTATTATCTTTCTGTTTGATTTATATTCAGTGTCTTATATTAGATTTTTTCACACTTAAATTTTTTTTTTTTAGAATGTTTAAATAAGTGGTGAACAAAAAGAACAGATTTAAATGCTAGTTTCTCGTTTCATTTCAATTTATTTTAGATTACTTATTCAAATTCACCCCATGTGAACCTCTCAGCCGAATTTCGCATTCAATGAATTTTCTGTGTAGCTCGTGCCGTGATCTTAACGTTATATACTTCTATTACTTAGTATGATACTTAATAGACAGTTAATTATTATCTTTCTGCATTATTTATATTCAGTGCTTTATATTTTATTTTAATACCCACTTAAAATATGTTTTAAGAATTTTTAAACGGCTATTGAACAAAACTAACAGGTTTTTATGAATAAATTATTATTTCACAGGTCTAGATTTTATATTCTTATAATTAGTAGTTTGTAATAGTAGGGGTTTTTTGCGGATCTACTCCGTTTTTATTATTTCCTATGATTTTGTTTTCATGTTATTTAATTCTTGTTTTCGCTTATTGATTTGAATGTTATTTGCTATTTCAGTAATTTAAACGTTTTTCTTCTATATCCTGAAATTTACAAGTTTTTATTTTTAATTAGTTTGTATCAGCCGATTCTTTTAATATCGTGGTTGGCGATACTATATTTAGTTCAAATTGTATTTTTAATTTCTTAAGTTTATTAACTAGCATAGCTTGATTTTTTATTATTTTAATAGCAATTTTCACACTTATTATTGGTTATTTTCTATTTTTTAGCATTATTCTTTTACTCTAATGGGCATATTACATTTTTTTAAATGTACGAAAATCTCATTTAAAAATACTTAATTTGGAATAATTTTGACCCATTGCAATTTTAATGTGACGCATGTTAACTCGTTGACGTTTCAGACTAAGTAGTTGGTGACGTGGAATAGTTAGCATCACACATTTTAGTAGAGTTACAAGTAAATTAATAACTTAGCTTTTCAATACTTCGATTTTTATTAGTTTTTATTTTCCGATTCTTTTAATATCGTGGTTGGCGATGCTAGATTTGGTTTAAGTGTTACTTTAAATTTCTTTAGTTTATGCATTATTATAGCTTGATTATTTGATTATTTTAATAGTTATTTTCACATAGTCAATTATTTCTATTTGTTAGCATTATTGTTTTGCTATAGTGGGCACATTACATTTTTTTATCTATGAAAATTTAATTTAAAGATACTTAATTTGGATTAATTTTGCCCCATTGCAATTTTTCTGTGCCGCATCTAAAATCGTTGACGTTCCAGACCAAGTGGTTGGTAACGTGGAGGAGTTAGTATCACACATTTTTGTAGTAGAGCTACACGTAATTTAAAACTTAACTTTTCAAAAACAAACAGTAAAATGTTTTCTAATAGTAGGGGTCTTTTGCGGATCCACCCCGTTTTTATTATTTTCCTTTAATTTTGTTTTCATGTTATTTAATTATTGTTTTGACTCATTGATTTAAATTTTATTCGTTGTTTCTTTGATTTAAACCTTTGTAATCTATTTCCTGAAGTTTTTAATTTCTCATTTGAGTTGGGTGATTCAGGGGATTATGTCACTTCTTCCACGATTGCAACTCCAAGAGCTGGCTAAATAACAGAGAAACATTTATTACTGTAACTACCACTACTAATTATATTTATAGCAAGAACCACAACTACATTCAAACTCTTTGTTTTTAAACTTCTTTTCATTAAACACAGCTACAATAATCTTGACTTAAATTATATTTTTGTACTTACAAATATGCTTCTTTTGCCTTTTTTAGTACAACCTACTTAAATTGAAGCTGAAATATTTATTTCACTTCTTTTTTTCATAATACGCCAATTAATTCAGTCATATGCGTATCAAAAATTTTCTACAGTACCGATATTGAGCATAATACCTAAATTATTTACATGGTTATTTATTATTTCACAACTATCAATTATATTTTTTTAACGAATTAAGATGAATTAGGAAGGGGGTTTAAAATCCCGTAGACGATTTTCAAAGCGTTTTATTATTATTGATTGTTAGTAGTGTATATAAGACACTTTTGTTACTGCCTTGGCTGACCCGTTCTTCGGTTGGAACTAACCTGTTTAACAAGTAGACTTCTTATTAATTTACGAATTTAGGACAACCCCTAAGGGGGCATGGGGCGGAGCCCCATCGAGCCGTAGGCGAGTCTGTAATATAGTACTAGGTTTAGACTAATAAATTGCCTCTGTAACGCAAAACTAATGCTAAACCATTAGGGGTATAATCCTTTTACATCTCTCCGAATTCCAGAGATAGCAACTTTATTAAATATCTGCGTTCATGTCAAAGTGGAAAGAATGAATGGTGTAACATGTTGCTCATAAGCTCGCCCTCAATAACGAAATGTCAGTGTTAAAGTGTCGTATAAAACTTAGTTGAAATTGACTTAGTATTATCTTTTATCTTCTACTACTTATCTATTATAAATTTAACTACTTGTATTTCAATTGAACACTTTGCAAAATTTTGATTTAATTTTAAATGTTGTGAATAAATAGTTTATGATTGGTTTATGTGAGTTGAAACGGGAATATGTCGATGAACTATGTATAATGAGTGTTGGGATATGCCGGCAGTGGACCTATGGTGGTATTGAACTAAAACTTAGAGAGTAGCTGTTGGCAAACTGAATTGATGGACTATTGAACTCGACCAACAACATGAATGGGCTGACTAGTCATCTCTAGGTTGTAGGTGATTAACTAAAAGGAGAGTATGGAAAAGGTTGAGGATTGAGGTTTAAGGCGTGAAATAAGACTCCTGGAACTACATGACTTATTGACTGAACCTAGAAAACGTATCTGAAGGACATAGGCCTACTGTGGGTTCTTCCCAGAGACGGATCGTTGCCAAGCACAGGACCAGAAGCCTATCAGCCATTTTGATGAGTGTCTTAATTATAATCTACCATACTAAATTAATTGCAAGGTGAATATCTAATAATGAACTGTATCTAGAAATCTAAAACCCATCCTATGGCTGATGGCCCATGTCGTGAAACGACATGAGCGTTAAGGTTCCAGACTACCTCTACAGAACAAGTTACAGCCTTAATTGTCTGGCTACATAATAATTGTACTTGAGATTAATTGATTAATTATATATCATTCCCCCGCTCATCCCTAGCCTAACACAAACCTCCACTTAATTACTACTACTTATCCGAGCATGGCGTTGCAGCGATGTGTTCCAGAAAAAGAGCAAGGCGAAATGGGGCGAGAGCGACCGTGCGTAGGAATATCTTTCGCTCCGCGGACCGATTCGAGAAGGTTCTGGAAACAGGCTGTCGGATACCGGGCCTGTGGCCAGTGCCTCGAAAATCGCTACTATATGGAGTGCTGGCGGCACGAGCCGTCACATAGTGTATCACTTTTAGAAACTAAGTATATATGCAAGTTCTTAAAACTTAACTTTCAATGTTTTTTTTTTTTTTTTTTTTTTTTTTTTTGCTTTTGTTTATTTTTAATACCTTTAATTTTGAAATCCAATAATTTATCATGGCTATAAATATAATGAACAAAGTATATTTTAATTCATCTTAATAATTTTCGTTCAATAGGCCTATTGAGTGTAAATATGTATTTTAGATAATAGTTATAATCATAATTGCATTATAATTATATTATGTTCTATTGATAAGTTTTGCTTCTCAAATTGCGAATTGCATAATGTATTATGTAAAACAATTACTACCATTTATTTAGGTATTTATGGTAGTTAACATTACAGATCTCAATATTATTTTGATAATTCTTATGAAAAATTAAATAAAGCATATATAATTTTACAACAGAATGTTAATTTACCCAGATTGTCAAATTTACTTTATAATAGATGAATCTCAAAAGTTATTCCTATAACACCTTTTTAATTAGTTTAACAATGTAAATAAGTAGTTTAAATGTTATTTTATAGTGGTTTCCCCGTTACTTTTGCCAAAAAAAAAACTTCTTTGTATACTTCTATACGTGATTTTTAATTCGGTTTTTAACAATAAAGTGTAACTAAGTTACGTTAATCTTTTATGTACAAATTTTTCCAAGACTTATCTATAGTGTGATACATTGTGATATTAATTTATTGATTTTACTAAAATAAATCCACATTATAAAGCACGTTTGTGTTTCTAATGTATTTTTAAAATAAACCTTAGTTAAATTTACATTAATTATCTGTATACCTATCTAAATATGATTTGTAATTTGCTGTACATTGCTTGTGAATTTTAAAAACCCAATCAAAGTTTTTTCATGCATACTTTCACATAAAATTACACTATTCATTTTTAAGTTTTATTTCAACAGTCTTCACTTATCAAGTCTTTTCGGAATATGTATGATTTATATTTCTCAAATAGGAGTGAAACAATTTTTTTATTTGAGGAACCCATTGTATAACACAAATTCTACGTTTAAAAAACTTTATTTATAAACACAAATATTTTTACTGAAGGTACAGATAAAGTCATAAGGAACAATTATTGTTCTCAATTAATTAAATTCATATATAAAATTAATGTTTAATTTTAAGAGAGTATTATTCAATTGTTTGTGGTTGATTTAGTCTTCGACCAAGTAAGGGGTTTTTTCAATAAATATTAATGTAAACAGTAAAACTTTAGGTAAAACTGGATCGTTGTTATTTATTTTTCTTGGAATATTTCTGTGAATTAATTAAAGAAATATGAATTCTATGAATTCCTGTTTAAAGACTATCCTCAAATACAGAAACTTGTAAAATGATATTGAAATATTTGGAATATCATTGAATACCGGTATTGTATAGTGGGTTTTTCTTTAAAACTCACTCAATGTTTTACACTCTTTAATGTATTAAAAAAATCATTGAAACTAATAATTATATTTTTCAACCAATAATATTCAATTAGTTTTCACTGAAACACTGGAAAACCTTGGGGCCATTAGAGTTTTATATAGTACAAGGTACCTTAAACCGTGCCTGCAGTTGTCTGTTACCACTATCAAAAAGAGAACTCTTTCTGACAAATCACAGTAGTTTATTATATCCAATTTAAATTTTATCCCTTAAAATTTAACCATGTCATCATAGATAATGAATGATTGAATTTAAATGAAACAAAGTTAATAGGATTTTTGAGTTATTAATTTGATATTATATTACATTTGAAAAAGAAGAATTTTGCCAAATGACTACAATTTATTTATTCATGATTATTCGTCTACTTGATGGATTTCGTGTTGTTAATTAATTGTTAATTAATTCGTTTTTTACCCTTGTACTGTTTTATATGATAAGTATAACCTGCATACAACAAACAGCGCTGTAATCGCATTTTATGGAATTTTGACATTGTATTTGGATTATTTACCAACTCGATCCTACCAAGCCTATCATGTGTGTAAGGTTCTTACACCGATAGGAACTCCTAGTGATGTTCACTGGCCATAATTGTTTTACAGGTAACTTAGCTCGTAACAACCAGGCAGACAACTCACTCTTGGTGAGTGCATTTAGACGATCAACACAATCATCCCTGTTATTACAAGAACACCAGAACTCATCATACCAGCAGGTAGACAATAAAACCTTTTAAACGGAACATTGAACAAACAATCCAGATTACTTAAGAGTCATTTTCACCCCTGTGCCAGTAGCCCATTGTTGCGCAGTCGGCAATGATAACCACACGCTTTTATTCTAAAACACGGTATTTTATTCCACTGTATACAGGGGTGAAGATTACTCTTAGGGACCACTTGTCTTCAGCAAACCTCGCCGTCTCACCTCAGACATGTTACAGTTGGCGGAAAAGAAGTTTGAGACCAAGCATTTTTTATGGTCCAGCTATGTATTGTTAGGATATCTTCTAGCAGGTAGACACATCCTCTTCAAATGGTGCCAAAAAAAGATGATAAATTGAGGACATGTGGAGATTATAGGGCTTTGAATGTCACAACTACCCTTGATCGCTATCCCACTCCGCATAATCAAGGATTCATTTCCCACCAACTTCTTGGTAACACTGTATTTTCTGCTGTAGGTCTGTTTGAGCATACCACCACGATAATAGGCCTACTGCTAGCCTTTAACAAAAATTTTATTCTTTTATAATACCTTTTATTTCATTTTATCCCTGTCATTCAACTCATTTGAAACGTTTCATAAATGTTTTTCAGAGGGTTACATATTTAATATGCCTACATTTATAACATACACTCCAAATACAAGGAGTGTTCCACATCCTAAACTTTAAAATTTATGTTAGCTGTTTAATTGTCTGTAAACCTTTGCAATAGTTGTCAACCCAAATTTGTTTTGGATACTTTGGAAATGAAATTTTTTGGGTATGAGGTCTCTCATTAAAGACTAAAGTGGCCCATAAAGGGTCGTGCGCCGCACGCCATTCGCTGCACGTTTGTACAATGCTAGATGAAAACTCCTCTTGTGCAAAGTACAACTTGTGCCGCAGGAAGTGCAATGCACAGCTGGGCTGAAGTCTATTAGTGCGTGGAACAAACGACATATTACGTAGAGATCTTTCACTTCCTGATACCAGCACCAAACTTTGAGAATTGACTAAACACATGTAAAAGAGTAAAAATCTGCCGGGAGGCAAACTTAAATATAATGACGTCACGAGCAATGACGTCATCAATATGGCCGCTCAGCCAATTACAATAATGTCGCATATCTCTGAAACCCCTTAACCGATTTTGACATTTGACATCTTATTTGAAAGGTCTAATCATGATCTATAATAAAGGTTATTACACTTTTAGCGGTAAAAACAACCGTTTTTGAGTATTTTGTAAAATATTAATTTTTTTTAAGTATTTGCAATTTCAGCGAATTTCCCACAGGGAAGAAGCTATTGCCGTATGTGTTATGGTAAGACATAAGCCCGGGACCATGTTACTTTTTCATTTTGAGGTGCCCATTGACGAAAAATAATAGTCATTAAAATTATATATGCATACATATGTATGTATGTATGAATGTGTGTATGTATGTGTCCCTAGACACGAGAACTCTTGTTAAAACCGTCCGATCAAGATTAAACTTAATATGTAGAGATGTGTAATCGTACGTTTATTTGGATGAGTTCGTAAACCAGATATATTGACCTACCGGAAGGGGTAGTGTTAGGGGGTTATTACCCCAAAAGTGGATTTTTTGCATTTTTCACATCTAGTTTAAAAAAAATTAAATTTTGATTTTCATTACTGGATTTAGCTAAAAAAAACACAAAAAAATCCCCATTGGTTACCGAGATATCAAAAAGTCTAAAGACAGTACATTGTATTTTGGGGCTCCAATGTTAATCTTAAGGAGGAAAAAGAACGTTTTAATATTTCACTTATTAACCAATATATTTTGACGAAACTTGGTATTTAGCTTCATTTGGTTAAGATCCATCCATTTATGGTAAAAAAAATCTTGTTTTTTTGTACTTATCATGGCAGCAACCTGCATACTCTTTTCCCATGTTAATCACAAGAAGAATATTCAAACTAATTTATTCATGGACGGATATTGATGAAACTTAGTATATGGCTTCATATGGTCGAAATAATTTTTTATACTAAAATTACCTACTTTCAGTGTTCCCCATGCTGGCATCAAACCTACATACTCTTTCCCTGTTTTTATTGTAGGGATAATAGACATTTATTTTCCTATTTATGAACACGTGATGAAATTTTGTTCACAGGTTCATCAGTTCTAAATTAATATTACTAATTTGGAAATTCGCTGAGTACGCATGTCTGCCACGGAGGGGTATTATGTATGTAAATTAAGTTTAATAATAATACAAGACAAAATTAAGGATATTATTATTGTTAACATATATTTCATGTAAATATATCCAGCTACCTATATGTTTATTCTTGAACAATGACCTTCACAAGTACATAATAGTGTTTACCGAAGTCCCATTTTCATACAGTGTCACTTATTACGTTCCTTACACTTAAATGGAACAAAATCTAAACAGTGTACACTAACGTCTGGAATTGTCGTCCAGAGAGGTGTAACCATCGGACCATCATCGGATTTCCAGCCCCACTGACAAGGATCGTTCACTGCTGGTCTTCAGGTTTAGCAGTTTCTCCAAACGTTACATTGAAGCATAGCACGTTTTAAGTGCTGCAATAGCGCACCCACAGTTGGTGGGATGTGTTCTATGTTCCTATTCATATGAGTAAAAAGTATTCTGCGTGCATGGTTTGCATGAAATATATGTTAACAATAATAATATCCTTAATTTTATTTTGTATTGTTATTAAACTTAATTTACATACATAATACCCCTCCGTCGCAGCAGACATGCATACTCAGCGAATTTCCAAATTAGTAGACCCCTAATATTAATTTAGAACAGATGAACCTGTGAACAAAATTTCATCACGTGTTCATAAATAGGAAAATAAATGTCTATTATCCCTACAATAAAAATAGGGAAAGAGTATGCAGGTTTGATGCCGTGGGGAACACTGAAAGTAGGTAATTTTAGTATAAAAGATTATTCCGACCATATGAGGCCATATACTAAGTTTCATCAATATCCGTCCATGAATAAATTAGTTTGAATATTCTCCTTGTGATTAACATGGGAAAGGAGTATGCAGGTTGCTGCCATGATAAGTACAAAAAAACAAGATTTTTTTTACCATAAATGGATGGATCTTAACCAAATGAAGCTAAATACCAAGTTTCGTCAAAATAGATTGGTTAATAAGTGAAATATTAAAACATTCTTTTTCCTCCTTAAGATTAACATTGGAGCCCCAAAATACAATGTACTGTCTTTAGACTTTTTGATATCTCGGTAACCAATGGGATAGAGCAAAGCTGCAAAATACTTAATTGTGTGTGTTTTTTTAGCTAAATCCAGTAATGAAAATCAAAATTTATTTATTTTTTTTAAACTAGATGTGAAAAATGCAAAAAATCCACTTTTGGGGTAATAACCCCCTAACACTACCCCTTCCGGTAGGTCAATATATCTGGTTTACGAACTCATCCAAATAAACGTACGATTACACATCTCTACATATTAAGTTTAATCTTGATCGGACGGTTTTAACAAGAGTTCTCGTGTCTAGGGACACATACATACACACATTCATACATACATACATATGTATGCATATATAATTTTAATGACTATTATTTTTCGTCAATGGGCACCTCAAAATGAAAAAGTAACATGGTCCCGGGCTTATGTCTTACCATAACACATACGGCAATAGCTTCTTCCCTGTGGGAAATTCGCTGAAATTGCAAATACTTAAAAAAATTAATATTTTACAAAATACTCAAAAACGGTTGTTTTTACCGCTAAAAGTGTAATAACCTTTATTATAGATCATGATTAGACCTTTCAAATAAGATGTCAAATGCCAAAATCGGTTAAGGGGTTTCAGAGATATGCGACATTATTGTAATTGGCTGAGCGGCCATATTGATGACGTCATTGCTCGTGACGTCATTATATTTAAGTTTGCCTCCCGGCAGATTTTTACTCTTTTACATGTGTTTAGTCAATTCCCAAAGTTTGGTGCTGGTATCAGGAAGTGAAAGATTTTTACACTTGTTCCACACACTATATACTGTTTAGAAATTTAAACACGACGACCGTTTTAGGATGGACCAAATGTTTAGACTACTTTAACCAATTGCCAACACAAAGTTCAGGCTATTACCTCCTACTCAAAATGAGTGCCAATTATTTAAATTAGTTTTACTCGCATATTAAATTTCTATTGGTTGTTCATACCACACGTAGTAGCATAGCAGATAACTTTCAACGATCTTTTAAGAACGGAATTGGAAATGGTTCCCGTAAACTCTGTCTTCGGCTCTTGGGCCAGCTCCTTTTTTCTGCCAGAGGTGTCAGATCGCCCGGCACAATTTAACTCCTATTTTAAATTATTTTCTCCATATATTAGGTTTGAACACAAATGTCTACTCTTAATAGGCCCATTGCCCTTTTATGAAATTCATAGATACTGTTTGACTTATCAAATATCACAACGGCCTTAAACCCGTATGGGCTCTCGAAATCGTAGAGCAAATAGATATTTAGACAAGGCCAATGTTAAGTAATTAGATTTCAAGTTTATAAACACCACTGCGAATTACAACGGACCAAGTGTAATAGTATGAGCCCAGCCTTATCAAGGAATTGGGGCAGTTACTAGGTTCAACTCACTTGAGGATAACCGCTTATCACTCTGCCACCAATAGCCTCGTGGAGCTATTCTATTGATAGTTTAAAGCTGGGAGTTGAAAGCTGTTCATTTCGTTTAACAGAACTAACTTGACCAAAAAGTATCAGTTCTCATTTAAATACATTCAAAACAAGTAGGCACAATGGCTCTTACAGCTACAAATTTGATATTCAAGGCGCTCATTAAAATTTATCTTATCCATATCCTGTGATGGAGGCTCGGGGAAAAATAAATATTAGCATGAGATTCTCCACTTAAATGGTGACGGTAAAGTATCTAAGATGTGTTTTAAATTGATTTCGTAAATTAAATTTGTAATATTTCTCATTAATTAATACTATTTCGTCTAAACAAATATATGGACATCGATCCCTAGGAATAAATTAAATTACTATGTATACATCGTTATGTGATGAATTTTTGTACATACAAAATACTATTTAACTTTGATATAATACTTTTAATTAGCTAATTATCTATGCCTGATAGAAATTCAATCAGATTTCTATGAAGGTTTGTCTTACTATCAACAATAAATGCAAATGAAGAGTAAGAACAAAACATAAACGAAATAACAGTCATCATAGCAATAGCCACTTGCTCATTTGTTTTGCAAACAAGTGAGTTAATTAAACCAGAAAATTTCATTATAAGAAAATAAAAATTTCAACAAAATTTTTTATTGTTTAAAATTGTAATATTTTAATTAGGGTTCTTAATTTTAGTTGTTTAATTATAAAACTACTTTCTTTATAAATAACACGTTAACACATCCGATCGACGAAGGAATGACTACAACTATCAGCTATATTAATATTAAATAATATTAGTAATGTATTTTAATTAAGATTTTCAAAAAGGTTTAAACAAATTTAACTCCAGCCCTTTGTTGATTGATGACGAGGCGATCGAACATTCCGGGAGCAGCACTACTTTATTGACCTTCATTCGCTAAATTGCTTCATTGTTGGATTTATTCTTAAAATTTCAAATCCAATTAAACCTACACCTTTTGCAACCACTTTTAAATGTCATATTAATCATTGAAATGTATTACACTCAAAATGTACTAAGATATTAAAAATTTATTGATATTTATCAAGGATAAATATCAATAAATTAGGAAGAAGATTTCAATTACAGTTATTTGCTATTCATTAAAGACACAGTACATAAATATTGCCAGAAAAATATTCACTTGAAAAAATCCTTTATTATTTTGGAAAATAACTTAATATACAATAGTTGAATTGTACACTTTTACATAGACAGAAACACAGATTCTAGGGACGGAATCATTAATAAAACAATTAGACACTCTTAACTGGTTACAATTAAGACAGTTGAGATATCTTATTGTAACTAATTAAACAAATAATCTCTTTTAAAGTGTAATTATTTGATTTTTTTCAACACAGTTTTTTATCAAAACCGTAGGATTATATTAAGATTAATATAAGTTTGTGTTTATAGAAACAATGATTTCTGTCTATGTAAAAGTATACAACTGAACTATTCTATAATTAGTCATTTTTATGAATAAAGATGGCAAGTTTGTATCAACAATAATTATTATCTTGTCCATAGACCGAAGTAATAACTATAGCAATAAAAACTTGCATTATTGCATCTTAAGATGTACAGCATCTTAAGAGTCATCTTCACCCCTGGGCCAGTAGCCCATTGTTGCGCAGTCGGCAATGTTAATCATACGGCTTTTATGCTAAAACATGGTATGGCATTCTCCTGTTTCGGACGCCGTTTTTCAACCGACTTTCTTTCAACTTGGTAAGTGTTTAGTTGAATAGTTATACTATGTCACTCATATATCGGAATTTAGAAAATTTAACAATTATTACTAAGGAAAATCGAGTTATTTTGCGATGCTTCAAAGAGTAATATTTGTTAAATTTTCAAAACTCCGAGGTATGTCGCTCATACCTCGGAATTTTGAAAGTCCGCAATCGATTTTTTGATGAACAACTTTTTTTTATCATAATGTGAAATTAGACTTTTTATTGTTAAAAATATTAACGATAAAGTTGTATTTTCAAGGTTACATTTACAAAGTAAGTAGGTACTATGCAATGTTTACATTTTGTTATTTACAAACAATGGCCTTTGAATTAAAAAATTCTGCTCCTCAACATTAATAAATCAATAACAATATACTTAGAAAACAGCTGACTTTTCAGTACTAGGACCTAACAAATCCTCCAGATCCAGGACGATTTTCCTCCAGTCCTAGGACGAAAAAGAATTGGTTTTGGTACTATTGAGGGAACAAAAAACAGGCTGATTTCGTGCAGACTGATAAAAAAGTTAGCTATTAGTTCACTTTAAGAAACTCACCCTGTATTATTAAGTTGTTGACTAAGAATCTTTATCTATATAAGTATGTGAAATTATTTAAATTGCATTGGCAGTTAGGTCAGAGTTGGTGTGAGTAAGCAAGATGAGTCTCGTCGTCACTTGGGTAAAAATATGTTATATTACTAGATATATAAGTAATTGGTATATGTAAATATTTAACAGTTTTTTTGTGTGGTGATGAAAAAAATCATAGGCCAACCTGCAAATCAGACTCTTAATGATTAATATTATAGTACCAGGGGACCGAGCTTATGCTCGGTAAAATTATTACTTTCGTTTCTCACACAAAGGTCGTTCACTTTGCTTAATCGCCAGACTAAAGGATGCTGCAATTTGGTATAATTTCCCTCAGGTTAAAGATGTATCACATTGGTTTAAAACTACAGTTATCAGCAGATTTTGTTCAATTAAAAAAATCCCAATAAGGATTACATGGTATCTTTGAAGGGTTCCAGGACGTAAACCAGATTTTCCCCAGAAATGGGACCAGCTTCAATTGCTTCCTCGTGACCAAAACTCTCATTTACAACTAAACAATAAAAAAAATCCTTCAAGAAAAAAACTTTGCCCGTACAAACACTTATTGTCTTGAGTATAAATAAGGTAAGATTTACTGTAAAGGTTGTTCAACGAGAGTCCAAGTCCGGAGTAATTGTATATTCTTTCCCGATATTTTTACAGTCCTCACCAGCCGCATCTCATGTGGACCTTTCCAACTGACCGGATCTACTCCCGATACACATACGGCGTGGCACAGACTTACAATTATTGTAAATCAAACACAAACGTTTATCATCGTAAATAAATAAAATTCTAGCCAAGTTATGGTTGTTAATAATAGATATGGTTATTAATAATTTTTTCTTTTTCTTTTGCAGAATATGATACCAACTCTTGTTATTAAAAAAAATGTATTTTACTTATGGATGAATATTTTTATGGCCAGGAGGGCACACATATATTAAACATAATTGAGCCGTTTGCCCCCCCCCCCACCCCTTTTTCTGATGCCTTAAGCCCTGGCCTAGATTGGCCTAATGTCCAATCTTAGTCAAGACTGGTCCAACTCTAAGAAGGCCAAACAACATTATTGGCCACAAAGCTTAAGGTAGAACCATAAAAAAACAGAAAACGGGGAAATGCCAGGGAAAACTTGAAGGATTTTACTGAAAACAATACAAGAAGAAGGAATGATAATTTCAGAGAGCAGTGATAATTTTAGCCAACAATCATTAGTTTTAGAGAGCTTTTATTGCTACCATACGCCTCCCCTCCCCCCGGGGAATGTTGTGGGGAACAAGTTTCGTTGCGAGTAGTGTGTTTTTGCGGTTGCTGGCTCAGTTCAATGACCTCTGAAGAATGTGATGACGTCATCGCCAAGGTCAATGACCCCGATGACGTCATCGATGACGTAATCGATGACGTCATCGATGATGACGCAATCGATGACGTCATACCCATGACGTCATCAAAATGACGTCATCGATGACGTAATTGATGACGTAATCATCGATGACGTCATTTCCGTGACGTCACACCCATGACGTCACAGAAATGACATGCTAATGACGTCATCATCCATTACATAATCAAAATGACGTCACTGACACTGTTAAGGTCAAGGTCACGCCGAAACTCAAAATTTTTTGGCACTTTTGCCGTTTCTCGCACTACGCTCCGAGTTTCAGTCAGAGTCCACGTGACCTTGACGACTTGGAGCGAATTTGCGATGAGAAACAGCAAAAGTGCCAAGTCAAACTCGAGTTTGCGACATGACCTTGCTTAAACCGTCATCCACTAGTCCTCAGAGGCCATTGAACAAGCACAACATCCGCAATTTCATATTACTGTGACCTTGAACACTTAACAACTACAGAGCGCCGACACCGATGCGCACCCCACGACAGCCACCGAGTGACTGACTGTCAGGCTCTGTGTACTCTAGGTATATCGGCTTGAGAGACTAAGACTCTAAACTGTCAGGAATGGGAGTAACTAACTGAATTTTGCAAGGAAAAGTCATTTCATCCAATATTTTAAACAAATCCTCATCAGTAAAACTGACATTAGTCTGTTTGGTATAAAACCTAGGGTGTCCGCGCAACAGCTTGCGCCACTTAGCTAAAGTCGAAACCCTTTTGACTTTGAGTGGTGGACAGTGAGTAACTAATAAAGTCTTAACACGGCTAAGTTTCTTACCTAAAACGTCCCGCGACATGGCTTCCCCTCACAAAAGTCCGCACAATACTAAGAGACTGTTGTTAGCGCAGGAGTCAAGGGAAAAGTGGTGGGGGAAACGGCAGGAGCGGGGGAAGATCACAGTGGTGGGGGAAGGTGAGGTTGTACGCTGGAGTATCGCATTACTTCACCATGAGCTGTCCTACAGTCAACACACTGTTCTCTTGGCCCGAGTTGGCGTTAGAAGAAACATTTCTGTACAGCTTAAGCTGTGAGAGTCGAGGAAGCAAAGTCAAAGTGGAAATTGTGTTAAACTCCAAGATGAAGAGCCTCCTAAATAAACTAATTGTATCCCTGCAATCCCCTATAACTTTAGAGAAATACCACTTTATAAAGCGACACCTTAGTCTTTGGCAAAACGAATTGGAATTGGAAAATATTACAGTAAAATTAATTTAACTTAAAACTTGGACTGGACACTCATGGCGATACCACGTGGCGTGCAAACGCCACCCTAAACATTACAAGTTAGGTTATTGAGCACCTCTGGTACGATAACCGACGTGCTAGAGTTAAAGTGTGATGACCTTGAGTCAAAACACTGAAATACTACAAGTCGATATCGTCCCAGAGTTAAAGTGTAGTGACCTACATTCAGAACTTGTAAAATTACTTACATATAGAGAGCTAGAGAACAGCGAGACGCACCGCATGGAAGCCGGAGACATACTGGCGAAGCAGTGTTGTGCAGCCTAGGGACCCAGTTGTGGTGGGGGTATAGCCAACACTTAGAGTACAAGTGTTGTGGGTGACCTTGACCCACTTAACTTACCTGCCCCCCCCCCCCCGACAAAAAGTGCGAGCCCCCCCCCCCCCGACAAAAAGTGCGAGGCCCCCCCCCACCCCCACCCCTTATATCCTGGGCGTGGCAGCCCCGGTGGGGATATAAGGGGGCCCGGCCAGAGCCGGCTCGCAGTCCGCTCCCGCGCGTTGAACGTGAACGATCGGGACGGACCGCCATAGGCATCACTAAATACTGAATGGCGCCTTCAGTGTTTAGCGAAGTCTACTCTAACTTTAAGACTTTTATTAGTTGTAAGATATTGCGCTCGCGTTTGGGTATTGCGAATTGTTTTATATAAGAGTGTTTCACTTGTACCCTATGTCTCCTGTGTGTCTTTTATTCTTTGTGTCTTGTTTGTCATATGTGTTTAATGTGTATGTGCTTGTTCCAGCATTGACTACGTTGAGCTCAATTGTGTGTTGTAAGTGTGTTATATTTTTCTAAAGTGTATACGCTTGTTTTAGCATTTCCCCCTTGAGCTTTTGCAATGCTCAAAGTAAATTGTAACGTCAGGGAACGGGAGTAGGCCCCCGTGTAAAGCCACTTTTCATAATTGTTAGGCTCCTCTCAGGCATGCAACAGGTTGCGGCTGGGGTTATGGGAGCATGTCCGTTTGTACGCTGGCAAGCAAAAGGTTGTGGCGGCCTCTGCACTCGGACCGAGGACGTAAGCCACTAGGGTGTCCTCAGTTAGTTTCCCTTCTGGAAACTCAAAATTACGTAAATGAATCTTTGTTAGCTATTTGTGTTTTTAGTCCCCAAGGCCCCCGAACATTCGTGGTTCGCCATGGATGTACGGGGGCCGAAATTTTTTAATGTCCGTGTGGCCTTGACCCACATAGGACTTGTAAAAATTTACTGCATTGCTAAATTAAAAATATTAAAGATAGGTTACGGGAGTAGGCCCCCGTGTAAAGCCAATTTTAACTATTGGTAGGCTCCTCCCAGGCATGCAAAAGGTTGCGGATGGCATTTGGGAGCATGTCCGTTTGTAAGCTGGCATCCAAAAGGTTGCGGCGGCCTCTGCACTCGGACGAGGACGTAAGCCACTAGGGTGTCCTCAGTTTGTTTCCTTCTGGAAACTCAAAATTATGTAAATGAATTTTTGTTAGCTATTGAAAAGACAATGCAGTAAATGTTTACAAGTCTCGCGTGGGGAAGGGTACACGACATTGGATGTTGCCTTGTTGTCATAGTTGGGTCTCTTCGGAGGCTACAGCGATGACAACCCAAGTGCCCCACACCCCCATAGGGGGGTGTGGGGCTTAATTTTTTTAAAATTTTTTCGTGACCTTGACCTAAATAAGTAAAAGTTTTTAAAATCTTTAACAGTCCGGTCTTATTAACACAGTAAATATATTAAGGTCTTTTAAAAATTGAACAGTTAGGTATTAGTAACACACAAATGGTATTAGTAACACACAAATTTGGAGATGTCTATAGTTGGGTCTTTTAGGAGGCTTTAGCGATGTCAACATAAAGGCCCCAAGTGGGGTTTATTTTTTTAAATTACCCTCCCCCCCCCTCCACCACCACCTATGGAGCAGGTAATAAAAAAGTAGAAATCGTTGTAAAAGGTGAAGGCCGTCTTTGTACAATGCAAGTACCACCTCGGATGGTACAAAGAGAATTTTTCATCCCTAAAGCCTATCTAATACGACGGGAAGGATGCCAAACCGTGTGGGAAATGGACTAGGACATGGGCCCACTAAAAAAAAAATCAAAATTGTTAGGTTGTGTTGGACAATATTTAAAAGTCTTTTTCCAAATTATTTTTCCAAATTTAGTCTTAACCCTCTTAAAGTAAGGGAGAGGGGTATTATACAAGTCAAGTAATAAAAAAAAGAAAAACACTTGACTTGTACAATACTTTAACCTGGCGGTGATGTAAAGTCACTGGGACAATCTCAAACCGTGTCCTTGAGGGTGAAGACTAAGTTACAAAAATCTTTAACAAATAAAAACTTACCTCCAAACACTTGTAGCTTGCTACAAGTGTTTGGAGGTAAAAATTTTTCAAAGTTTGAATGACCTTGACATATATCAGTCTTAATTCTTAACAAAAACCTCCAAACACTTGCGGCTTGCCACAAGTGTTTGGAGGTAAAAATTTTTTTAAAGTTGAATGACCTTGACATATATAAACTACACTTTAAGTAAAGTGCTAACCATGCAATTAAAGTGTGTATTACGTGATACCCCCACTCTGACGCTTTACTAAGCTTGTATGAGCCGTTCATTTGCTTCAGTCTGTTCCGTGAGGGTCGCCCTTGGCTGGTGGGGGATATAAGGCGGCCAGGTTGCACGCACTTCTCATTCCACATCCAGCTATCGTACGGACTGGTTCTCCCCGCCTTCAACACTACATTCCCATTCTCGCCGTTTACATTTATTTCACTTCTCCATTTTCAAAATGCCTCCGAAGCTCAAGAACTATCCACCAGCTTCCAAAACCACCTCGACCGACACGCCCCCTGCTCCAATACTCCAATATTTGATAACCGCAGAATTCCTGAGCAGCCTGAAGATGCCACCGCAGCCGCCTGCCTCAATGCCCAGCCTGTCACCATTGCCGTCGACAGTGCCACCAACATCGGAAGAGGCTGCCCTACTTCCAGCGCTGAAATTGTATAAAATATTCTGTTGTTTACTTGATAGAACGCTAAAACTACCGCCAATACCAAATACTTTCACGTACAAGCTACCCCTGATAGACAAGGATGATGTAAGCAAACTATCATCAATTCAAGTGAAATTTCTGGAAGAAAAAATTCTTGTTTGTGTAAGAGAAGTGTTTCATAATGAATATTCAAAAAGATTGGCTTTCAACTTTATTAAGGAACATGCAGGACGTGAAAAAGCACAGTATCCAGGACTATATTATTTATATCTTTTTGAGAATGGAGCAAGTGTAACGGTAGAAATAACTATCATATTAATGTAATTCTCCCCACCAAGTTTATGAGGTTAGGAGTGCATAATTTGGATGAACTGAACCTAATGTTTTAGGAACTGGAATATTTGATACAACAGAATTGTACGCCTTGTAAAATTGAAATTTTTAAATTGCATTTTTTAATTGGAATAAAATGTGTTGAACTAGGACTTGAACTTGGACTTGATTGAGGTTTTGTAGAACAGAGCGGGAGATAGATCACTTTGCGGCAATGGACTAGCATGCTGCTTAGTGGTCTATCCCCCGCTCAAAGGGTATCTTTACATGACCTTGACCCCCATAAATGCATAGTTGGTGGGGGTATAAAAAGGGTAAGCAAATTGGATGGATACAACACTTCCATACCATGGCTCCACTTGACAACACCGTGTTCCATCGCAACAGAATTGTCTCTATTCTGGAGGTAATACCTCTAGAAATTATAGAAGTAGAGGACCAACTACCTGCGGTTGATCAAGAAGAGGAGGAGGAAGAAATAATGGATATTGTAACGGACTCTGACGAAGCTGGTTCAACGGACAATGAAGTGGACTTGCACGCCTACGAAACATTAGAGTCATCATCTGAGTCGGAAATGGAATTCCAATTGGAAATTGAAGAAGAAGAAGAACAAGACACTCCTCATCGTCCAATGGATAGAATGTTAGTTGCCAGAAGAATTATGTATTGTCATCGCTGCCTATTCCGTGATGAGGATGATTCCGACTCTGATGGTGATGTTTCACCTTTGTAAGAAGTTTTAAACAAAAAGTAAAAAAAAAAAAACAATGTGAGCGGGGGATAGAGTACTTTGTAGTAATTGATGCTGCTTAGTGCTCTATCCCCCGCTCAAAATAATAATTCCAAATGACCTTGACCTATATAAACTTGTTGGAACAGACGTCTTTGAAAAACTCGTACAAAATGGTGGATTTAGATCAAACATCATCGGTTTCTCAAGCCTGTTGAAGAACGTATTGGAAATGGGTGTTTAAAAGCCAAATCTACTACATGATTGATAAACCGGATGTATATGACGTCACTTTCCCCCACCCTTCAACCTCGGGTATAAAGGGACCCAGTTGAGCGCGCTGCCCATTATTGCGTGGACATTCACAGAGTGTGCATTCAAAGCCAAACTGTTTGAAATGGCTCTTTGCGACATTTGTGGGGAAATTTTTGAAGACGAAGATCTTTTCACCCTACACAGAGAATTACATGAAGAAGAAGATGGAAAAGAAGATATTATCGATGAAATAGACTTAGACTCAATTGACCTGTTTTTGGAAGAGCATCAGAAGCAGATGGACTACTACGACAGCTATTTACAGCAAATGCAAAGAAGAAGACCTAGTGTGATCCAATTTGCTGGTGCTGGACCATCCACTACTAGAAGACCTATTGAAGAAGAGGATATGCAAGAAGAGGACACGGAAGAAGAGGACACGGAAGAAGAACTGGAAGATGTGAGACAACTGTGCACCACGGCCTTACCAGGACGAGTTGTAACACATTTTAAAATTGATAATGTGCAATTGGAATTGGATAATTTTATAACCCAGGCCAGAGTACTTGTTGGAAAAACGCTAAAAGAAGAATTACAGAGATTGAACTTCATTAAATTTGGACTGGTGTTAGAATCAAAGTTTACCAATACTGATGGTGAAACGGCATTAAGAGCATTCATTACCAAAAACCGAACCCTTACAACTGAATCTGATATCAATGAAATTATTGAAGAATGTTTGGATGAACTGCTAGTTAAACTGCAAGAACATGAAGGAAGAGGATCCGGCTGGAGTCTGTCATCGATTGAAGGTATGGATGTAAGGGTTCACAAGCACGGATATGGTATAAGGGGTAGTAGTTATATACCTTTGCCAAAGAAGATACAAGCTACCAAATCTTGTATCAATGTGCAAAATGAGGACAATGAATGCTTTAAATATGCTATGCTAACAAAATATGTGCATGAAAATCCATGTAGAGTTAGCAGAGCGTATCAAAATGTCCAACACCGCTACAACTTTCGAGGTTTGTCATACCCTGTTAGTGTTAAAAGTATTGGTAATTTGAGAAACAAAACCCAGGTGTTTCTGTAAACGTGTTTGGTTTAGATGATTCCAATAGTGTTTATCCTCTGAGAGTATCAAAAGTTGAGGAAAGAAACCACACGGATCTGTTATTGATAACTAAGGGTGAAATTTCACATTATGTGTGGATAAAGGACTTTGCAGCCTTGGTTAAAAATCAATTATCAAAAAAGAAACGTAGGTTAACAGTGTGTAAAAGATGTTTCTGTTTCACATATAAAGAGTTGAGACGTGGAGGATCGGAGTGGTTGTCGGAACACCAGCGGCTTTGTAATGACAACTATGAAGTGAAGATTAGTCTGCCACCACCATCTAGATCATTTGTATAGTTCAATAAAACAGTTCACCAATACCGGATTCCACTAGTTATCTATGCTGACTTTGAATCCACGTTAGTGCCGCAGGAACTTCCGGATGGTGAAGTAACTAGAAGAACCAAATATCAATTGCATCAACCTAACAGTTTTTGCTTATTGGTGAAATCTACTTTACCTGAAGAACAATTGCAAGACTATGGCTTAACATCCACTCCGATACTCTACCGTGGGGAAGAAGCTGCTAAGTATTTTGTAGACCAGTTGTATGACATTGCTGAAAAGGCGGAACGCTTATACGGTAATGTTTTACCCATGGAACCTTTGAACCAAAATCAACAAGAAGAATACATTTCAGCAACAAGATGTTATCTATGTAAGAAGAGCTTCAGTGAAGAAAATCCAAAAGTAAGAGATCATGATCACCTCACAGGGTTATACAGAGGACCTGCTTGTAATTCATGCAATATAAATTACAAACTGCCAAACTTTATCCCTGTAGTGTTACACAATCTTAGCGGCTACGACTCCCACTTCATTATTCCAGAGTTAGGAAGAGATAATGGTAAAATTGATGTTCTTGCTACAACATTGGAAAAGTACATCAGTTTCTCAAAAACAGTAGGTAAAATTAAACTTCGCTTCGAAGACTCTTATAGATTTATGGCATCTAGTTTGAGCAGATTGTCTGAGAACCTAAGAAGAGAAGACCTAAAAGAAACCAGCAAAATTGTACCTGAAGATAAATTGGACTTAGTAATGCGTAAAGGAGTGTTCCCCTATGATTACATAACTTCTGCAGAAAAATTTGAAGAAACCAGTCTGCCACCGATTGAAGCCTTCAATAGCAAGTTAAATGAAAGTGCAATCACCGTTGAAGACTACAATCATGCTTGTAATGTTTGGAACCAGCTCAACATTCAAACCTTAGGGGAATATTCTGACTTTTATATAAAACTGGACGTAACTCTGCTGTGCGATGTGATGGAAGAATTTCGAAACACCTGCTTCTCCGCCTATGGACTGGACCCTTTACACTCGTACACATCTCCAGGATTAGCAAGGCAAGCTATGCTAAAGTCAACCAACTGTCGACTGGAACTTCTAACGGATATTGATATGGTGCTCATGATGGAATCTGGTGTACGGGGCGGTTTAACACAAGCTGTAACACGTCATAATAAAGCCAACAACAAGTACATCCCCGGCTTCGACGAGCAACAACCATCGGTCTACCTTGGCTACTTTGACGCAAACAACCTTTATGGTTGGGCAATGTCAAATCCGCTTCCCTACGCTGACTTCAAGTGGATCGACCCGGCCACCATCGGTGACATCTCACAGATTCCAAAGAATGGTCCAAAAGGCTATATTTTGGACTGTGATTTCGAATATCCGGAGCACCTTCATGACCACCACTACGACTTGCCTCTCCTAGCCAAGACTGAAGTTTCACCGACAGGAAGATGGCCAAAATTGATGATGACCTTGGAGAATAAAGATCGGTATGTGGCTCACTACTGGGTAGTTCAACAGGCTATTGAATTGGGTCTACGTATAGTGAGAATTCATAGAGCAATTGAATTCACCCAGTCTTGTTGGTTGAAACCATATATTGATTCCAACACTACAAGAAGAGCTGCAGCGACAACAGCATTTGAAATGGACTTCTACAAATTAATGAACAACGCCATCTTTGGGAAGACCTTGGAGAACAAAAGAAAACACAAAAATGTAAAATTAGTGAGTGATCCTAGGAAATTGGAAAAGTTGGTGCAAAAACCAAATTTCGGAACATCCATGATTATAAACGAAAATCTAGTTGCTGTAAGTATGAAGAAAACAACAATAGTCATGGATCGTCCGTTATACATCGGTATGTCGATTTTGGACATAAGTAAAACCCTGATGTATGATTTCCATTATAACAAAATGGTTAAACACTACGGAAGGGAAAACATTGGAGTCGCATACATGGATACTGACGCATTTATCTACTGGATAAAGACTTTGGACATGTATGAAGACCTAAGGACTTTTCCATACAAAGAAGATTTCGACTTTTCTGACTATCCGAAGAACCATCCAAATTATAATGAAAAATATAAAAAAGTAATTGGAAAATTTAAAGATGAAGCAAATGGAATGCCTTTAGAAGAACTAGTGGCACTGATGGCAAAATTGTATTCATTTAAGATGTACAACGAGAACAACACACCGACAGTCAAGAAAGCAAAAGGAGTGAAGACATCTTATTTGAAAAAAACATGTGACATTCGACCACTACAAGACTTGTTTATTTGAAGATACTACCATCTCAGCAACATTTAACAATATCCGAAGCTTCAAACATCAAGTCTACAGTGTTACCGAAATTAAAAAAGCACTGTCAGCTCGGGATGATAAAAGACACATTATGCCCGACAAAATCCACACTCTTCCTTTCGGCCATTACTCCCTAAACCCTATGAACTAGAAACCTATTCTTCGTCCTTCTACAACTTCGACCTTATTCCTTTCTCCTTCCGAAAAAAAATGGGGAACACGGCAAGTCCAACGCCGTGTTCCCCATTTTTTTACACAAGTTTGGATGACCTTGACCCATATAAATGATGTGAATATTTAAAACAACATTCATTGTGATTATACATGTGACACAACAAACATTGAAACCTGCAATATGAAGGACTTGAAGCAACAAATTGTCAACGAACTTCATAAACCTGCAAGAAGAAAGTTTCCACGAAGAAATACGGTGATAAAAGGAATTAATGATTTATATCAAGCAGATTTAATCGAAATGATTCCTTATAGCAAACAAAATAAAGGATATAAATACATATTGACTGTTATTAACTGTTTTTCAAAAATGGCAGATGCTTTACCGCTAAAAGATAAAAGTGGAAAAAGTGTTACAAAAGCAATGGAAATAGCTATACAAAGAGACAAACATACTATTAAACATTTACAAACAGATGATGGAAAAGAATATTTTAATAAGGAATTTGCAAATTTAATGAAAAAACACAATATAAACCATTATTCAACCAATTCAGAGGTAAAAGCCTCAATAATTGAAAGATTCAACAGAACCTTAAAAAGTGCAATGTATAAAATGTTTTCCAACAGAGGATCGCACATATGGATTGATATTTTACCGAAACTTATAAACGATTATAATAACAAGTTTCATAGAACTATTGGGATGAAACCAAAACAGGTGACTAGCAAAAATGAAAAACTGGTATTAAAACGTATAAAAATTAATACTAAACCAAAAGTTGAAAAACTAAAGCCTAAAAAATTTAATGTGGGTGATAAAGTGCGAATAAGTAAATATAAAGGTGTATTCAGTAAAAGATATCTGCCAAATTGGACCAATGAGGTTTTTACTGAATTCAAAGTACAACCTACAGTACCTGAGACATATATTTTAAAAGATAATAAAGGACAATTGCTTGAAGGAGGGTTTTATGGACATGAAATGTTAAAATCAACAGTAGGCGATGTATATTTAGTTGAAAAGGTGTTGCAACGGAAAAAAGATAAGGTTAAAGTACGATGGTTAGGATTTAATAAGACGGAAGATTCTTGGATACCTAAAAAGGATTTGATATAACGATAGAGAATCATTTTAGGTTGAACCATTACAAAGGATGAAGATAATACCACAAAAGGAGAGTTTTACTATTAATAATATAGATGAACTCACAGTGGATAATTCAGAATTCAATAGTGGGAAACATGGCAATTTGTTACCAAACACCGTGCGCTGTCTGGTTACCGGACCTTCCAACTGTGGAAAAACTAATGTAGTATTCAATTTGATTACAAACCCTAAAGGATTACGTTTTAATAATTTATATGTATTTTCAAAATCACTACAACAACCAAAGTATCAATTATTGGAAAAAATACTGAATAATGTGCCTGAAGTTAAATACTTAAAATTTAATGCAAGCGAGAGTGTCATGCAACCACAAGAAGCTAAACCATTCTCTGTGTTCATATTTGACGATGTATCTTGTGAAAACCAAAACACAATAAGGAATTACTTCGCTATGGGTCGACATAACAACATAGATAGCATTTATATTGGCCAAACTTACAGCAAAATACCTAAACAACTCATTAGAGACAATGCAAACATGTTAATTGTATTTAAACAGGACGAAACCAACCTAAAACATATATATTTTGATCATGTAAATGCGGATATGACATTTGAACGATTTAAAGAGTTGTGTGGAAAGGCTTGGGCTGAAAAGTATGGGTTCCTAACAATTATGAAGGAACAACCGCTAAACAATGGTCGATACAGGATAGGATTTGATAAATTTATATTAATACATTGAACGTGGTATAAAACATTCATTGTTGTACAACACGTCTTGCTACAAACATGGTTAACCAAGAAAAATTAGTAAAAGAAATAAAATCACTTAGTGATTCTATTCGGGCTAAAAACAGAGCATTAAAACTAGGTATTAGCGAGAGGGAGAAATTCCTTGAATCTACTTTTAAACCTATTACTGAACCCTTGAAACAATTAAACAAAAAATTTGCTAAACCTGTATTGGAAGGAGATGCGATTGCACCTATTACGAAGTTTGAAAGAGAAAATGTAAAATCAGAAGATTTTAGTGATGAAGACCCGGAATCCTCTACATATAGTGGTTTTACCGGTGGAGAACCCGAAAGAGAGCTAGAATCACCAGACTATAGTGGAATAAGAGAATTATATGAAGTAAAAGCCAAAAGAGGACATGAAGTTGTATCAACTGCTAGTGAAGAGGAAAAAGAAGAAGAAACAAGGGAAGGTCCGTCAAACATAATCTTGTTGGGTGAAAACATTCATAACAAAGGACCTTTAGGAAGGAAATACATGATAAAAATGTTAGCTGGAACAAATCCTAATAAAAACTACCATAGTTATGGAGTAAGATTAACAGAAGACGGTTTAATGGTTGGTAATAGCCCGGTAAACATTGATGAACATGATAATATTATTGTTGGTGATCAAAGATATAAGGGCACAAGGGGATTATTTGAATTATTATTTGAAAATAAGCCTTTAGAATTGTTAGTTAAAGAAAAAGACATGGAAGCATATAAAAAGATTTTGGAACAAACTAATGCATACAGGAGGAAGTATTCAGCTGACCAACCTGTTTTTAGATCAAAGTCTTTAAAATATAGAGAATTTGTATCCAAGTTAATACCAACAACGAGAAGACAACCAATGCCAATAATACCAAGAAAACCTGTAAAACGAAGGTTTGTGTCATCCACTTTGGATATAAGTGCTCCAGAACCAAGAAAAAGAAACAAGTCTGTTACAGGTACAGGTTTAATGAAAAAACTATATAACACAAATGTGATTTATTACAATAATATCAATAAATTGGTTGATAGAATGAAACTAATACATGAGGCTAAAGAAGCGGGTCATACTGGATTGGAAAACGAATGGGTGGCTTTAGTGGATGAACTCCGAAACCGTGGGGTAATCTCATAAAAATGCGTTACTCCTTAGAGTACTATTCAGTTGCACCATGAGTGTCGACAAGTTCGGACGTTACTCCTCGGATGGGTTATATTATGCGAATAGTTTAAAAAGAAGTGCTGGTTTACCACAAACACCTGATGGAGATTATGATATGAGTAATAAAAGGTTAAAAAACATAAAAGATCCTTCAGATGAAAACGATGCAATAAATTTAAAAATGTTAAAGGAAAAGATATCGCCAACATTAAGACTACAAAATAACACATATGACGCAGAAGATCATAGAATTATCAACGTTGGTAAACCAAATCAAAACGGTGATGCGATAAACAAAGGTTATTTATCATCTGAATTAAAAAATACGTTAAAATTCAATGGGAAAACGTATAGTGCCAACAATAAACGTATATCCAACGTAGATGTTCCTAAAGATGCAAAAGACAGCGTAAATAGACGCTATTTACATTCCTTGATACCTGAAAAGACAAAAGATGGATTTTCTTTTTATAAATTTGTTATTAATGATATAGGTTATCCAAAAACTGAAAACGATGCTGTAAATCTAAAATATATTAAAGATCATTGTATCATACGTGATGTAGGGGTTATAGATTGTTTTAATAATTGTTTAGCAAATGTTAAAGATGGTTCGGCGCCATCAGATGGTGCAACAGTGGGTCAAATAATGGAAACCTTAAAACAAGAAACATCTGGATTTGTAAAACAAGACCAAGTAGTATCGCGGAAAGGGGATGTATTTGTGCAGGGAAATGAAAAGTTTACATTACTTGAAGAAAAGAATAATGCTTGGGATGGTAAAGGAAAGAAATTATCATATATAGGTATGGGTACAGAATTCTTTGATGTTCCAGTTGTAGCACAAACTATATGTTCTAATCCATATAATGATGAACCTTACATATGTAGGTTTAAAAAAATACGTAACGTATCTCCTGGTATCAACGATTTCGATTGTGTTGTAGTTAGTCAATCTTTGATATTAGATAAACCAACTGGTGATATTTTTAATGCAGATGATAAGAAAATAGGTAATTTAAAACAAGGAAGTGATCCAAATGATGCTGCAACTGTAGGACAGGCTATAACAACTTCATTAAAGGACCATAAAGTATATACTTGTAATAATAAACGTATTACAGAACTTAAAGACCCTCAACATGTGGATAATGCTGTTACTGTTAATTTTCTTATTAAAGTTTTAGGAAATGCATTATTTGATATGTTCAATATTATTGCAACCCGTACACGTTGGGGTAATTGGGTGTCTGAATCCGAGAGAGGTAATTGGATTAAAAAGGAAATTTTTAATAAATACTTTATTAACCCTAATACGCAAAAGTTTAGATCATCAGATTGGGGTGATATTGATATTTAATATAACAACACAATAAACTACTTCATTTATGTCCAACTCGTCATAGAGTTAACACATAAGTTGTACATTGCGGTTATAAAAGGACAATAATGACATTCCAGTACATCAGTCCATATCGAGACACTGTAAGGAAAGGAGGCGGTATTACGTCCACAGCGGTTTCTCTGTTAAGTAAAGCTTTAAATCGTATTCCAGTAGGATCCATCGTAAATAGAGCAATAGACGCTTTACCATACGAATTTCATATACCGGGAGGTTATCAGTATTGCGGACCAGGAACTAAATTGAAAAAAACGACTGGAAAGAGGTGATCCAGGCATAAACAAGTTAGATCAGGCTTGTAAAGAACACGATATCGCATATTCCACGTTTGCCGATTCAAAAAATAGATCGATAGCAGACAGAAAGCTTGCGGACATAGCTTGGCAACGAGTAAAATCAAGTGACGCTAGCATAGCAGAAAAAGCAGCAGCTTTAGCAGTAACAGCAGGTATGAAGGCTAAAACAGCAGTAGGAGGTGGAAAAAGGAGGAGAAGAAGGGTAAAAAGGAAGTCAACCACAAGAAAACATGGAGGAAATATAAGAAGACGACGATCTAGCAGAAAAGGCAGGAAGAAGCCCACCGTGTGGTCAACGGTAAAAAACGGGGCAGGTCTTTACCTAAGACCTTATCGTGCATATTAAATGAAAGAAATCAATTGGGAATATACAATTGGGGAATATTCTGACTTTTATATAAAACTGGACGTAACTCTGCTGTGCGATGTGATGGAAGAATTTCGAAACACCTGCTTCTCCGCCTATGGACTGGACCCTTTACACTCGTACACATCTCCAGGATTAGCAAGGCAAGCTATGCTAAAGTCAACCAACTGTCGACTGGAACTTCTAACGGATATTGATATGGTGCTCATGATGGAATCTGGTGTACGGGGCGGTTTAACACAAGCTGTAACACGTCATAATAAAGCCAACAACAAGTACATCCCCGGCTTCGACGAGCAACAACCATCGGTCTACCTTGGCTACTTTGACGCAAACAACCTTTATGGTTGGGCAATGTCAAATCCGCTTCTCATGCTGACTTCAAGTGGATCGACCCGGCCACCATCGGTGACATCTCACAGATTCCAAAGAATGGTCCAAAAGGCTATATTTTGGACTGTGATTTCGAATATCCGGAGCACCTTCATGACCACCACTACGACTTGCCTCTCCTAGCCAAGACTGAAGTTTCACCGACAGGAAGATGGCCAAAATTGATGATGACCTTGGAGAATAAAGATCGGTATGTGGCTCACTACTGGGTAGTTCAACAGGCTATTGAATTGGGTCTACGTATAGTGAGAATTCATAGAGCAATTGAATTCACCCAGTCTTGTTGGTTGAAACCATATATTGATTCCAACACTACAAGAAGAGCTGCAGCGACAACAGCATTTGAAATGGACTTCTACAAATTAATGAACAACGCCATCTTTGGGAAGACCTTGGAGAACAAAAGAAAACACAAAAATGTAAAATTAGTGAGTGATCCTAGGAAATTGGAAAAGTTGGTGCAAAAACCAAATTTCGGAACATCCATGATTATAAACGAAAATCTAGTTGCTGTAAGTATGAAGAAAACAACAATAGTCATGGATCGTCCGTTATACATCGGTATGTCGATTTTGGACATAAGTAAAACCCTGATGTATGATTTCCATTATAACAAAATGGTTAAACACTACGGAAGAGAAAACATTGGAGTCGCATACATGGATACTGACGCATTTATCTACTGGATAAAGACTTTGGACATGTATGAAGACCTAAGGACTTTTCCATACAAAGAAGATTTCGACTTTTCTGACTATCCGAAGAACCATCCAAATTATAATGAAAAATATAAAAAAGTAATTGGAAAATTTAAAGATGAAGCAAATGGAATGCCTTTAGAAGAACTAGTGGCACTGATGCAAAATTGTATTCATTTAAGATGTACAACGAGAACAACACACCGACAGTCAAGAAAGCAAAAGGAGTGAAGACATCTTATTTGAAAAAAACATGTGACATTCGACCACTACAAGACTTGTTTATTTGAAGATACTACCATCTCAGCAACATTTAACAATATCCGAAGCTTCAAACATCAAGTCTACAGTGTTACCGAAATTAAAAAAGCACTGTCAGCTCGGGATGATAAAAGACACATTATGCCCGACAAAATCCACACTCTTCCTTTCGGCCATTACTCCCTAAACCCTATGAACTAGAAACCTATTCTTCGTCCTTCTACAACTTCGACCTTATTCCTTTCTCCTTCCGTAAAAAAATGGGGAACACGGCAAGTCCAACGCCGTGTTCCCCATTTTTTTACACAAGTTTGGATGACCTTGACCCATATAAATGATGTGAATATTTAAAACAACATTCATTGTGATTATACATGTGACACAACAAACATTGAAACCTGCAATATGAAGGACTTGAAGCAACAAATTGTCAACGAACTTCATAAACCTGCAAGAAGAAAGTTTCCACGAAGAAATACGGTGATAAAAGGAATTAATGATTTATATCAAGCAGATTTAATCGAAATGATTCCTTATAGCAAACAAAATAAAGGATATAAATACGTATTGACTGTTATTAACTGTTTTTCAAAAATGGCAGATGCTTTACCGCTAAAAGATAAAAGTGGAAAAAGTGTTACAAAAGCAATGGAAATAGCTATACAAAGAGACAAACATACTATTAAACATTTACAAACAGATGATGGAAAAGAATATTTTAATAAGGAATTTGCAAATTTAATGAAAAAACACAATATAAACCATTATTCAACCAATTCAGAGGTAAAAGCCTCAATAATTGAAAGATTCAACAGAACCTTAAAAAGTGCAATGTATAAAATGTTTTCCAACAGAGGATCGCACATATGGATTGATATTTTACCGAAACTTATAAACGATTATAATAACAAGTTTCATAGAACTATTGGGATGAAACCAAAACAGGTGACTAGCAAAAATGAAAAACTGGTATTAAAACGTATAAAAATGAATACTAAACCAAAAGTTGAAAAAACTAAAGCCTAAAAAATTTAATGTGGGTGATAAAGTGCGAATAAGTAAATATAAAGGTGTATTCAGTAAAAGATATCTGCCAAATTGGACCAATGAGGCTTTTACTGTATTCAAAGTACAACCTACAGTACCTGAGACATATATTTTAAAAGATAATAAAGGACAATTGCTTGAAGGAGGGTTTTATGGACATGAAATGTTAAAATCAACAGTAGGCGATGTATATTTAGTTGAAAAGGTGTTGCAACGGAAAAAAGATAAGGTTAAAGTACGATGGTTAGGATTTAATAAGACGGAAGATTCTTGGATACCTAAAAAGGATTTGATATAACGATAGAGAATCATTTTAGGTTGAACCATTACAAAGGATGAAGATAATACCACAAAAGGAGAGTTTTACTATTAATAATATAGATGAACTCACAGTGGATAATTCAGAATTCAATAGTGGGAAACATGGCAATTTGTTACCAAACACCGTGCGCTGTCTGGTTACCGGACCTTCCAACTGTGGAAAAACTAATGTAGTATTCAATTTGATTACAAACCCTAAAGGATTACGTTTTAATAATTTATATGTATTTTCAAAATCACTACAACAACCAAAGTATCAATTATTGGAAAAAATACTGAATAATGTGCCTGAAGTTAAATACTTAAAATTTAATGCAAGCGAGAGTGTCATGCAACCACAAGAAGCTAAACCATTCTCTGTGTTCATATTTGACGATGTATCTTGTGAAAACCAAAACACAATAAGGAATTACTTCGCTATGGGTCGACATAACAACATAGATAGCATTTATATTGGCCAAACTTACAGCAAAATACCTAAACAACTCATTAGAGACAATGCAAACATGTTAATTGTATTTAAACAGGACGAAAACAACCTAAAACATATATATTTTGATCATGTAAATGCGGATATGACATTTGAACGATTTAAAGAGTTGTGTGGAAAGGCTTGGGCTGAAAAGTATGGGTTCCTAACAATTATGAAGGAACAACCGCTAAACAATGGTCGATACAGGATAGGATTTGATAAATTTATATTAATACATTGAACGTGGTATAAAACATTCATTGTTGTACAACACGTCTTGCTACAAACATGGTTAACCAAGAAAAATTAGTAAAAGAAATAAAATCACTTAGTGATTCTATTCGGGCTAAAAACAGAGCATTAAAACTAGGTATTAGCGAGAGGGAGAAATTCCTTGAATCTACTTTTAAACCTATTACTGAACCCTTGAAACAATTAAACAAAAAATTTGCTAAACCTGTATTGGAAGGAGATGCGATTGCACCTATTACGAAGTTTGAAAGAGAAAATGTAAAATCAGAAGATTTTAGTGATGAAGACCCGGAATCCTCTACATATAGTGGTTTTACCGGTGGAGAACCCGAAAGAGAGCTAGAATCACCAGACTATAGTGGAATAAGAGAATTATATGAAGTAAAAGCCAAAAGAGGACATGAAGTTGTATCAACTGCTAGTGAAGAGGAAAAAGAAGAAAAAACAAGGGAAGGTCCGTCAAACATAAGCTTGTTGGGTGAAAACATTCATAACAAAGGACCTTTAGGAAGGAAATACATGATAAAAATGTTAGCTGGAACAAATCCTAATAAAAACTACCATAGTTATGGAGTAAGATTAACAGAAGACGGTTTAATGGTTGGTAATAGCCCGGTAAACATTGATGAACATGATAATATTATTGTTGGTGATCAAAGATATAAGGGCACAAGGGGATTATTTGAATTATTATTTGAAAATAAGCCTTTAGAATTGTTAGTTAAAGAAAAAGACATGGAAGCATATAAAAAGATTTTGGAACAAACTAATGCATACAGGAGGAAGTATTCAGCTGACCAACCTGTTTTTAGATCAAAGTCTTTAAAATATAGAGAATTTGTATCCAAGTTAATACCAACAACGAGAAGACAACCAATGCCAATAATACCAAGAAAACCTGTAAAACGAAGGTTTGTGTCATCCACTTTGGATATAAGTGCTCCAGAACCAAGAAAAAGAAACAAGTCTGTTACAGGTACAGGTTTAATGAAAAAACTATATAACACAAATGTGATTTATTACAATAATATCAATAAATTGGTTGATAGAATGAAACTAATACATGAGGCTAAAGAAGCGGGTCATACTGGATTGGAAAACGAATGGGTGGCTTTAGTGGATGAACTCCGAAACCGTGGGGTAATCTCATAAAAATGCGTTACTCCTTAGAGTACTATTCAGTTGCACCATGAGTGTCGACAAGTTCGGACGTTACTCCTCGGATGGGTTATATTATGCGAATAGTTTAAAAAGAAGTGCTGGTTTACCACAAACACCTGATGGAGATTATGATATGAGTAATAAAAGGTTAAAAAACATAAAAGATCCTTCAGATGAAAACGATGCAATAAATTTAAAAATGTTAAAGGAAAAGATATCGCCAACATTAAGACTACAAAATAACACATATGACGCAGAAGATCATAGAATTATCAACGTTGGTGAACCAAATCAAAACGGTGATGCGATAAACAAAGGTTATTTATCATCTGAATTAAAAAATACGTTAAAATTCAATGGGAAAACGTATAGTGCCAACAATAAACGTATATCCAACGTAGATGTTCCTAAAGATGCAAAAGACAGCGTAAATAGACGCTATTTACATTCCTTGATACCTGAAAAGACAAAAGATGGATTTTCTTTTTATAAATTTGTTATTAATGATATAGGTTATTCAAAAACTGAAAACGATGCTGTAAATCTAAAATATATTAAAGATCATTGTATCATACGTGATGTAGGGGTTATAGATTGTTTTAATAATTGTTTAGCAAATGTTAAAGATGGTTCGGCGCCATCAGATGGTGCAACAGTGGGTCAAATAATGGAAACCTTAAAACAAGAAACATCTGGATTTGTAAAACAAGACCAAGTAGTATCGCGGAAAGGGGATGTATTTGTGCAGGGAAATGAAAAGTTTACATTACTTGAAGAAAAGAATAATGCTTGGGATGGTAAAGGAAAGAAATTATCATATATAGGTTTGGGTACAGAATTCTTTGATGTTCCAGTTGTAGCACAAACTATATGTTCTAATCCATATAATGATGAACCTTACATATGTAGGTTTAAAAAAATACGTAACGTATCTCCTGGTATCAACGATTTCGATTGTGTTGTAGTTAGTCAATCTTTGATATTAGATAAACCAACTGGTGATATTTTTAATGCAGATGATAAGAAAATAGGTAATTTAAAACAAGGAAGTGATCCAAATGATGCTGCAACTGTAGGACAGGCTATAACAACTTCATTAAAGGACCATAAAGTATATACTTGTAATAATAAACGTATTACAGAACTTAAAGACCCTCAACATGTGGATAATGCTGTTACTGTTAATTTTCTTATTAAAGTTTTAGGAAATGCATTATTTGATATGTTCAATATTATTGCAACCCGTACACGTTGGGGTAATTGGGTGTCTGAATCCGAGAGAGGTAATTGGATTAAAAAGGAAATTTTTAATAAATACTTTATTAACCCTAATACGCAAAAGTTTAGATCATCAGATTGGGGTGATATTGATATTTAATATAACAACACAATAAACTACTTCATTTATGTCCAACTCGTCATAGAGTTAACACATAAGTTGTACATTGCGGTTATAAAAGGACAATAATGACATTCCAGTACATCAGTCCATATCGAGACACTGTAAGGAAAGGAGGCGGTATTACGTCCACAGCGGTTTCTCTGTTAAGTAAAGCTTTAAATCGTATTCCAGTAGGATCCATCGTAAATAGAGCAATAGACGCTTTACCATACGAATTTCATATACCGGGAGGTTATCAGTATTGCGGACCAGGAACTAAATTGAAAAAAACGACTGGAAAGAGGTGATCCAGGCATAAACAAGTTAGATCAGGCTTGTAAAGAACACGATATCGCATATTCCACGTTTGCCGATTCAAAAAATAGATCGATAGCAGACAGAAAGCTTGCGGACATAGCTTGGCAACGAGTAAAATCAAGTGACGCTAGCATAGCAGAAAAAGCAGCAGCTTTAGCAGTAACAGCAGGTATGAAGGCTAAAACAGCAGTAGGAGGTGGAAAAAGGAGGAGAAGAAGGGTAAAAAGGAAGTCAACCACAAGAAAACATGGAGGAAATATAAGAAGACGACGATCTAGCAGAAAAGGCAGGAAGAAGCCCACCGTATGGTCAACGGTAAAAAACGGGGCAGGTCTTTACCTAAGACCTTATCGTGCATATTAAATGAAAGAAATCAATTGGTCATACCACATAAAGCATTAACCAATATTGAATTATTTAAATATATTTCCTGTTTAAAAATACCATTTTCCGCGGTGTGTTTATGAAAGACAGTTTACCAAAGAAAATGTGGCAAAATGAGACTGGAATTGTAAATTTGGATAATACTGAAGGGCCTGGCACCCATTGGGTTTGTTATAAGAAACTAAATAACAATGTATATTATTTTGATAGTTTCGGTAATTTGCCACCACCAAAAGAACTTCAAATTACTTTAAATCTGCTAAAAACATATATTATAACTATAAAAGAGAACAACCTGATAATACTTCAATATGCGGCCATTTATGTTTGGAATTTCTAGCTAAAAGTATCAGTCACTATTGAGATGTCTTCCTATACGGTATCATTAACAGGAAAATCGTCCACTTTACGAAGTATCCTTTTTCCAGCGTTACGCTTGCAAAAAGGAAGGTTTTGGGAGGCGGCACTATTGGACTTTACAACTTACAACTCTATTCCCAATGTTACTGAAGGTAAAAATAACGTATTGCATTATTATAAGGGAAAAGATGCCAGTGGGAAATTTACAGACTTACAAGAGTGCAGGTTACCCACAGGTTCTTATGAAATTGATCATATAAATGAATTTTTGCAAACTAAAATGGGAAAAGACAATATAACATTAAAAGGTAATAATAATACGATGAAAGCTGAAATTACTTCCAAATATTATATAGATTTTACTCAACCAAACTCAATTGGTGATTTATTAGGATTTTCCAACGATGAGCCTGTTTTAGAACCAGATTTAACACATTCCGGTAGGAAAACAGTAACAATATTAAAAGTCAATAGTATAGACATAACTTGTAGCATTATACAAGGAGCTTACAGGGATGGGGCTAACACCCATATTATACATACATTTTACCCAAGTGTACCACCTGGATTTAAAATTGTTGAAAAGCCACAAAACCTGGTATATCTACCGTTGAACACCACTTTCATTTCAGACATCGTGTTGAGCGTATTGGATCAAGACGGTAACTTGGTAGACTTCAGAGAAGAGCCTATTACGATTAGATTACATTTAAAATCAACACTTTAATATAAAAACCATGGGTTTAACATTTAAAAGCGAACAACCTACGGGAAACCGCATTAGTAGCTCTTCAGCTGTGGAGGAGTTAACACGCGAGAACATTCGTTTCTTAGAGAGAGTTGGATTAAAATTAACCGATTATGGATATACTGGATATAGCGCAGGGTCCAACATTCGACGAAACCCTATGGGAAAAAGAATATCACACCCACAACCCTTACACTTCATCGAAATTAAACAATAACGATGAAATTCGTATTCCCATACAACATCAAGACATTTACACACTACCATGTGAAAGTTACTTGTATATTGAAGGAAAAGTTACTAAAAAGGACGGTACTACTGCTGGTACAACAGTTCCATTTATAAATAATCCTATGGCTTTCCTATTTGATGAAATTAGATATGAAATATCAGGTGTAACAGTTGATTCCACTAAAAAAGTAGGTATTACAACAACTTTAAAAGGACTAACATCTATAACACCCAATGAAACCAATTTACTTAAACCTGCCGGATGGGTATTACCTACAATTGACACGATCACTCCAAATTCAGATGGATATTTTGATTTTCATATTCCATTACGTTTGTTGCTTGGTTTTGCTGAAGATTATAGGAAAATAATATTAAACGTTAAACAAGAATTAGTTTTGTTGAGGTCTTCTAACGATAAAGACATTATTAAAGCTGCAGATAATACGACTGATGCAACTTTAGAATGGAAATTAAAATTAGACAAAATTGTATGGAGAGTTCCACATGTTAAATTAGCTGACGAGCATAGAATGCTACTTTTAAGGAAATTAAAAGCCGATCGTGATATTGTTATTCCATTTAGAAGTTGGGAATTCCATGAGCATCCCAGTTTACCTACTACGGATCGACACACTTGGACTGTTAAAACATCAAATTATGTAGAACGAGCCAGGTATATTATATTTGGTTTACAAACAGGTAGAAGAGACGACATCACTAAACATGCAGGACAATTTGATCATTGTGACTTGAAAAATATTAAAGTTTATTTAAATTCACAATTCTTTCCATACGACAATTTAAATGTGTCATTCACTAAGAAGAAATACAGTATATTGTACGATATGTACGCAAGATTCCAAAGTTCATATTACGGTAAAGCAAATACACCTTTATTATCACCTTCAAAATATTTCGATGCCTACCCAATAGTTGTAATTGATTGTTCTAAACAAAATGAATCAGTAAAATCATCAAGTGTGGATATAAAAATAGAAATGGAATTCAACGCGGCTATACCGGCTAATACAACTGCATACTGTTTAATTCTACATGATAAAATTGTAACATACACACCTTTAACTGGAATTGTTAAGAATGTACTGTAAAAACCGGTTTTGTTTCATTCCGCGAGTATAAAAGCAGAGCGTACAGGCCGCTCCTCATCAGTTTGTTGCCTACTGTTGTATGGGTAGCATCGTATTCAATATGGCTTCTCCTAGTGGTACACCTGAAAATGTGGTAGATATTGAGAAGGAGATATCTGAGTTTTTAGATCTTCAAGGTCACCAGGAAGGAGGTGAACAAAACGTTTGCGGACAACTTCACGCCAGTAATAATGTTGAAGAAAAAGGTAAAAGAAGAAAGACTATACAAAAGAGAAAAAGGGATATTGAAGATAATATTTCTCCAAACATATTGAGTGAAGTATTTTTGCGAATATTTTACCCAATCTCTTCCAGTTTGGACAAAAGTGTTTTAATCGGTGTTATGAAATCGACAGATTATTCCCCTACTGTAATTTTAACTCATGGACCCAAAATGATTTTGTTTACGGACAGTGCTTGGGAATCGTTTATGAAACACTTGCATCTGCTAGAATGCTATTTAAGTAGTAACATGTTTGGAAGAAAGACAAGAGTAGGACTTTTGGATTCAAATGTGGAAATCGATATTATTAAACAACGTGGTGATCATCAGCTGCGGTTTAGAGACACAACAAGACATGATAACAAAATTCAACTTAATCGAGAGGAGTTTTTCATTTTAACTTGTGCTACTGAACCTATAACAAGATACTTGAGACAACTGGTGTTTTCAAGTTCGATTATTAAAGATTATCTGGAAGACACTTTGGACAAACAACCGGACGCACCTATATTATACGGACCTGTGGATACTTCTATATTTAATAGAGTTCCTCATGAAGTACAGATGTGGAGACAATTGGAAAAGTACGCTCAACTACATAAGAAATCAGTAAAACAGGAAGAAGAGGAAGATGGAGGAGAAGAATCAAGTGTTAGTGATGAAAACGAAAACAAGGAAAATATAAAGATGGAAACTTAAATGACAATGGTTAGTTTTTAAAACAATAACCAACATTTTGTGGGGTTAGGCCTATTGGGGACGGTGCCCACGTTAAATATACACCAACGCGCCAACAACTGTACGGCCTGGTATATAAAAGTAGTACCTACCGTGGTGTGGAAATCAGTTGACCTCCTGACTTCGTAATGAGCAGACGTGTGACCTTCAAAATGGACAAGGGAGAAGAAGAACAAGTAAAGTCCAAGCCTGGTATTATTGAGTTTCAAGCGTTTCGTGGTAATGATGATAGATTCATTATAAAAGAACTTGTGTTTTTGGACATGAATACAAGTGTTCCTTATTCATTTTTATTTAAACCACCATGTTCTTATTCGTCTTTAACTAGTAAAGCCGCTACTACCAACAGATGGATTTCAAAACACTTCCATCATATCGATTGGTATGATGGTTTTACAAGTTACACGGACTTGTATCACATTATGCATCACTTTTCAGACAAGTTTACCAATATTTACACAAAGGGGCTGGAAAAGAAAAGATGGATCGAAGGATTTACTCATGTTCCGGTTAATGATGTGGAATTGGATAAGAATTATCAATACATGCTGGAAACCATATGTATTTGTACAAAAAGCCCAGAACATGATAAAGATAGACATTGCGCTTTGAAAAATGCCTATAAACTAGCCTCTTACCTTCAAAGTGGGGAAGTGGGGAGTGGTGGGGGTAACGGAGAGTATATAAGTGAGGAGCAGACCGGGACCTGGCATGAGTATTACTCGAGATTTCGAGACGACAACATCTCCGAGCAAGAAGACGATCTGTAACCTGACCATGGCATCTCACCAGTTCCTTCAGACTTTGGTCGAGCAGTTCAATGCTCACTCCAAGTCAACAATATTACCTGTGAAGAAGTGCTCTGAACTAAAAGATGAAAAGCACTACATAATCCATGCTATGAAGAAGATGGAGACTACAGTTGGGGAGGCCATCTGCTGCAGTCTCAGCGAGGCACCGTTTACTCCGGGGGATGAGCCCAAGTTCCAGGTGTACCTGCCCAAGAGATTCGTCCATCTTCTACAAAACGATGATCTTCGCTCCATTCAACCCGGCTGTCTATACCTGGTGTCCCAGGCTGCACGGGTAGCAATTCTACAGAGTTGACCATCCACATCGCTGACAAGCAGCAGTGTTAGATTTAAGTTTTATTATTGTACATATGTTATTGTAATGTTTTATAAATAAATAAATCATAAAAGACAAAAAATAACAAAAAAAATGCAACATATCAATATGTGAAGTTTGTCACATATTGATATGTTGCATTTTTTTTTAAACTTCGCGGGTGACCTTGACCTTTGACCTTTGCATTTCACAATTACCCCCACTACCGTAATTACCCCCACTACCGCACTAGGATTCAAACCTGCTTAGATGCGAAAAAACGGTCAGTCTGTTGCCAACTAGCAAACGATGAGCACCTTGTACGAGCTTTGCTTACAACGAGTTATAACTGATGCATCTTTATTCCAAACGGCTTTACAAGATAATATCCCTATAACAGTAAAGCAGGATATCGAAGAGTACAAGAAAGATAATAGAGGGTATTCGGGATACTCCTGGTATAGGTTCCAAAACGGGGAAAAGTTTTGTAGGCCTTGTGGCGATGCTGCCGTCAGAGACCTTCGACGGTTCGTACAGGAAGGTGGTAGAAAACAGTTCGGATTTCTAGCACCGATGTTTAGATTTGAAAACTACAAGGACACCTGTGCTATTTGTTCCATCCCATTGTATCGATGGAAAAAATTTAGAATTTTAATTGGATCTTCCATACCCCCACCACCATTACCCCCACCACTTTTTCATGTACCTCCAAACGCTGTGCCTCAGCTTCATTTCTACTCCAGCAGCCAACCTAGCAACATCAGGATGTCTCTGAACGTCAGTTGCGCAAGTTACGAGGAGGTGAGCATCAAGACTCAGCAGGAGCTAAACGACTTGTACAAGGAGTTGCAGCTGATGGTGGCACGAGGCTACCGTATAAGCGTGCAAGTTTACGCTTGCAATATACGGAACACCCGGCAGCCAAAGGAAGAGCCTGGACACTCCTCGACAGCTTCCTCACCGACGTCCATGAAGACCGAGCCGGACAACTTAGATTACTTCAGCTGACTAGCAGTTGTATTTCTTGTTCTAACCATTGTAGAATATGTTTATTTTTTCATTATATTAAAGAAGTAAATGAGCAAAAACACCTATCTTGTTACTGACATATGAGCTCAGTAACAAGATAGGTTTTTTTAAAACACGGTTTGAATGACCTTGAAACTTCCCCCTCCACTGCTTTGCTACCCCCACCACTTGACTATTGATGTACATGGCACATCACAATTGGAAACCTCATTCCATCTTCAACAGCCAAACCGACAACATCAACAATGGCAAACCTACCAACGGATAAAACATGTCCTCACGTTTGCTGTGACTTCGTCCACGAGTTGGAGAAGAGGATGCAGGAGAGGGCGATACGAAGAAAGCAGATCCACTCAGAAAATATCATGATAGTCAACGGCTATCTTTTATTGTTCGGCCTTATTATGGTTGTACTTTTCATACTGTATGGCATAGTCACATGTGTCGGCAAGGTTGCAAAAGAAAACGCTCGCCACCATCAATTGGAAAGTTTTAATGTTACTTTGTAGGTTTTCCTTTTTTTAAAAACTCCGTTTGGATGACCTTGAAACTTCCCCCACTACTCCACCACGCCCCCCACCACTTCACCATGTTCCTGCATGAGCCTCACATCAAGCATCATTCCTTGTTCAGCAGGCAACCATGGATGACAACAACACCATCACCCAGGCAGACTCCACTACCGATGTTGGAACAAGTACGGGTTGGACACTGTCGATCGACAGTGTGCACTATCTAGAGACAATTTGCCAAAGGATGAAGGAGATACTCCGGGACAACCCTGGAATCATAATTCAAATGAATTTGGACTATGATTGGTCGAGAGTTACACTGCAGCAGGATGGAGACAACACTCAACAGTCACCAGAGTATACCCCAATGTCACCTATTTACCCCTATGAAGGATCTGATGTGGAGGTCAACGACGAGGCTGATGGGGAGTGACCTTCTTTCCTTTTTTAAAACCCAATTTGGATGACCTTGACCTTTCCCCTCTACTCCTTCATTTTTTTTAAAAACTCAATTTCAATGACCTTGAAATTTCCCCCTCTACTTTTCAATACTGTTACTACAGTCTGCGGCTCACCTCATTCCTTCCTTAGCTACCATGGCGAACGAGGCTACTTCTCAAGTTGAAGTTGACTCCACTACGGACGAAGCATTTCCCTTGTGGTGGACCGTTCATTTGCAAGATGTGACAGAACTAGAAATGTTACGCCAAAAATTGCAATATGTTTTTAACGAGAACCGTGACGTTGAATGTAGGATGGAATTGGATTTTGATGCGACCAGGATCAACTCAGAACCTTTAACTTCCAGCCAGCCTCATCCACACTTTACACATCTGTACACTCCTATAGCGCCGAAAGAAATAACCATTGCCGAAGCTGACTTATCCACACGTTTTATTCACCCAACATTTTGGGTGTTGATTATAGACAATGTGTACAAAGTGGAGGTGGTATGTAATAGGTTGAAGGAGTTGATGGTGGAAGATCCTGGCCTTCGCTTTAAAATAGAAATACACTTTATCTATGGAGCACCAGCAAGGGACTCAAACGACTCTGGTTCTTCATCTGAAACTACTACAGACGACGAGGACGACTAGCCATCTTTCTTAAAACTCTATTTGAATGACCTTGACCTTTCCCCCTTTACTCACCTTAGTTTATATAAGCTGCGCTCTCACTGACTACAGCATCATTTCATCGTGCACCTTCGCCGCAGCAACATGGAGAGTCAACTTAACTACTGTTGCAAACAGAAGTGTTTTTCATGGCCCAATGACATTGATGTGGTGGATGGACTGGCTTGTAGAAAGTGTGAAGCTTTTGGACAATGCATGTGTCGGTGCAAATCTTGGGAGAAGCCAAAGCCTGAGTTGAAGACATTCCATGTGTACCAGATGAGAGGGCATAAGTACACTTGTTGCCCTGAACGTTGCATTGAATTTAATCTAAGACAGCTAACTGGCTGCAAAATGTGCAACAATCATTTTGCAGGTTTTTGCAAACATTATTTAGGGGCGTGTCAGTACAGATCAACTTGGCATACCGAAGCACTCACTATCAATGAAATCGCTATAGACTCACAAGAGTAGTCTTTCTACTCTTTGACTTTTTTAAAACTCCGTTTGGATGACCTTGACCTTTCCCCCTCCACTCACCTTAGTTTATATAAGCTCCATTCCCACTGACCACGGCATCACTTCATCTTGCTCCCTCGCCGAAGCAACATCAAGTATGGAAACTAAGCGTGTCTCATGTTGCGAGCATAAGTGTTTGGAGGAGCCAGGCGTCATCCATTGTGCAAAGAAGCTTTGGGAGGAAGAGACAGGGTCAACCTATTGCTGCAAGGACAAGTGTTTCCTACTACCAAGATGGCAAGTGGACGGGTTGGCCTGCCAGCAATGTGAATGCTTCGGATGTTGCAGGTGTAGATGCAAGAACCAGCAGCTGCCACCACCGGTACTACAGACTTTCAAAATTTACAAGTCCCACTACTTTTACACTTGTTGTCCGCAGCGGTGTATTAAATTTCATTTCTCTAATCTTACCAATTGTCGGAAGTGCTACGGACAACCTGATGGGTGGTGCACCTGTTTTCTGAACTCCTGCCGCTACAGATCGGATTGGTTTACAGATCCCTTGGAGATTGATGAAGTCGCCCAGGAAGCACAAGAGTAGTCTTTCTACTCTTTAACTTTTCTAAAACTCTGTTTGGATGACCTTGAGATTTCCCCCCTCCACTTCCCCATATACCTAGAGTACACAGAGCCTGACAGTCAGTCGCTCGGTGACCGTCGTGGGGTGCGCATCGGTGTCGGCGCTCTGTAGTTGTTAAGTGTTCAAGGTCACAGTAATATGAAATTGCGGATGTTGTGCTTGTTCAATGGCCTCTGAGGACTAGTGGATGACGGTTTAAGCAAGGTCATGTCGCAAACTCGAGTTTGACTTGGCACTTTTGCTGTTTCTCATCGCAAATTCGCTCCAAGTCGTCAAGGTCACGTGGACTCTGACTGAAACTCGGAGCGTAGTGCGAGAAACGGCAAAAGTGCCAAAAAATTTTGAGTTTCGGCGTGACCTTGACCTTAACAGTGTCAGTGACGTCATTTTGATGATGTAATGGATGATGACGTCATCAGCATGTCATTTCTGTGACGTCATGGGTGTGACGTCACGGAAATGACGTCATCGATGATTACGTCATCAATTACGTCATCGATGACGTCATTTTGATGACGTCATGGGTATGACGTCATCGATTGCGTCATCATCGCTGACGTCATCGATTACGTCATCGATGACGTCATCGGGGTCATTGACCTTGGCGATGACGTCATCACATTCCTCAGAGGTCATTGAACTGAGCCAGCAACCGCAAAAACACACTACTGTTGCGTGAAAATAATTTAATCCATTTTAGTTATTTCATCAATATTTCTTACTTAGCTATATTTAATTATATAGCTATAGCTATAATTATTTTCAAGTAATGAAACTAGTAATAAACTGGGGTTTTCTTTCAACTTAATCCTTTTAAGATATTTTAAGTTGTTCGTTCTACTAATAAATAACAATAAGTATTTAACATGAGTTTTGTGTAAGATTTTAAATCAAGCTTTGAAAAACTACTTGGAATTCATTGTAGTAAAAAGCTCAAGATAATTAGGGTGATTTTATACGCATTACATTGACGCTTTATTTTATATTGACTATCTACTTGAGTGCAAGATTATACAAAACATTCTAAATTTATGTAATCTTATACTCTAAAACAAGCTCCGTTTGTCCGGGCAAAGTTTTTTTTCGCTCCAAGGATTTTTGATTTTTTGATAGAATATGTGGGTTTTGGCCTCCAGAAATCGATTGGAGTTGGTCCCATAGCTGGGAAAAATCCGGTTTTCGCGCTAGAACCCTTCAAAGTTTCCATGTTATCCTTATGGAGATTTTATTAATTGAACAAAAATAAGCTGATAACTGTAGATATAAACCAATGTGTTACATCTTTAACCTGTAATTTAAGGAAATTATGCCAAAGTGCGACACCCGTCGGCTTGGCGAGTGAGCGAAGCGAACGAGCTCGTCTTTAAAATTGAAGAGGGCAAGTGAGCGAAGCGAACAAGCTTTGTGTGAGAACGAAAGTAATAATTTTACCGAGCTTAAGCTCGGTCCCCCTGGTACTGTTTCTTTTAAATAAATAAACATCATAATAGTTCGATAAAATACTTAACAGGAAATGAAAAAAATCAAGTTGGTTCCATGTAAACATAATCAAATATAAGTACTTATGTAAAGTATTTATAGTCAAATATAAGTAGTGAGTAATAACTAATTTAGAAAAAAATGAGAATCGTAAAATTTACAAAAGCAAATTTATTAAATAATTTCATTCTTGTATGACTTCTGAACTACATATTTATTTTAAAAGTATTAAAACCAGTTCACTGTCAGAGCAAAAATTGATATGAGATGGAAAGAGTTGTTATATTAATCAATTATTTTCAGTATTTTTCTCGTTGTGTAAGTTAAATGAATGTTTTCTATTTCATTACTTGAAATTGTTAACCCTCCTGTTATAACGTGGAAAAAATTATTAATTTTGTTATTCAATCACAGCCTATAATCGTATGTATGTCTAATTTTTTTCTGTTGGAGATCAATTAAAAAATATATGTATATATGTATTTTTCTGACGTAAATACACATAAACTTATATTAGATTAAAAATTTCATTTACAGGAGGCTAAATTACAATTCAGTCGTGAATGCTGTATTGTTCTGTTCTGTAAAGTTTGTTACTGTGTTTGTCCTGAAGGTTTCGTAGTGAACCTTTGATCACCCACCTGTATTTAATGTTCCTAAACATACAACGGACGTCTGATTACAAAATCCCTTGTATTTAGTTTATTATCGTTCTATACATAACAACATGCAAATAAATAGTTTTATATCTATAATTAAAATTTGTTTTTTTGATCACTGATTTAAAAAAATGTTTTTGTCTGACTTTGTAACTGTTTTTGTAAGCTTGTAAGAATAAAATGTCTAGATATCTTGAGAAAAATGTGAATAAATTTAGTAAATTATTGCAGTTGCCTAAGTTAAAGCATGAAACTTTAAAATCTATTGTTCTCATTTAAATACTAGTTTAAAGTACTTTGCGGTTTTATTTTAGTTGTATCTCTTAATCTTCACCCAATAATTGATACTGTATTTGTATTCAATCAAACAACAAATAAAACAAAATCTATGATAAAGATCTCACAAGCGATGTGGTTCAGATTTATTTTATTACTTTTTATCTATCTATGATATATAACACCTCGGATTTGGCCCGATTATGGCCGTTGTAACTGGTTGAAATCGATAGCCGTTATAACATCTTACATATGTTATATTTACCGTCTAGTATAAAACTGCACTATAAGTACACATATATTAAGTATTATCTTAAGAAGCATTTTGAATTTAACCTTTTAGATAGAACTTACACGCATAGTGCATATCGCGAACTTAAAAGGAATAAATTAAAATAAGATGTATGTGATCTAATGCCATACACAACTGGAGTTCATTTCAGCAAGCACTTAGGTCATGTTGCACCCACGGAATAAAAATAAGGAAAAAAATAATTAATAACTCAAATGACTCAGAGTTTCTTTTGAAAACTATTTTTATACAATTTATATACTACGGCCATTATAATAAATGTTTTAATAGCAAACAAATTAACTGTGTCTACCCATCAATTGTAGATACAATCATGGAATAGATTAGGTCCATTGCAATGGTAGCTCAGATAACCAACCACTGTTGTTTTATAGGGTGTACATAAACGATCAGTGCAGTTGTATTGATAATGCAACTGAACTCATAAAACATATGCTACCATAAAATATGTGGTATTCTAGAAAGTTTAATTAAACTTAAAATAAGAATAGAATTCCTTTTATTCAGAATTTTATTAATTGTAAGAAAAAAAATCATCAATAACTAATAAATAAAGTAATCTTATACAGGGTGTCCCGGAACTCTTTGGAACCCTTTTGTATATTTGTTCCTTGCATCGAGACAAGAAAAAAACATCATAAAAATAGGGGTCTAAAATCCATCGTTTAGCCGCTAGACGCCATTTTGTTTTTTTCACGTAATAATTTTTATTTCCGTAACGGATGGTTGTATTCAGTTCATATTTGGTATGAATCTTTATCATACTAGTGTACATTTTCAGGAAAAAAATTAATTTTTTTTACTGTGTATTTTCAAAATGGCGGCCATTTCAAATTTTCAAACTAAAATATCTCAAATTCGGCAAATTAAAAAAAAAATTTACTATGTACACAAAAGTTGCTAAATTAAATTATCTAACCAACGGTACCAAGTTTGTAAGGATCTGATAACAAATAACGGAGTTATTGAGATTTTTCTGTGAAAATGGCCATAATTTGCATTAATTATAATGCAAAATCAATGTTTTTTTGGAGAAAAATCGCAATAACTCCGTTATTTGTAATCAGATCCTTACAAACTTGGTACCGTTGGTTAGATAATTAAATTTGGCAACTTTTTTGTGAAAATTTTTTTGAAATTTACCAAAATTTGAGATATTTGAGTTTGAAAATTTAAAATGGCCGCCATTTTGAAAATCCAAAGTGGAAAAAATTAATTTTTTTCCTGAAAATGTACATTAGTATGATAAAGATTCATACCAAATATGATCTGAATACAACCATCCGTTACAGAAACAAAAATTATTACGTGAAAAAAACAAAATGGCGGCTAGCGGCTAAACGATGCATTTTAGACCCCTATTTGTATGATTTTTTTTCTTTTCTTGATGCAAGGAACAAATATACAAAAGGGTTCCAGAGAGCTCCGGGACACCCTGTATAATAAAATAGTGCATTTAAGGGTCTTGAGAGAGAACTACTGGACGGATTGAGGCCGTTTTGGTGTCAATTAATTTCTCATGACCCCTAAATGATAGGAAAAATATGGTATCCCTCGGAAAATGCCTTATAACGCCGCAAAATTAAAATTAGACCTTATTTAGACCAATCTAAGACGTGATTTTGTCCATTTGTTTACTGGTCCAGGTGATCCATATCTTACATTGAAATTTGACACCACTGCTGCTTTACAAAATGTTATTGTAAACAAAACAGACAACTTTTCATTTTTATGACAATTGACAGATACAAATGAAATCAAGCACACGCAATGTTGCAGTGGTTTTAAAGCAGTAAAGTAAATATTTAACAGCTGATGCTTAAATAAAATTTTATTGCTATACTATAAAGAGAGTTTATTTAATAAACATGATTGAATTTATGTATTTAAACTTATGAGCTATTTATTAATATTTGTTTACACATATTTTTTATATCAACTATGAGCTTTATGTTTGGAAATATATAAACATAATATTTTGATTGTAAAACTCTCTCCACCGTATTTCATCCATTAATTTTTGTTATAACTAAGTTATATAACGTCCTTACATTCTTATTTTTCATCCTTTTTAAGTTCGTTTAGGCTCATAATTCTACATGTTTAACAGTTGGTATTTTTTCCCACTGATTTAAACAATTGAGTACAAAAATGTGATAATGTGTAACTATGAACTGGAATAAATAAGTATTGAAATATACAAGAAGAAATACCAAGAATGAGTAAATGAGATCGAAATAAAGTTGAAAATAAAGACAGAGAATAAACATTTTGATTAGTGTTTTAGTGAAGGTAAAAAACCTACTATACGATAGACTTAGAGGACAATTCCGTAACACTTAGTACACACAACCAGGAATGTACTTCTATACCATTACGTGAAAAATTCGAGTCAGAACTGAAAAGCAAGGTTCAATTAGATGCATGCGCTGAAAAAACTGTTTTGTTGGGGCAACAAAAAAATTGTCCCAACAAAAAAATTTGGTTGAAATAGGGACAACAATTGTTTTTGTTTTACTAACAAAATTATTTTGTTACAATTTTTTGGTTAAAGCAACAAAAATTTTTTGTAATTGCAACAAAAAGTTATATTGTTAATTCAACAAAATTCTGATACATTTTGTTGAATTTACAAAACCATTTTGTTGGCATGAGTTATTGCAAAGTATTATTTTTACATAAAAATTCATGAATTAATGCATTTATGACAACCAACAGATTACAAAAATGTAAATAAAACTAATCAATAAGTATATGCCTGTGACAGGATTCGAACCTACAACATCACTCTCAATGACCTGACGCTCTACCCACCTAAGCCACGGGAACTGTGAGTCTGACGGTTATTATTTACTACTTAGCCATTTTCTACTCGGCCTCCGTTGAGAACTTAAAACTCAAAAAGTTAGCCCAAATGTGAAATAACTTACTAATTAACTAAATAACTTATGTTAAACGTTTATTTGACGTGAAATAAGTATTCTCTGCTATGTGGGTAAACAAAATATTTGGTTGGGAATACCGAATCTTATAACCAAACCCTTTTTGTTGATCCAAACCATTGGTTTTGTTGGTTTGAACAATTTATTTGGTTCCCCCAACAAAACGAGGGCAACAAAATAAGTTTTGTTGCCACAACAAAACATTTTTTGTTGGGAAAAACAAAATTTTATAACCAAAACCATTTTGTTGATCCAAACCATTGGTTTTGTTGGTTTGACCAATTTATTTGGTTACCTCAACAAAACGACGGCAACAAAATAAATTTTGTTGCTCCAACAAAACAGTTTTTTCAGTGATAAACACTGTGCAAGAGCCCACAGAATGGTGCTCAGCAATGCCAAAACCTAATGGGGAAGTTGGACCCATCGTGGATCTAACAAAATTAATCAAGAACGTAAGGAGGCAAAAATGCCAGAAGTTGAAGACACACTTAATAAGATTGGCAAATCTCGAGTAAACTCCAAATTCTGGCAAATTAAATGGACTCTGAGTCAGCAAAATTACACTAATAAGTTAATTGGCCAAACAACTGGATTGGAATAAATGAAAATACGGTTAAAAACCAGTAAGCATTATCTTTTTTTGTAAAGTCTCATAGGCCTACTATATTGTAAAACCATATGAAAGTATGTATTATAAACTATTTCCACTTACAAACTATTAATGATATATAGAGATCGCCTCCTGATCGAAATAAGACCAAAATTATAGTTGATCTGGACCAAAGAAGTTTAAAAATATTTTACAACTGAAAAATCTTCTTCCTGTTTTTAACAGTGTTTTTACAACTGCTGTCTAATAATTCAATCAATTCTCCTTCCTCCAAAAGATTAACATTGAAACTTTGAAAGCCTGTTGGGAGTAGGCCTGGAGTCCAAGGTGAATTATAGGCCTAATAAGATTCAGCTCATCTACAGGACTATACCTTTCTAACGGTATGCGCGGATTTCTCCTATAATACACATGAGCTGAGAAGAAAGGAGAAAAAGAAACATGCTTGCCTATTATAGAAGACTAGGAAATCGCACACTGGTCGAATTTCGACCAAATATTTAGTTGATCTAAAGCTAAATAGATAAAAAAATATATATAAAACTAACTGTTCTTAATGATTTGCTATAATTTGTTATTACAACAGCTGTTTCATGATTAATCAATTATCCTTCTCCCATAAGATTAACATTGAAACTTTCGAAGCCTGAAGGGTGTAGCCTCGGTTTCCGATGTGAATTAAAATATACCATTCTGCTATTCTGCTCATCTAAAATACACTACCTTTCAAAAGGAATGCGCGGGTTTCTTTTACGTTGCTCACAAGCTGAGAAAACATTAATTAAAGAAACATGCTTGAATATTAATATATAGATAATTGTTCACATTGCTAAAGAAATGGAAATTGGAATACTATGTTGTTTGTGTATTAATAAATTCTGTGACCATTTTCAAACCTGAACATCAAATTCATGATTAATCATCCATCATGAAAATTACCCGTCATTTTTGACGGGCTATTTGCTAGTAAGAAATATTATCATGTCCTATTTAAGAAGCTGAAAAAATGCCTTAAATTACATAAGTAACAGAATATTATATTCTAATTGCATACCTTTTTGTTTTGTAGTTTTGAAATACAGCATTTCCTTTTGTATCCCCCCTTACAACATGGAAACGACGAAACACGACATGTTAAAATTAATTTGGTTCAAAATCTTCATTAAAACACAACAATAATCAACAAGTAACTTGAGTATTAACAAATAGTTAAAATAAAAATGTTTTCGTTCAGTGCAGGCAGCGTAGTCTTCTAGTAGCCATAATAGCAAGATGGCAGGTAAGTGTATGGGAAGAGACTCGCTTCCTTCCTCCACGGATGGTTCGTGGAAATATTGGAGACAACCAGTTCAAGTATTTAGTCATTTATGTTTCGACAAATATGATAATTAATAATATTTTAACAACTCACTAATAGATTGAACTCACTTGTAACATAAATTTTCTATCAGATAGGAGTGATGACTGGCAAAGGCTAAGTCGTGATATAGATACGATATAGCCACCTTAACCAAATTTTTTATAATATTAGCATAAAGTTCTACTCGTGCCTTCAGGAATAGAAACGACCTTTAACGACCAGGTTAGGGTATAGAATATTGTTATAGAATCGGGATTGTGGTTTATCATGCAAACCGAGCAAGCAGCCCAGGTGGTCTAATATTGCCTGGCACTAAATCACTTCCCCAATCCCAAGGATTCCTTATTTTAGTATGTTTTATAATTTTAAGTATGATACATTAGCAAGTGAACTGTTTTGGAAGTAATTCTCCTTTCGTTTTAAATTTAAAAGTTATATTTTAACTCTATTTTTATTGATTCAACTTAGTAATCAATGCATAGTTTATTCACTTTTAATCTTAAAGTGAAATTATATGTTCGTATAATAAACTCATAACGGGGGATAAACCAACTCCAAGATAATTTTACCTTATTTATTTCCCTTTTGTCCCTTGGTCACCATCCACCTCCTATGGCCCTGCATCACACCACAAAGACTGGAAGGCCTACGCGGACATCGCAAATCCTCTTCTGACCGTCTCTCCCTCGCCAACCTCTGGTCACCCCGTCGTTGCTCCGTGGCCGTCGGTGTCGCCCTCCTCGGCCGCTGCGCTGCACTCCAGCGTGGTAGCGTCTCGTCGCTCTGTGGTCTCCACTCCCGACGCTCACTCCAGACTCGGACTCCGACTCGGACTCGCACTCCGACTCGCACTGCCGCCGTGTCGCCGCAGGCTGTCCATCGTACCGCCCCACCACACCACATCAGTCTTGCCAACAGGCCAACGGGCCTAGTTACACTCATTAAAATGTCCCACGAGGGGAAAACTGGGGCCCCCTCGTGACACTCCCCCCACTTAAGAAAAAAAAACGAGAGTTTTTTTTTCTCCGAAGTCTTCTAGGAAGTCTTTCATCAACAGGCGGTTCTTCTAGGTCAAGGTCCAAGAGCTTTTGCTGCAGCACTATAAGTCTACGTTGCACTGTTAGGGGCGTTGGGGGGGGTTGAAGTCTCCATCTTCCATCACCGTCGATGTGGGGCGGCTCACTGTAGAAACAGGGGCGCCTCCTCGTGCCTGCAATACCATGTGTGTCTGGTTGCTGTAGTACGTGAACTCCGCTGTGCTGTCTTCCATCTGGTATTTCGTCGTCTGCGAGGGTGGTGAGGAGACCAGAGGTGGTTCGGGCTCCCTAACACCTAAGCTATATACAATGAATTGGGGCCTAGCCTGAATTATTACATAACTATAAAGATCAAAGCTAAACAAAAACAAATTTATTTTTACTGGGAATCCTGAACTAACCTACACCTACTTTGTTTTGAGGATGGATGGTGGCCGTACATTTCTATCTTATAATCTGCTAACAAGTATTTTACAAACGTCCACATGGTTATCTCCGATATTGGTGAAAATCAATTAATCAGCATTGGGTATCTCACAATTCCATATCAAACAATAAAATAATATAAAACAAAACATAGAACACATTTGAAAGAATGATACAAGACTAAACTAAATTCCGAGTTAAACAATTATTCATTATTCATGGTAATGGCATCAATGATAAATCTATTTACAAACAAGTGCGAGACATTTCAACGAATCTACTTTGAGTTGCCTATCTGCTAATTCTCTGTAAGCCTATCTTATCTGTCTCAACATAAGCAACACATATGTCCTATCACATAAACAGCCAGCAAGAAACATGTTTATCAAGATCAAGTGACAGTACGTAAGCACACATGCGCTAGCCGAGCTCTGCCTACGTGGCCAAAAGCGCTGACGGCGCGTCCTATTTCTCTTGGAACTATACGTCACAATCCCCGCCTACGGAATATTCCATATTCCCTACCTTCTCTACAAAACGGTAAAGTTAACTAATCCTCAAATACATTATTTCCCATTTATATTCAAGTATTATTACATTATTCCTTTAATGACAATGAAACCTTCATAAATAAAACACATCACATTACACAGGCCAAATTCTTTGTAACTGGTAAAAATACAATTTATGGACACCTTAAAACATTAAAGTTCGATTGTCTCTTGCCGCAGTCATTGCTGTAGTTTACTTTTAAGTCTCTTTGAGAGGAGTCCATTAAAATAAAACTTGGGCACTCACATTATTTCAGTTCATCAAGTACCAGCGTTAGTTTTTTAGCCAGCGAGGAGTTTCGACATGGTCTACGTGACTCCCCGTGCTGAGGCAAGCGGCTGGCGACGCCAAGTCAGTCGCGTCAGCTTCCGGTGCCCTCAATGCCTGGCCCATGACTCTGCTGTGAACAGCTTCAGCGGGGAATTATAATACGATATTTATACATTGAAACATATTTCAGCCACGGTTAACCACAAAAAAATATATTTTTCTCTACAGAACCTCTTGAACAGCACATTAATCTCTCTTGTACAAACTCATACTTGCAAGACATTACATAATAACAATCAATAGTAGATAACTATATTCAATGATAAGACATCAATAGGATATTATTCTATACCTAAAAATATTAAATTATTCACATTCACTCTCTCACTCACACTACAGTGGCCACTGTTCACTCACAGATACAACTTCATATTTGATTGTTATTATTTCTTACTTTAACACACTTAACACACAAAATCTGCATCGCATGTAAGTTTCTAAACTTATTAAATACATTTTGCACTGACAAATGATCTTAAACTTATTAAACACATTTGCAATAAAAAATAAAATATTAAAAACGCAAAATATTGACCCTTGAAACAAAATTGATATTTTACACACTGACTGTTAACATATAATAATCTCTTCTTCAATTTCCTATAAACTAAATCTTATCCATGGTTATCTGGTAAACCCGTATCAAGACACATTATAACTTTTTACATTAATCTGACAACATTTTTTTTTTTCAAAATTCATGACTCACGGTGCTATTTTACTCATTAAACTTGACATCTTACATCTGTACAATATCTCTTTTCAAACAATAGGGCCTTTCAAGGCTCGTCATTTACATTACATAACAATTAAACTTCCTCTATAGTAACAAAATTATCATGGCAACGTTATTTAAACATTATTATTTATCATCTAAATGGAGCGCTCCTCTAGCACGCAACATAGAACACATCTCTGTCTTTGACGCATGTTCGGCGTCCTTGACCGTCAGACGCTCTCAGCTGATCTCCAGGGTCGCGCCTCTTCTCTGCGGCGTATCTCCTCTCACGCTCGCTCACTCCCTGCAAACAACATTTACACATGTGCGCTCTGCGACTTTACCCTCTTACTCGGGTGTTTTGCGACTCGTCCCACAACTGAAATATTAAACATTATTAAACCTCTTTGCGCTTCGCGACTTGTTTTCTACATTGCAACCTGAAACAAATTATAAAAACAACAAAACAAGAGATACAATAGCAATTTTATCATGTAACAGACATTTTAACAGCAATAACCCTAGTAACCAATAATACATTCTGAAACTTTACTCCCATAAGTTCCACCTAATGCTAGACACAGTTAATACACAGGTAACATATTAGAAATCATACACACCTCACATGCTGAGAACACCTATAGAATTACACAGAATCACATACATCTTACATCTTATCAGTAAACTTACATCAATAATCTGTAATAACAACGCTAAATTATCACCATATCCCTTGATATCCTGATATTACCTCATAACACATTTAAGAGCAAATATAAAAGTTCATTACACTTCTTATATACTGTGACTACTTTTTACCCTGCTGGTCGTGGGCACCTTTCTCCCACCATTCCAAAGTGATCCTCAATTCCTTTCCATTTATCTCGGCCAGCGGCATGCTCTGGGGCAGTTCATCGTCCTCTTGTGGGTCTCGCCGTGCGGTCATGGCTATTACGTCATCGCTTCTCACCATTCTCAGGCGCCGATAGAGTCGTATCCCCATTACCCAAAACAGTAAACAAATCAAAATTACAATTACATAACAGAAAATATCAATATACGCACTTTCTGACACGGATATTTCCACGGGGTTGGCTCTAACCTCGTGCGCTAAGTTGAAACCAATTAAATGCGGGTTCCTAACTACGATAATAGTTACAACAAAGAAATACAATGTGTGGATTAATGCTGATAAAAATGATGACACGTATTCTTCGTAGCTGATCTCCGTTTTCGGCTGCCTAATATGGTGTCCCTCTGTAAAGGTTAGGTTCCAATGTGGTATCTGTGTTGGCCAAAATTCATCAAGGCACTCTTCCAATGTGTCGAACGTGTTAGTGGTCTGTTTGGACAAAGCATTTAATTTTAGGGTTTTCAATTTCGACCACGCAGCTGGCAATATGTGAACGATCTCCGTAGTTGTTGGTGCTTTTCGACAGGGGTATTTATCTGAAATTAAAATTAATGACAATGAACTTAGGCTACAGTCACATGGTATTTTTACCTCCAGAGCTCCGGGCTGATTCTCCTGGCGTAAACTGAAAGTTTTATTAATTCCAAATCTACAAGTTATTTCCAATTGTTTGGGTGCATGGGTCAAAACATAAGTATTTTCGTCAATTTTATTCACTAAGGGGGTATTTCCTGCAAGACACGAGAAAACGCACACATTACTTAATTCCTGGATCGTAGCTCCTTCAAATATCTTCCTCGGGCACATTGAACCGGAGACGGCATTCCCATTGTACCTAGGAATGTAACATAACTGACTGGAGTGAGGCTGGCAGTCTCGTACAGCAGCCCCTTGAATGACCATGATTTTCTCATTATCAACGGCCAGGTACGTTGTTTCCTGCTGAAGGGCACATGTGTTATTTTTCCAAGCGAACGGGACAGCAATTAATTCATAAACTTTCCACTGTGAACGCAGCCTCCTCAACGGAACCTTTAAATTTATTAAAATTTCCTTACCTGAAATTACACAATCGGCTAACTCTAATTTTAAATACTTAGTTACCTCATCAGGAGTGATAGCTAACTCATACCCGTCTTCTATTACGGCCTTAGACAACTCTTCTAAATCCTCTCTCAGCTTAGACACAGTTACAATTGAAGTGGGTAGCTTCTTCTCTCGACACTGACTTAATACCTCCAGGCGGGTTATCAATTGGATCGTCTGCAGCTGCCTAATAGCCTGGTGAGCTCCCATCTGCAGTAAACTAAAGCTTTTGAAGTCGTTCTTCTTATCGGCAGTAAACTGCTGACGCTGAAACCTATCAATTATTTTGGAAATGTTTACACCTGCATCAATGATTTGAGCAAAAGTTCGGCCTACTTGTTCGCTGTAATTTTGCATATTTAAATTAATACCTTCTATTTCCGCATACGCTTCTGTCACCTGGTCTTGTAGATCCTGCTCAATTTTGGACATTAATTTTTGGTTAGCAAATAGAGGCTTTAACTGACGATTTGTAGCTACCCCACAACACCAGTGTGCGATCTCCCCGAGAAACTTGATACTGCGTGACCGCCTCGCTGTTCCCTCACCAACCGCGTCTGTCGTGGTTGCGCCTAGGCTGGTGTTGAGCCATTCCACCTGCCATCCTACCTGCTTGTCTGTCTGTAAAATCCATGAAAACAAAACACATTGGGGATCATTCATAGCCTGGCCACAAAATCCATCTTGTTGTGGTAGAGAGAGATGCGCCTTATCTACAGTAGGCCAAGCACTTTTATACATCAACGGGACCGACGTCTCGTACGCCGTCACTTCCTGTACCTCTCTCCAATAGAGACCCGACGTTACGGATATCGGGACTGTCTCTTCAGTCTGCTTTACTGAAATTACACATAACAGGAACAAATAACGGGTCAACTTAATCTTCATATTGGCAATAATCAAAATTATAAACCCTCACAATATAGAATGAAATACCTTACTTATATATCTAAAATTAAAGACTCTGTAAAAATGCCCTAAGGTAACACACACACAAAAAAAGGAAATTCTTAATATAAACGCTAATTAAACGAGGAGTCTACTTAGGTCTAGTAGATTCGCATCCATTCACGGGGTCGGTCCGCCGGCACTTCACAGAAACACACGAAAGAAAAAGTGTCCAAGCACTCCGAACTGATACACACAGGAACTGGGTGTCCCTGCAACTGGCGACCGGTTGCGACCGAATGGCTACCGAAACACGGTCGTTGCTCTCGCTGAGTTAGCGTCCAAAGTTCACTCAACACGCCACTAAAAGTGATTAGTGTCTCTTTTCCTCCCTTTATTTATTTATATAATACTCCATTTAATACAGTGAGAATTGAGATTTAAATACTACACAAACACATGTTTATTATTTAGCGATTTTTGACTATGTGGCAGCTTCGAGCCTTCCTGGCTGACGTTGCTTCATGTCCTGGCATAGAAGCGCTTCATCCTGCTCACGTGCACTGTATCGAAGTAGTCAGTACCTTTACTTGTTATCTTGACTTCGTAGTTGACCTCGGACAGTTTCGACGTCACCTCATACGGGCCATTCCAGCGATGAAGTAGTTTTGTCGATTTTCCCTTTTTACGACTTGGAGTCCAGATCATGACTTGTTCCCCGGGCTCGAACTCTACGTAGCGATGTCTCTGGTCGTAGCGTTCCTTCTGTTTCTTCTGGCTCTTCAACGAGCTTTATCACGTCTTGACGGCACTTCTGCACTCTTCTGAGAACTGCCTCTACATCATTGTCGTTGGCCGTGCTTCTTCGTAGAGACACATCCGTAGGCAGTCGCGCCTCCATGCCAAACAGAAGGTAGAACGGACTGTGTTTCGTCGTTTCCTGACGACTGGTGTTGTAACTAAAACATGTGAGATTGACATACAAGTCCCAGTCCCGTTGATTTGTTCCAGTGTAGAATGATAGCATCTGAGCTAGCGTGCCATTGAAATGTTCGACTAGGCCATTGCAAGCAGGGTGATACGCAGTGGTAAACAGAGATCTGATCCCTAATCCGTTCAGAAGTCCCCGCACTAAGCTGGACCTGAAATTCTGGCCACGATCGGTAAGTATCTCGTTTGGGCATCCAAATCTGCATATTATTCTGTCGATAAGGAAGTCAGCTGTCTCCTCGGCTGTGGCGGTAGGGGTGGCCTTGGCTTCCGCCCACTTCGTGGCATAATCCATTGCGACGATGATGTACCGATTGCCCTTGTCTGTCTTTGTGAATGGCCCTAGGACATCTACCCCTACTCTTTCAAACGGTAGCCCTACTGGTATCGGCTGTAGTAGTCCTGCGGGAGAGCCCTTTGGAGTTTTACGCGTTTGGCAATGTAAACATGTCTTCACATATTTTTCCGTATCTCTCAGCATGTGCGGCCAGTAATACCTGCATTTCAGTTTGTGAAATGTCTTTGTTAAACCCAGATGTCCTCCTGACAACGGGCTATCGTGGCACTCATAAAGTATCTCTTCTCTCACATTTTTGGGTACGTATAGCAATTTGCTATCACCAGTATGTGCTACGTTTCGTCTGTATAGGACTTCGTTATCTACTACAAAACTTCTCGCCAGCCTTCTGTCTCCTGCAGAAGCACCGCTCGGGTCGAGTACAGCTTCCTTGATTCTTCGGCATTCTTCGTCCTCTTCCTGCATCTTCTTTATTTCGTCCCATTGTAAGGAGTATAGCGGGATTTGCTCCTCTATCTGGGGAGGTGTGCTCTTCGCCTCCAATATCAACATGGGGATGTCGTTGGTCATGTCTTCGTCTTCCGGCTTACAATCATCACATGCATTCCGGGACAGCGTGTCTGGGACCACGTGAAGACGACCTTGTTTGTGCTTTATTTCATAGTCGAACTCCATAAGTTTCAACGCCCACCTGGCTAGTCTACCTGAAGAGTCCCTATTCTTCTTTAACCAACACAGTGCATGGTGATCTACGACGATGGTGAATTTTCTTCCCCATAAAAACTGTCGGAAGTGCTGTGTAGACCACACGACGGCTATACACTCTTTTTCAGTGACTGTGTACTTCTTCTCTGCGTCTGACAGCCTTCGGGACGCATACGCCACTGGCAATGTCTCTCCGTTCTCTGTCTGCATCACCGCGGCTCCGACTCCGACATCACAGGCGTCTGTGTGTAGCTCTATTGGCAGGTTGGGGTCAAAATGTCGCAATATAGGTGCGGTCGTCAACTTCTCCTTTAGAGTCTCGAATGCCCTGTTCTGGTTTTCTCCCCAACACCACTGGACATTCTTTTTGGTGAGTTCGATCAATGGGCGGGCGATTCTTGAGTAGTCAGGCACAAATTTCCGATAGTAGTTAGCGAGACCCAGGAATGACCTTAGCGCACGCAGTCTGCGAGGTGGCTCGAAGTTTAAAATGTCCTTGACCTTACTTGGATCGGGCCTCACTCCATCTGCACTCACTGTATGTCCCAACACCTTCACCTCTCTGAAGCCAAATGTGCACTTGGAAGGATTGAGGGTCATGTTTGCCTCTCTGAGTCTATCGAGAACCTTCCTTATTCTGTTCAGAAGCTCGTCAAAGGTGGGAGCCATGACCAAGATGTCATCCAAATAAAGCAGACAGGAACCCCATTTTAGTCCGGCTAATATTTTGTCCATGCAATTTTGAAAAGCTGCTGGGCTAGTTTTGAGTCCAAAAGGCGTAACTTCATATTCCCATAGCCCATCTGGGGTCACAAATGCCGTGATGTGCTTGTCTTCTTCCCTTATGGGTAGTTGCCAGAATCCTGACGTTAGATCCATCGTAGCGAACCATTGGCATCCGTTCAGGTATGTAAGGATGTCATCGATCAATGGCATTGGGTGCTGTATTGGCGTCAGTCGTTCATTAAGGCGCCTATAGTCCACACAAAATCTATAGTCTCCGTTTTTCTTCTTGACGATCACTACTGGCGAAGCGTAAGCGCTGTGACTCGGACGGATCACGTTTTTCTTAAGCATGTCTTCAACCTGTTGGCGAAGTATCTCCCTTTCTCCATGCGAGACACGGTAAGGTGGCTGATGGACTGGCGTGTTGTCGGTCAGCTCAATCCTAAGCTCACTTACGTTTGTTCGCCCAATGACTGACGGGTCCCAGGAAAACCGGTCGGTGTATTCCTTCAGTAGTTGTGTCATCTTGCTGCGCTGCTCAGGAGTCATCTGTGGGTCGATCTGCAGTCTCTTGTCATCGAACGTCCTTTGGGGCTGTGACTCATCGCACCTTTTCAACGTGTTAACCCTGCTGTCTGGAACTAGTTCAGCTTCGTATACTTTGGCGAGGGTTTCTCCTCGGTCAATCCTTTTTATTTGGTCTGAAGTGTTGGCAACTGCCACGGTATCTGGAGGGGGTTTTGACGTTAGACCTGGGGACACGACTAATGATTTTTCCTTGTACAGGTGGTACGCTGGTTCCATGATCCCTGTGTCTGGAAGGGTGCCTTGGAACGTTATTTTCAGCAGCCTCTGAGCGCCAGGTGGAATGTAAGCTGTATCTAAGCTCAACACTTGTGCGCACTCTCTTTCTGGATCTTCTATTTCAATTTGATTCAGCCAAGTTGGGTTAGGCAGTGGTCGCCGGTATCTGGCATCTCGCTCAGAACATGAAAATGGAACACAAATAACCCGACCTCCCGGGTTAGCTAATTTTACAGTCCTCTTGGCAAAGTCAATCATAGTTCGGAATCTCAGATGGAAATCATTCCCAAGGATACAGCATCCTCCTAGCCCTCTCGCGACGAATACAGGGAACCTCCAGACGGAATTACCTAGTTGCAGCATTATTTCGGTCCTTCCTGTGATACTGACAGGCTCGTCTGTGGCCGTCTTCATGTTTACGCCTTCAACGGGATGAACGATTTTATGGTTCACCACCAGCTCCTCATCCATGCAGCTCACGCACGCTCCCGTATCGATAATGATCGGCCTTTCTTGCTGATCGACCAGCGCTCTGATCTCCAGGACACCCAACGTTCGGATGGTGCTGCTGTTGGGGGGTGCACCTTCGCCTTCTACACGTTCACTTTTTCTGTTTCTGCTTTCGTAGGTCCCCGGCGATCCTCTGGGTGTTTTATTGTAATACTTCCAGGTCCCATGCCACTCTTCCTTTTCATGTCTTTCGCACAGCGTGGCGATTCTGCCGGCTCCATCCGTAGTCCTCGGGGAGCTTGTTCTAAAAGGAGGGGCGCTAGCTCCCGAATTTAACGCCCCTCTTGCCCGTTTCCCGAATTCATACTCTCACCCGATCTACAGTTGATGGCAAAGTGGCCGGTACGATTGCATTTGTAACATATAATTCTTCCATCGGCGGTCCTTCCACGGTTGAACCCACGGTACACACCTCTTCCTCGTCGATCCTGCTCGCCATGTTGGCCGTATTGCTGTCGGTTTTTGTGTTCAAAGCGGCCTCTGCCGGTTCCTCGTTGGCTAGTTTCGCCCTTGCTCCCTTGTCCCATCAGATGGACACTAAACTTCGCAAACTCAGACGTCAAATTCTCAATCTTACTCTCAAGGGAACTCGTGTTTACGGTTGGAGAGGTTGCTGCAGGGGTTGGATGCGTTAGTCTGGCGTAGGGTTCCGCCATGAGTTGGTCCACTCTCTGCCCAGCCATATACCTAGCTGTCTGTATTTTCCTTATGTTAGCTAAGAGTTCTTCCAGGGTATCGTTGCTCATCACCATCACCTTCTCCAGGAGTGACGGTTTCAGTCCTCTGAGTACGTGTTTGATCTTACATCTCTCCGACATGGCAGGGTCAAGCTTCGTGCATAGGTTAAGTACGTCCTGCAGATACGCCTCAACTGGCTCCTCTTCGGCTTGCATCCTCATCCTCAAGCGATACTCCAGCTGTTCTTCCCATGCGATCGTTTGGAAAGCCCCCTTCATCTTCTGTTTCACGAGCGCCCATGTCAGGTTTCCTCCCTCTGCCTGCTCCAAGTTCTCGTACCACTTGAGCGCAGCACCTTCTAGATAACACGGCATAACGACCAACTTTTTGTCATCGTTCCAGTTATTCGCCCTAGCTACCCTCTCGAAGGCCTGCAGATACTCTTCTGCATTCTCGTCAGCTCCACCCTTGAACTTCGTGGGCTGTATGTTGAGGCGAGCTTCCGCCATTTCCATGTCCTGGTTTTCTAGATCTTCTTGATTCAGTAAATCTTCTTCCACTCCGTCTTCCTCAATATTCGGCGTAGTCGGGGCGGAATTCGATTCCTCCGAAATATCAGACAAGTTGACTCGTTGTCCTAATTCTTCTGGAAAAATTGACGTTGGCGGGTCGCCCTCAGTCACTGATCCTTGCCTACTCGATCTTCTTGTGAGCACTCTAACTCGAACAGGAGTATCACCCATAGAGCCACAACACAATTAATCACGATAAACTTCGCCGAAACGCGATAAATACCATCTAACACTGAACAATATAAACACTTTTAACTAAATAAACACTTCTTATAAGTTCACTAAATAACACTCTTGATATAAATTCACCATACGAAAATCACACTATTCTTGTTCACAAATAAACATTAATTACACAGTACAATTCACTTTAAAAGAAAATAACGCTTGTTCAAAATGCACAAAATAACACTACTCACATAAACAATAATTCAAAATCTCCGCGTCACTATCAATCAACAGCATAACTTCACTCAACTTCACAGATATCGCGGTTCGCGTAAATCAAAATAATTCAAAATAACCCTTTCAATAAATCAAAAATAAAATTCTCATACAATCCCGAAATATACTTTTAAACACCTTCAATGAAAATCTTAATATCTTATTCTAAGTTCTTATTCTAACATGCTAACAACAGTCTGCCATCCTTGCTCTACGAGATTGTCCTGAGTGAGCCCCCTCTTTAACTCTTTACTACAGCACAGAAACACAACAAATAAAAATAAAATACTTTTAATCTACTTCAACTCATTGGTACACAAAACTTTACATCTTACTTTAATTTAAATGAGGGGGTGACACCTGCCACTCGTATACCGGTACCAGAACAAATCATGGCAGTCAGTTGAAATAAATAAGTTCCATACCTTACCAGATCTTTCACCCGTCTCAGGCCTACGCCTCAGGGTTACCCGGCGCCTCCACCAAAAAACTTGTCACACCCTCCTCGTGAAAGGGGATGTGGGGGGGTAGACTCAAATAAAAATCAGATAATTTTACCTTATTTATTTCCCTTTTGTCCCTTGGTCACCATCCACCTCCTATGGCCCTGCATCACACCACAAAGACTGGAAGGCCTACGCGGACATCGCAAATCCTCTTCTGACCGTCTCTCCCTCGCCAACCTCTGGTCACCCCGTCGTTGCTCCGTGGCCGTCGGTGTCGCCCTCCTCGGCCGCTGCGCTGCACTCCAGCGTGGTAGCGTCTCGTCGCTCTGTGGTCTCCACTCCCGACGCTCACTCCAGACTCGGACTCCGACTCGGACTCGCACTCCGACTCGCACTGCCGCCGTGTCGCCGCAGGCTGTCCATCGTACCGCCCCACCACACCACATCAGTCTTGCCAACAGGCCAACGGGCCTAGTTACACTCATTAAAATGTCCCACGAGGGGAAAACTGGGGCCCCCTCGTGACATTATTGTACTGTATTTATATTGCATAAACAGAGGTGAAATACGGTTTTGTCAGTAAATGGGTATTATATGATAAACAGCTGTTACTATAATTATGCTGCTAAAGGAATTAAAGTTTACATAGATGAAACTTTAAAAATCCTTAAATGTATTAATAGATTTTTGACCTCTCCATATAGTATATTTTTTTGTTTAGATTGACGATCAACAATTTTTATATGTGGATTAATTGTTATTAATCCACAAACATTACATGAATTTTGTAAACTTTTTTAATAAATTAATAAGAAGACATTTTCAAAGTATTATCCATGTGAGCGACTGTAATTTTGATCTGCTAGAAAGTACAGTTGATACTGCAAATTATGTTGATTTCATGTTAAATTGTAGGTGTTACTTTACACCTAGTTAAACCAAAAATCCTGTCAATAAACACAAGTAGGGGTGAATTCAAACTCTTGCATGCAACATTTATTTGTTAAATAAAAATAAATGTTGGAAAATCACATTACTTCTTAATAGACATTAACATTGGTTTTCGCAATTGTGGTCATCTTTATAAAACAATAACACTATCACCGATAACAGTTTCTAACCAAATTTGGCAGAATGGATAAATTGTAAAAATGATTATGAAAAAGGTCTTACGATTTCAATTAAAAATATTATGTTGAATGTTTTACAAGTAACCTTCGAGATGGTATTACCGAATGTAAATATAGTTTTGCAAAAACTTACTTAGTAAATGTAAAGGGTATAATGTAAATGTAAATGTAAGGGTAGTAAATGTAAAGGGTAGTAAATGTAAATACTACAAATCTTAGTAATAAACGAGATTTCTGGTGTAGGCCTAATAAAAGGAAAGAGTTGGATATCCTTATCCAAAATTGTCTATTTTGGAGAATGGATAAGACTTTGAAAATCCTGAAATAATTTGTATGGAATTAAAAATGTTTTTTTTCACCTTAGAATATGGTTAAAGAAATATATTTCATGTCACTATTATCGTTTGTGCTACTCTTTTTTATAGCCTCAACTACAGTAGAAGATGTAAACAGTACTAATATATAAATAAAAAAAAAAGTTTTGTGGGGCTTATAATATACATTGATTAATAAACTTAAAATACTTTTTGTAAAATACCTATATATCTATGTCTATATTTAGGTATTTTACAATACCAAAATCAATACAAATATATACAGAGTGGAATGAAGCTAGTTTTTAATACTTTACGGGAACAAAATAGACAGAAAAGGTGATAAAATTGTGTATTTAAAAATTTTCATTCAAACAATTGTGACCAATATAAGTTAGGTATTTTTTCATATTTTTAAAAATTCCATACTTTTATTGTAAAATATAAATTTTCTCAGAAAACAAAACATTGTGTTGAGAATCCAATAACATTTTTTGATTCTGCGTAAAATTTTAAATAGGCATAACAAGATAAATAATTAGTTTAATTAAGTTATTTATTTGTAATTTTGGTTGGAAAATGACAAAATAGTTTTTTTATAACATTCTTAATCTTATAAAACATTCAATAAACTATATCGATTTTGTCATAGAGGGTGTCAAATATTGTGTTAACCACTTTGGTTTTTATATTCTTCAAAATGGTGTAACACATTAAGGTTTGGTCAAAATGTAGGTGAAATAATCAAACTTATACTAATTAAAACAGGCTTAATCCTAATTTAGGATTTTGTAGGATTTTGTCGTTTGAATCGTTGTCCAAGGATAGACAACGACTTGACGATGACTAAGTGTGGTTGGGGGGGGGGCTTCTCAAAATTAGAAAACCCCAATTCACGATTTGGGCTTTATATTATGTATGTATGTAAAGTATGTATGTATTTTAAAAATTAATTAAAAACCTACTACAGGTAATGAATGCATGTAAAAAATTAGTATTTGTAAAATTATTTTAATTAAATAATAACATTTTGGGCAATTTATCATTTTAAGCATTTTAAGCATTGGGCAATTTAAGCATTTTAGTTTGTACATTGGTTGAAGTGTGAGAAATGAGAATTTTCAAAAGTCACTACTTTATGATGTCTCAAGAATTTTTTTTTGCAATATCTTAGGCAGTACATACACTACGGTAATGTACATACACTACTTGTTGTAATCCAAAAGTTATAGAATGTTTAACCTTATGTCACGGACATTTATTACACTTTATAAGCCATAAATATCAAAATATCAATCATAATAAAAGCATAAAAACGGGACTTCAAGATTCAAATCAGGGGAATTCTTCTCCTTACCTCTAAGTGCTGCGTTCTAAGATTGAACATTATTAATTTATTTATGGAAAATTTTATAGAGCAAATAAAAATGTACTTACAATATTAAAAGTAAATATTCGTTGTTGATAAAATTGTGATTTATTAATAAAGGTAACAAATTTCCCAACATTTTGACTAAGCCAGTTTTAATTAGTATAAGTTTCATTATTTCACCTACATTATGATCAAACCTTAATGTGTGATACACCATTTTGAAACATATACAATACCGAAGTCTTTAACAATATTTGACACCTAATATGAATAAAAAAGATACAGTTTATTGAATGTTTTAGAAGATTAAAAATTTTATGAAAATATATTTTGTTATCCTCCAACAAAAATTTTAAATAAATAACTGAGTTAAACTAATGATTTATCTTGTTATGCTTATTGAAAATTTCATGCATAATCAAAAAAATGTTATTATATTCTCAACAAAAGGTCCTGTTTTCTGAGAATATTAAGATTTTCCAATAAAAATATTGATTTTGAAAAGTATGAAAAAATACCTCTATTGGCCACAATAGTTTGAATAAAAACATTTTAAATACACAGTTTTAAAATGTGCCTATTTTGTTCCCTTAAAATATTAAACACTTGCTTCATTCCACCCTGTATATATTCTTTACAAATTAAGGATATTCTTTTAGTAGCTGAGGAATGGGAAATTATCTTAGATTTGAACATAAAAATGGAACTAGGAATGACACTAAGAGTGCTTTCCGCAAACCTAAGATAAATAAAAATGTTTACATTTAAAGCATCATGTGCATTCAACAAAATTATTATTATAATTGTTATCAATTAATTTATAATTACAAATAAATTAACAAAAAAAAAACATAATAAAAAAATATACATAATCGTCATTGATTAAACAACTGGCAGATATGTTAAAAACAAGTAAAGAAAAGTTGAGTTCTAGATCTAAATGACATGATTTGTTATTTGTAGGTGGGGGGTATTTATTCAATTTCTAATTTTTGGGCAACACCCACCTGGTTTGAGTAGTTGTAGCGGAGATCCTTGTCAAGTTTTAAAAACACACCACACACAACACAAAAACCGGATCACTCGCTACCGTCCCGACGTTTCGCACGAACTAAAAACATCGCGCCTCTTCGGGGGAATTAATTATTTGCGCCGACGGTGGATTTGGCGCGTAGTCGCTCCGAGCGTCTTACTGCGACTGAGTCGCAGTCGCAGTAAGACGCTCGGAGCGACTACGCGCCAAATCCACCGTCGGCGCAAATAATTAATTCCCCCGAAGAGGCGCGATGTTTTTAGTTCGTGCGAAACGTCGGGACGGTAGCGAGTGATCCGGTTTTTGTGTTGTGTGTGGTGTGTTTTTAAAACTTGACAAGGATCTCCGCTACAACTACTCAAACCAGGTGGGTGTTGCCCAAAAATTAGAAATTGAATAAAAGTTGAGTTAGGCGAAAGGTAAAATCATTCAAAGTTCTTTGCGTCATCTGCATGTGAATAACTTTAATTTTAAGACATAAACCATTCTAATAGGTGTAATGGAACCGCCATACGGACTCAGACACGATTTATCAAATGTTTAATTTATAAGATGAGGTTTATCTATTTGAAATGTGAATGGCAGAAAAAAATTCTGATGAAAAATAAAAGGTCCTCATTGTTTAATGATAACAGACTAATGACATTTGGAAAAACAAAAGCAACCATATCTATATGGATCTCCACATCTCAACATACGTGGGAAACAAAGTAACTTTTGAACAATGAAAACTAACTTTACTATTATATATCTTTGTTTGGATTGCAAACTACTTAGTATTTGTTTGCGGGTGAGTGAACGTTGTCAGAAAGCTACTGGACTTTTATAATATTCCTGGACTATTTCAATGTATCCAAGCAATGTTCACTGATCTAAATTACATGATTAGTTTTAAGTAGGAAAAATTCAGTCTATAATTGGATGCAGATAACAGGCGCTGTTCCCCAATAATTGAGAATTAGATTGAGCGTACGTAGATTGCATAATTTAGGGTTCATTCTATAAGGTAAATAATTGAAACTTCCAAAGTAATTATAGTTTTAAATTACAAAATTATTAAAACTACGGAATATTTAGTAGACTTCTAAGGTAAAAGCCTAACCAGAGAAAAATTATCATTTTTTTACAATTTATATTTACAAAATAGCAGTCGTTTTGGAGTACTTAATTTAATTTTTTATTTTTATTTATTATTGTATTTATTGTTGTTGTTAAAGTTGAACAAGTTTAATACTTTCAGTCATTGTTAGGCAATTTATATATGTTAAACAAAAACGATTTTGAAATTACGATTTGTAAAAATATGATATTTTTATGCCTTAAGCTCGGAGAGCTATATACCAAATTTGAACTTACTATAACAAATTAATCTTAATAAAACATTTTTTGATAAAAAATGGAAATGAGTGGTTAAGTATGGAATTTTCCAACAAACCTGCAAACAATATTTGCTTATTTTGACCCAATTAACCATATCACTCTGGTCGGTAAAGGACTACAGAGACTCCCTTTTAGTTATTTATATGTTTTTATATACGATATGAATTTGAAAGAACGAACCATGTTTTGGGCTTCTAGGGATCTTAAAACTAAAATTAGTCATGGACTCGGGCTTGGTTCTGATCATGACTACTACCGTAATAAAGTATTTCCGTCTAGGGAAATACTGTAAACTAAAAGGTATTATTAGTTATAGTCTTTTAATAGAGTTTATTACATTACTTTTGTATTTATTATTAACAGTTAATTTAAAAATAGCAAAAGACGCTATTCAGACCCTAGTAAAATGAAATGTACTGACGTATGAGTGTGACTATGATCTTAACTTTACTGAAAAATATTTCATCAGATTTATTTTATTTTATTTTATTTTATTTTATTTACATGCTCCAATACAGTAAAGAATACCATTTACATTGAAGCAGTTCATATCTATTAATAAGTCCATTAAGTAAGTTAAACCTTCTTCTTTCACTTCATTCTTCAATAAATTATATTCTACAGACTAAATAACTTTTTTATAATAAATATTGTGAAATACAATGGAACATTAAAAAATACTTTGGTTTGGTTAACAAACAGAACATATTAACAAAAAAATATAATATCATAGTAATTTATAACATAATAACAATAACATATTTAATAAATTAACCTAACTAGATTAAATTACATAAAAGCCATCATCATTCCTGCAGTATGGCCAGACATTTGGCTTTAAATACACTTTTAGTGTCAACAAAAATGTCGATGTTAGAATCCTTAGCAATAATAGAGTTATAAGACCTCATCACCCGGTAAAGGGGCGAGGACGCATGCGCCGACGTTCGGGAGTATGGAGGAGAGAAAAGCAACTTGGTTCTGCTGTTGAAATTTGGCACGCGAAACGACAGGACCGCCAGGCTAGCAATATCATCTACCTCGCCACGCACTAACTTGTACAGGAAAATTAGACTCATGAGTGTTCTCCTCAGAGCCAAGCTCCGGAACCCGAACAACCCAAGCAACTCACTGTATGGAACCGCATATGTATAAACATTAAAACATTTAAAATATAAAAATCTTAAAAACCTCTTCTGAACTCTTTCTATTGCTTCTTGATCGGTAACATTAATAGGATTCCACACAATGGCTCCGCTCTCCAGCCTCGACCTGACCAAAGAGCTATAAAGCTTTATTAATGTCTCAACATTCTTAAAGTATAAACTCTGTCTCATAATAAAACCCATCATTTTACTTGCAGATGCAATACAATTTTCAGTGTGGCAGTTAAACGACAAAGTTGAATCCATGCAAACCCCCAAATCCCGTATACTATTTACTCTAGAAATCATTATCCCATTTAAAAAATAATCATTTTTTAAGTAATCCTGACTTCTTGTGAATGTCATCAATTGACATTTTGAGACATTAAAATTCATTTTATTATTCACTGTCCATTAAAAAACACTATCCAGATCTTTCTGCAAATCCAACGCATCACTATTGTCCTTTATTTGCTTGTAAATTTTCAAATCATCGGCAAATAATAATGCATTTGAAAAACAAATATTTTCACAAAGGTCATTAATTAAGATGGTAAAGAGACAAGGTCCAAGGTTCGATCCTTGGGGAACTCCTGATTGAACGTTAAAATTTGAAGATGAAAACCCATTATAATATACAAATTGTTTTCTATTGACAATGTAGGACTTAAAAAATTCTAGAAATTTTACAGAAACCCCATAAAAATGAAGTTTTTTTAAAAGAATAAAATGATCAACCCTATCAAATGCCTTGGCCAGGTCGAGAAATATCGAGTCAGTCCGGACCCCAGAATCCAGCCCCGAGGAGACATACGTCGTAAAATTCAACAAGTTTGTGTTAACTGACCTACCAGGAACAAAACCATGTTGAGAACAAGAAATGTATTTTTTGAAGTGATTGAACAATGATTTATGTATAATTATGTCAAATATTTTAGCAGGGACTGATAAAACTGCCACTGGTCTATAGTTTTTAATTTGTGATTTTTTACCACTTTTAAAAATTGGAGTGATTTTTGTGGTTTTCCATTTTTCGGGGAAGGTGTTGGTTGTCAAGCTTAAATTAAACAAAAATGTCAAAGGCTTTACAAAAATGTCAGAACATCCCTTAAACAAGTATTGAGGCAGATAATCTGGTCCGGTGGTACATTTTGATTTTAATTTCCTGATGGCAGCCTGCACGTCCTGGTGGCAGATGTGTGGTAGTTCGAGGCAAGACACGCCCGCCATGCACGGCCCCGCCGCCGCGGACTCCACGCTAGGCTCTGTCACGTAATTCTCGTGCACTGAGCTGAAATACTCACCGAACGCATTCGCAACCGCCGCTCCGCTATCAAGTCTTACCCCATCATACTCCATCACTAACAAATTATTCCGTTCTGACTTTTTACTTTTAACAAAACCCCAAAATTTACTACAGTCTGAATTAATGCAACTTTCCACGCTACTTATGTACTCTTGGTATGCTAATTTTATTTCCCTTTTGACAGCTGTTCTTTGATTCTTAAAGTCATTATAGTTTTCCTGAGTACTGAACTTTTTCCATTTCCTACGCAGTTTTTCTTTTAAATGCAGGTTTTTTATTATTGAATGTGTGAACCAAAAAGGGTAATTTGACTTCCTATTTTTCTTTAAGGGACAGGACTTATTTAGAATGAGATAGACTTGTTTATAAAAATAATCCACAGCATCATTTACACTAGAAAAAGAATATAGTGAGGACCAGTCGAACCTAGATAGGTCCTGGTATATTTGAAAGAAATTAGCTTTCCTGAAGCAATAGTCAGCTGACTCAAGTGACCTTGACTTGTATGATAACGGAGCGGCGATAACAATCCTCGCCTCAAGCGCCGGGTGATAAGGGTCTTCCTGGACTAATGGATCCTCGCATCTTAAAACATCTACGTTATCTACGTTGGATATTACTAAATCTAGAGTCTTATTCTGAAAATTACAAATACCATTTTTTAAATTTAAGTCATGCAAGTTAAGGAAAAATTGCAACTCCTTACATAAAATATCTCCATTAATCAAGCTAGCATTTTCCCCATAAACCGGTAAATTAAAATCACCCACAATAATTAAATTGCTGCCAGCAGTGAAATTGATTTGTTGTACAGTGTCAAAGAAAGCCTGGTACACTCCTAGGCCTGACCTGGGTCTAAAATATACTACACAGATAAACAGTGCTCCGGCTTGATGCGGAATTTTGACCCAAACATATTCACACCCCGGTATAAAGACATTTAAATTATCTACCCTACTACTTAAAATATCACTTGAAATAGCTAAAAGTACCCCTCCTCCCCCTTTTCTATTTGTCATTTCCAAATCCCTATCATATCTAAAAACATTGTAATGATCAGGAAATAACTCAGATGAATTAACACTAGACTGTAAATTTGTTTCTGTCAGTGCAACTATTTTATAATTATTTGAAAGTATATTGCAGAAAAATTTATTCGTTTTAGTTCTCAATCCTCTGACATTCTGATAGTAAATAAAATGCTCTACATCATGTTTTATCATCTAAAATAATTTAAGACATACAGTAATTTCATTGCAAGTAAATAAGATTTTTAACAGCATTTATAAATATGTAAGAGGCAGAGGCATAATTATAAGAGGCAAATATGTAAGAGGCAACTTAACAAAACATATTATTAATACAGATGGTGCTGTAATTGAATATTAGAAGAAGTGTATATTTTATAAAACTGTTAAAGAAATATTTTAAAGTAGCAAGTCTTTTAAATGTTTTTTGTAAGTATCTTTATTTAAACTTCATTCTTCTTTTTGAATATAAAGTTTCCCGGATAATTCAATCCTAGTATGCCCCGTGTCAAACTCACTTAGTTATTAGAAGGGTTTAAAATATTTTTTGCAAGTAATTTTATCCAACCAATCATTCTTATTTTTTGAATATGAAGTTCCCGGAAAAATCAAAGTCAGAGTATGCCTCGTGGCAAACTCAATTAGTTATTAGGACTGCTGCCTTAAAGATATTTTTACTGGTGTAACTTATTGCGAGACATGTATTATATGTTTTACAAGATAAAACTTCCGGATCATTACAATGATGTATGGTTTTTTTATGTTTTCATAACCCGCTAATTTCTTTATTATATATTTCCTTAACGTCATTATTTTACTCAGATTAATTTATTTTATAATAAAAATAATTATTTTATAATTATTATAATTATTTTTTTAAATAATTTATTTTACTGCTAAGATTAATTGGTCTGTATTTAGTCTCTGGAACTTCTATGATATTAAATAAAAATGCGAGAGGGAGTGTAATAAAAAATTACAGCATTTGAGCAGTTTGTTGTGAAAATATAATAATTAAAGTTTAGTTTATATATATATATATATATATATATATATATATATATATATATATATATAAAGAAATTCTTTTTTTAATATTATTTACTTTTAATATTATAACATTAGTTTCAACACAATCCGAAATTTTAACTCTCACTTATTAGTATAATAAATGTTATACCGCCATATTTGAAGAAAGGACATTACATCTCCTGCAAATTTGAAAAAAAAACTCACTATACAATTCTAAGGCTAATGAAAATGTTAGTTCATAATGTATAAGTCGTATGGCTTTCATAAGCAGCCACCAAGTTCTTTAATAATGACATTCTGTAGTGCATAGCACTTGCGTAAATGTAAAAACTAAACATTAAAATAAAAATTTGTGATCTCTCTTTACAAAGCTAAATATAGATTTCAATACCACTGAAGCCCAGCCTCACTTGCAGTAATTAATACGACCTTGATTTAACAGGTTTCACGATTTTAAAAATTAGTTTTGAACAAAAGATTGGAACAGGTTTTAGTAGTCTCACAATTGACGTACCATCAATGTAATAATAATTTAAATAACTTTCAAAGAACTTATCATTACTCATTATTTAAACCAAAATATGAATATAGGTCAATCAGAAAAATAAAATACTTTGGCAATTGACAAAGCTGTCAAAAGAGACGCAGATGATCACATATTTTAAAAGATAAGGCAGACTGTACAGCAATTTATTTTAATTCGCTGATGATTTATTTGTACAGTTTCATATAGTAATTAATCATAGATCACTTCAAAATACATTTGCACATTTACTTTTGTTTCATGTAATCTCATTATAGATTTGATAATCAAACATATTTTATTTTTCAAGAATTGAGTTTTACATAGGTTTAACAAAATAAATATGTCTTCTAAAGACTAATTGAACTCTTGGCTCTCTACAAAGCATAGTCTAACAGTACTTAACTTTCTGAAATGTTCCTTTCTGTAGCGTAATTTTTCAAAGGTAAAGAATATTTTTGACATTGGACAGCACTGCAAACATATTTTTAAGAACGAGCTCACGACAACAACTACGTCTAGCAGGATAACATAATTGGTGTTAGTTTTTCGAAACTGCTTATCTAATCGTAAAATTATAAGTGTAACTATTACATTAATATTTTGTAGATATGTAATAGATTTTCTATAGAGTTAAACAGTTTTTAACCCCAATATCATGGATAATGTGTGTTTCTCGCTGACCTATTACCATTGCAATCACAGTTTTTTGTCTCGTATTCTTTGTACGTTTTTATAAAGGTCATGAGCAAAGCTTTATCATAAATACAAAAACCTAATAACTGCCTAAAAAATGTACACCTAAAATTATTAATTTATCTGAACCGGATTGATTTTTTTTTTTGTATTGTAGCAAAATTTGTTGATGACCATACGTGTTTCATTTAAAAAGTTGAAGTTTAGACCTGTTTATTATCTAAATATATAAAAGATAAATCCCTTACCCTATCACTCATTTATCACTAATTCTCCAACTTCCCCATTAGCTTAAGTGCTGAAATTTGGTATACTCATTCTTTAGGCTCATTGAAATAGGAATGTCTAAATATTTATATATTAATATTCACAAAGGGCTTCGCATTAGACGTCCTCACAATTACTATGTTATTCTTATGGAAGCAAAATTTTTATATTCTAACATATGATGATGGGAATTGAATTAGGTTTGTTTTCATCTGCCACATGATGATTCATTTAAACAAATACTTATAATTAAAGAAGTAACCAGTTGTGAGATATAATGTTTATTTATGTTTGTCTTTTTCAGGATTTATTTTTGAAGCAAAATTTTTATATTCTAACATATGATGATGGGAATTGAATTAGGTTTGTTTTCATCTGCCACATGATGATTCATTTAAACAAATAATTATAATTAAAGAAGTAACCAGTTGTGATATATAATGTTTATTTATGTTTGTCTTTTTCAGGATTTATGTTTTGATTTAAAGTTATGTACAATTATTTTATTGCGGTCTACTTTGGTTGTATCAAGTGCAGTTTACTTGATTTCGTATTTTATTACTAACTACTTTTTTACTGCTCATAGGTACTACCAAACGGTTTTACAAATATAGTTTTAGAAGCACTTTATGGCTCCGCCCCACTGGATGTCAGAATGACTAGAGCCTTCGCGGGGTTGAAATTTTTGACATGGACGTTCCTCTTTGCTAATGGATACTCACTATAAAACGGTTTTGCAAATATATTTTTAGAAATTTTTATTGCTGTGCTCTGCCCCAAAGAAGCTCAAAAGTAATGTACAGCCTACGTGTTGTAATTTGACATGGACGCTTCTCTTTGCTCATGGGTACTCACTAGAAACGGGTTTGAAAATATAGTTTTTAAAGCACTTTAGGGCTCCAACCCACAGGACTTCAAAATTACTTTAGGGCCTCGGGGTTGAAATTTGACATGGGCATTCCTCTTACCTAATAGGTAGGTTACTTACTAAGAAAAGGTTTTGCAAATATATTTTTTGAAATTCTTTAGGCCTCCGCTCTACAGGTCTTGAAAATTACGATAGGCCCCACGGTGTTGAGATTTGACATAGACGTTCCTCTTTGTTCATAGCTGCTCACTAAGAAAAAATTGAGCAATTCTTCTTTAGGGCTCCACCCCACAGAACCTCAAGATTACTATAGATCCTAAGGGATTAAAATATAACGTGTTTGTTCCGTGTTGCTAACAGGTGCTCAATAAGAAAGGGTTCTGCAAATATAGTTTTCGAAGTTCTTTAGGGCTCCACCCCATAGGACTTCAAAATTAACCCAGGGCCTACGGGGTTGAAATTAGACATTAAAGTTTCTCTTTGGCCAAGGGTGTTCAACAATAAACGATTTTGCAAATTTCCTTCAAGGCTCTTTCCAACAAATCCTCAAAACTACCATATATCATGCGGGGTAAAAATTTAATGGTTAAGTTCCGTTTTGCCAATGGGTGTTCACTAAGAAAGAATTTTGTAAATATAGTCTTTGATCTTTTTAGGGCTCCGCCCCACATGATTTCAAAATGACTGTAGGCCTACGGGGTTGAAATTTGACATGGTCGTTCCAATTTGCTCATTGGTTCTCATTGAGAAAATGTTTTGCAAAATTCCTTCAGAGCTAAACTCACACTACTTTATTGTTTTAATTTCATTCTCATAAAGGAAGATTTTATTGCTCATTCAAAAAAAATTACTATCTAAAAAAATAAATTTAATCACGATCGAAGCCGTGACGGGAAACTGCAATTATTTATTACTTTTAGGTAATTTTCAACAAATGCCATTAAAATATATATATATATATATATTATTTTATATTTTAATATATTTTAATTAATTAAATTTAAATATTTTGACTGTATATACATACTGCATATATATATATATATATATATATATATATATATATATATATATATATATATATATATATATATATATATATATATATATATATATGCAGCAATTATGCCTTTGTATCCACTGGAAACTGGATACAAACTGGAGTTTTGTAGTACCAATGTTATTCTTATATATATATATATATATATATATATATATATATATATATATATATATATATATATATATACAGTCACGACATACAGTCAAAATATTTAAATTAAATTAATTCAAATATATTGAAATCGAATGACATATTATATTTTAATTAAAAATTGTTTAAAATAATTTGAAATTTCAGTTTCATATAAAAATTAAGTCTTATTTTCAAACTTAGAGTTATTATTGGTCATTTCCCCGTCATTTGGAAAATCTTTCTAACATGTTATATTACGGGATTTTCATTTACAATATAATATAATCCTGAAAATCCAGTAACATCTAAATACGGGGTGTACATTTACATTCACATATTGCTTGTGTTCACATTATGTTTCTCTTTCACAACATTTATACGATTTATATGTAAATTATTTAATACATAAATTTCCTTAAAACTAAAATTATGTTTATCATAGTGAAAGTTTTGAAGCAGGTGTACAATCATAAAATAACAATAGGTTTTTAATATTTTGAACAACAAACTCATTGTCCTCAAATTGTTTGATGGCTAGACAATACAAATTCGGAATAGAAGGAAATGTTATTATTTATAAAAAAAACTTGTAATAACATTACTTAGCATTAGAATCAAGTATTCAAACAATGTTTAAAACTAGTGTACATGTAGCTCGAAATCGAGAAGTTTAATTTAAACTATCACATGTCTTTTCTAAAATTGTTACGGTACTGTCAGTCGAAGCTCAATTACTGCCGTATAATCCAATATTGTTATTATCAGTATATAAAAGTTCCATTATTTACAGCAGCATTTATTAACAACAAATGGTTTGAATGCTTAACTCAATCCCAATGTTATTCTGATGGGAAATTTTCAAATGACAATTACGAATAGCATTTTTATTTTAAGTCTAATTTTAACCAATTTTTAGCGGAAACAAAACTATAGATTAAACCCATCCATCGACCCCAAAAACTTAATAATTCGATTAAGCTGCTTTGTCATACTTATATTGATGATATTACTGTAAATCTTTCTGATCTTTTCACGTCAAGAGCTTTTAACCAAGTATGTGGTTGTGTGGGCTTTTACCTCTGGGAGTGCTTAAACACGTTTTGTTACATTTGTAATTAAAAAGCAAACTTCCAACTTTAAAGTGATTTAGTGTGAAAACAGTTAAAGGTAAAGCAAAACCTTAGATTCAACAGTTGTAGATAATTTAATTCTGCACTATAGATAGTAGTCAGATTTCAGATCCGATACACCCCTGAGCCCGTAGACTGCAAAAACTAAATAAGGAACCCGACTTTTCAGCAACCACCGCAATTGTTAAATATCTCTATTTAATATAAAGGACATTTTTTATTTCAACTGGCTTTATTTGTTTGTATAATTAGTTATGGAGAAAACACATCGTTTTGGATTGGCACATTAGCCTAACACAGTAGGCCTAAGGATAACCTTTTACAGATATAAACAGTGCTACCCTGAATCAGCAATAGTCCAGTGGACTATCTGCTGGGTTGACAAACTACCTATCCTTATAACATAATACCAAACAAACACTAAAAGAACATTATATTCTAAAAAAAAAACACCTTTTTTATTTACCAGGATATAATTATTAGTTTATGACAAAACTGTAGTAAAAGCAATATTTTAATGCGTGAGGACTTTTGTATGATGTTTGACTAAAAATTAAATCTTGCACTAATTCCCACCTAAACTTCCATGCATTGATTAAATTATAATTAAATTAAATTAAATTATGCAAGATTAGCGCATTATATAAACGACCACATCAGATGTTATATTTTGTGCTTTTTTAAAGGTATTGTTAAACGCTAACCTTCGGACATGTACCAGAACGGAATACACCTATTTCACCTACAGTATGATGAAAGCACTATTTTAGGGCTCAATTAATTTGCCTGTAGGTCACTTGCGAGAACATAGACTGGCCTGTGAATTGTACTATTATGAATGGGATTTTATCATCAAACGTTGATGGAAAAAACATACCTTAAACAGAAAAAGAGAAAATAAAGTATCAAGCTAAATTTGTGTACTATTGAGACAACAGTATCACTATTTGGAGCACAGTGATATAGTTAGTAAATAAAACGGTTTATTAGTTGGTAAAAAATAATAGTTGCATTTGTAGTTAAAAGGTTGAAGATTTTTAATAAAATACTTAAACCTCTAAGATATAAACTTAACTATTAAGTTTATATACAGTATTAGCTTCACTCAACCTCATTCAATTGCCGGGATTTTCAACTTAGTAGTAGAGTTTATTAAATATCCAAACCAATTTTATTTGCGAGAGCCTGCTTAGTTAGACAGCACGTGTGACCCAGATGAAAACTTTGCTTAATGGTCGCAAAAATATCACCATTCGTGATTTTGTGTGACCTTTAAATCACGCGATAGTTCCATAAACAAATAGTATTATCCTAGAAATCAAATCAATTATTACCTATGAAATTTTACTTAGTTTGGAAGTCAAGTAATACTAATTACATTTGGTGAAATAATTAGTACATTTATCTTTGTTTAATTTATAATATAACTTGTTAAATTTACTCAATTCTATTTATATATGTTTTCCAATCTCTTCACTTGGGGTGGAGTTTAGAGGAAATAAAACCCCATAACAATTCCATGTAAATAATATTAAATAATAAATAATATTAATAATTAATAGTAAATAATAATTAAATTGTAAATAATAATTAAATAATAGTAAATAATATTAATACATGTAAAACTCTATTTAAAAATTGAAACAAATTTATTGAAAACTATTAAATTATATTTTTTAAGACACCTAAATGACGATTATTTTAACGCACAATAGTAACTTATATTATCAGTTAATACAAACATTTTGTAAAATGATTGCTGTGCAATACTCTTAAGCATTAAAAAAAATAATGAATCTGTAAAACGTGGACTTAAATTTATATTTTTTTTATTCATAGCCTACAGTAAAAAAACTTTCTTATAAATGTTTCAACATTGAATAGTTTGCTGAAATAAAATATTTGTTTCAAACGAAACGTAATTAAAGGAAACAATTCGAAAGTGTCTTATCTCTAAAAAGTTGCATATATATTAGAGATTTTAAATATTTCAGTAAAATACATTGACAATACGTTATTTTATATAAAACGTTACACGTATTACAGGTGTTAAAATATCGAGAGAGGTCACAAGTTGTTTGTAATTTGAGTTTATTTATGTCGACGTACAATTTGATGATTATAAAGGTAGGTATTTTATTATTATACATTATTTATTTAGTTTAATTTAATTATCGTATGGCTTTTAGTGAAGGGAGATCAGCAATTAACTGATAGTTCTCCTTGCCTGAAATGAATGCATTTTTTTGTTTTCTATGCAGGTGGACCAACGGCTTAACGTGACTTCCGAACCACGGGAGCGGCCGAACGATCTTTTTGTCCCCGAGCCGAGATTTGAACCCGGGCCCGCTGGGTGATAACCCAGAGCTCTACCACTGAGCTACGGCCGCTGCCTATTTATTTAGTAATTAGTAATTTAGTTTGTTTACTAATTTAGGGAAAAAGCTGTCACAAAATAAAAGGCATTGATTTTTAATTAAGCTACCTAACTTCATTGATCTCTATTTTTGCATCTCGTTGTTACAATAAAGATGCGCGTTAGCCTCTATATTCCATACTAAATTGAAAAAAATTCTCCACCAGGGAAATTCCCCTGATCAGGTCGAAGGCTTTCATGAAAATTTATTATTACAGGGAAAAGTTATTATAGTTCTGTTAGTTAGGATAGTTTGGAAAATATATATTGTTCGTCTCGAGACAGAAGGAAGATTATGTAAGAAATATTGTTATTTTTTTATTTATTTATTTTTTTGTGGTGCTCACTTTAGAAATCTGTTATGCCAATGTCACTGTAACTGTCCTACTTAAGCTTTATTTTGTTTTTCTTTAAACGTAAACACAAAATGAATGTAGGTCATGTAAAAAATATACAGTATATTATTTATTAATCTATAAATGGAATGTAATTTAACTTAGTAGCAAGATTTGGAACCTTAAGGGACATAATGTTTTTATAATTACATGTAAATACAATACAAATACAATACAGTGAACAACATTGAATAGGTACGTAGCCAACATTTGTAAGTTATTGAACAGAGTCTTATGGTGATATTCTTTTGACCACTAAGCAAAGTTTTCATCTGGGTCACACGTGCTGTGTAACTAAGAAAATTTTCTCAACCCCAAACTGTGTAGATAAAATAGTAAAAACTCAAGTATATCTATATTGATTCCATTATTATATAAAGGACATAGATATTCCTTTTTCTGTTGGAAACAGGAGTAATTGTCAAATAATTATTAACGAGTTGAAGCCCGTCAATCCTCGACGGATACAGCTCAAGTTATGTGAGTTTTTTATTTGATTTTTAAATATTACTGAACAATTTGACAATCAAATATTGTTTTTTTTTGTAAACTATTGGTTGAACTATAAAATTGAGTAATTTTAATGTCATAAAATAGTATTATTTTTTTCTTTCCATTAAAAAGATAGTGTGTTAAAATTACATGTATTTTAGGAATTGTACATAATAACCGAAATCCTACCTGAGCGTTTGCTCTTCATTTGTATTTAGATCAAATACCTCCTGTGTTTACAATTATCTAATTGAAAATCTGTAAAATAAATTCAATTACAAATTAAAAATGATAATATAGGACCAAAAACCTTTGTTTTAGTACAATCCCCGTGTAAATCGGCCCAGTAGAAGTCTCAGTCGAACCATCCAAAAGAGTTTTTTAAACAACTATTTCAAATTTATATACATAGATGATGGGCGTATCTAAAGTCCGCCACACACGGTATTTCCTAAACAGAAGAATATAACGCAATCCTCAGGGGATAATCTAATAACCAAAAGATTAATCTTTTGATATGTCAAAATGTCCACCCTCTCCAGAAATAGGGGTTTTGGGGGGTTTGTTCAATCGAAAAAAATTCAATCGTAACCTCGTTTTAAAGCTCATGCTATATAAAAGAACGGTGAAAGTGAATGGGCCTCAATCTCAATTTAGTGCGAAATTCCCCATCTTGGTGTCACGGGGAAATCTTAGTACGGTATCCGTACAAAAATTTATCTTACCTTCTAATGAACTGCACCAAGTTAAACTTTTCTTGAATAATTCATACAAAAGTTACAAACAAGTAACTAATTTATCCCTTCATATTTTTTTACAATATTTGATTGGATGCTAATTTGCACTGGATTGAGATAGATACCTGTAACTTTCACCATTGTGGACTGCACAAAATATTGGCATGAAAGAAAATATTAAATGGCAGCTTATTTTAAAGGTGTTAATAAATAAAAGAAGAATAATTTTGAGAGTTAGAGGTATCCTTCAAAACCTAGATGTTCAAAGTGTTATAACCAGCCCGTCTCAATCAGCAGGTGAGATAGAGAAGTTGAACCTCCATCATCTTAATTTTGTTCTTACCCTTTAAATTGAAGTAACTCATAAGGAGAGTTTGTGGAATATTGTAATGAATTAAAAATTCTTTAAAATGATGTATACTACGATGAAACAATCTAGTTTAATTCTAGACTTCCTTTAAGACCATGCCTTACAGGAAATCATATAAAAAGTTAAGTTTTGCAAGTAATTTTAAAGGTCTTGAATTCACCAAAGTAATATTCAAAATTTGCATATATTAGAAGTTTGATTTACTTAAGGTTTAAAGTATGACACAGGTGCTTTCACTGCAGAGAATCTTTTGTATTTTCATAAGTTGGTGATATATCTACAGTGCTATTTACATATATAATATGTATATAATTATACATATAATAGGATATGTATATATAGTATATATTGTGTCTTAAAATGTTTGTAAAACTATAATAGTGTATTTTTGATGTCATTTTTGACTGCGACGTCCTTTCAAGTTCGGGTTTACAACATAATACCTAAAGTGAGTACTTGAATATGGTAAATAACGACATATATTACATATAATATAATCAATACTTTCCTATTAGGCTACTCGTTCGAAAATTTGAAAAAAAAAACTAATATTTGGTTCTAAAATCAGTATTTTGTGAATAAAACTACAACAAAATCAATTAAGTTTCCTTGCATGTAAATCAACATAAGCATGGAAACTCAGCGTTATGATTTGTTTTTTTATACTAAGTTTAATAAACAAAAATATTCATGTTGTTTACAAGTTTTTCGATATCGTTATGAAAAATAATGTTCAATACTCGTCTCAAAAGTGGCATTGAGGGGCTCGGTAGCTTTTCCACGCTCGGCTTCGCCTCTCTCATAACATAACATTATAACAAAATTCGTGTTACAAAAATAAATAATAATTTTAACCGTATAGAGTTTATAGACTTCTGGTAGATTAAAGTATTATTACTTCTCATTTTTAATATCACTTCATTACTATTTATTTTATTCGCCAATAGAGTGTGTTTTTCATTTGTTCAATATCAGGAAATTGTATAATATTTGATAACTATGATACTATATTATCACTACATTTAACCTCATAGAATAAAATAAACTCTTTTTAACTGAAAAGTAAATTATGAAAGTAAATTATGTTTTTAACAAAGCTAGAACCGCCGATCCTTAAAGTTAGTTTTCTTTTGATGATCAGAGGTTTAATTCTACCTACTCAAGACGAGTAAGTCCTTTGCTAAAGAAATGACGTGGGCTGTTATAACTACTCACTGAGATGGATTTTCCACCTCAGATTAGAACTGTGTTAACAACTTGATTTCGATGCTACATCATTAACCTGATTCTAGAAAACTTTTTTATGTGAAATACATACTTATTTACCTGTCTGGTTACATTTGTTGATGAATAATTGTAATTTCCTGAATCATATGATGATAATTTACTGCATGTAAAAAATGTAGGGACATTAAAGTTGTCTATTAAATAGAAATAAGGTCCAAACGGAGTAAAACGCAGCTTTGTATAAGGCCGTAACTTTGGCCAAGCAAAGCCGTATAATGCCGTCTGACCTCTGCTTTGCTCCGCCACACAACTACTAGTAAAGCTCTTGTATGATCTCAGGAGCGAAGTTCAAATAATGAGCAGAATATAAAATGTCTTAATAAAACAATAATCTTCTTAACATAATATATTGCTAACAATTATCGGTTGACTTTTTATTCGTCGTGCATCGTGTTTTCTTATATAGCATTTTTTCTTTCACTTATGAAAAATTGGGGCGCCGGAATTCTACCCCCAGGAAAAGTACCCCCATGAAAAAACCCTACGTCATTTTGACGTCACAGGTATGGGGGTATTTTTCCAGCCGCGAACTTTTGAAGAGAATACATTATACTCTACTTCGTTCGATGGTTACGCATTTGTATCATTTATTTTTATAATGAACAATTTAAGCCATGTTTTGTAAGTTTACTAGGGGTGGAAAACTACCCCGGATTTCTACCCCCGGAATACTACCCCCAAGAAAACTACCCCCGGAATTCTACCCCCAGCAAAACTACCCCCAATGGACTAGACCGGGAATCCTTCAACCGGAAAAGTACTCCCACGTACACAATTTCTTAAGTATTTTAACAATTGACTTTTAGGCCTAATGTACGTGTTCTGGTATTTAAAACATTTCTATTAAAAAATAATGATATATGTTAAGTTTATATTAATACAAACTTGCCCTTCGGGTGATATCGTTCACTACCCTCACTCGCCACCAGGTTCTACAATATGCTTTAATTTTATATTACCAATCTTCCCTTTATCCTTTACAGGCTTTTTAGCTGTGTGTTTTTATTGACATCAAATAAAATATATTCATTACCATACTATAATATACTTTGATATTAGGTTTATAATTTTCAGTAGCCTACCTGGGGACCGAGCATTAGCTCGCTAAACTTAAACAGTATTTTTTTTTTTTTAGTAATATAATTTACAGGCAGTGAGCTAAAAAGGCCAGTGCAAAAAGGCTTATTTCTTGTTCAAGACGAACTCGTTCGCTCCGCTCACTCCCCTTCACGATGACCTCGTTAGCTTCGCTCACTCACCTTTCAGACTGTTTTAATGTAGGCCTACGAGTGCTGCACACTCATGTATATATCTTGTGTATCAGTTTCACAATATTATTAGTAACAGTTGTTTTTAATCACTTTACTTTAGAACTGTCACTTTTTAACAAGGCATAAGGGTTTTGGCTTAGAAATATAACAGCTGATAAAAGTTACTGAAAGACACTATAATTAATTGAAAACGTTATTTAAGGAAATCTGATTCTCGTACATGTTTGTCACGAGTTTAAATTTTTTGTTTAGTTTAAATCTTTCCCCCGCCCCAATATTCTCGAGAAGGATCAAGTTTAAAAAACGACCTATAGAGTGCAGCTCCTTAGGCTATGTATAATGGCCTAATTTGACCGTCCTGAAAGTCAGTAATTCAACATGTGTTTTAACAAATATAGATAGCCCTACACGAGAGTGCAGAACCCGTAGCCCTACATTGAAACTGAAAGGACAGAAAAAGGAAGCTGAAAGGCTAGTGAGCTAAGAGAACGAGCTCGTCTTGAACAAGAATAAAGCCCTTTAGCACTGGGCTTTTTAGTGCACTGTCTGTAAATTATATTACAATAATAAAAAATATTACTGTTTAAGTTTACCGAGCTAATGCTCGGTCCCCAGGTATGCTACTGAAAATTAAAAACCTAATATCAAAGTATATCATGGTCCGGTAATGTATATATTTTATTTGATGTCAATAAAAATCCACAGCTAAAAAAGCCTGTAAAGGATAAAGGGAAGATTGGTAATATAAAACTAAAGCATATTATAGAACCTGACGGCGAGTGAGGGTAGTGAACGAGATCACCCGAAGGAAAAGTTTGTATTAATATAAACTTAACATGTATCATTATTTTATAATAGACATGTTTTAAATAACAGAACACCTACATTAAGCCTAAATAACAATTGTTAAATACTTAAGAAATTGTGTACGTGGGAGTACTTTTCCGGGTGAAGGATTCCCATCGTGCAAGTTGACGGATGCAGCTCCATCGGCCTAATGCAACAGCTGATCTTTCTGCAACGCAAAATCTCATAACTAATGCACAGAAAGTTAACGTTATGTAGTTTTACCGTGCAGTAGCGGGAATAACCTATTTTCTTAGCTCATTTTACGTTTAGTAAGTGTACTTTCGTGTGAAGAGTAATGAAAAAATAGTTATACTCCCACAAACAGCTAGTATATTTATGTTTAAATCTCACACAACAAAAATAAATAATGATAAAAGAATGTATAACAATTGGTCTCCAGAGTCTTCTCAAAATCCTTGCTTTCACGATACTATTTTTATTAATGAATTGTCACTTTTGGTTTTGGAGGATGGTTCTTATTCAACTACTTGAATTTAATGACTAATGAATAATTTAAAAAAATCACATCTAATTTTATTTTATTTTATTTTATTTTATTTTATTATTATTATTATTATTATTTTTTTTTTTTTTGAGGGAGAGGCAGAAAAATGCATTACGCACACAGGTGGCCAGCCTGTAGTGTGGGACTCCCCTAAAAAACGGGTTTACCCACTAAAAAACCTCCCCTACTCTTTAGGATTCTAACCTGAAATTGTTTATCACGTTACGTCAGGCTAGGCCTAAATTTGGCTTACGCCCATGGGGCTCGCCGTTCGGTCAAGGGATCTGGGCCACTTCGTGGTCCAAATCGGTTTTCTTTTCCAGGAGGATGCCCCGGACGAACTGTGACAAACAATACGCACACACGGCAGACCGTGTCCACCGAAAAAACACCGAGTTTTCTTGTGGCCCCCTTTCGGGACCTTTCCCAACGCGAACAGCAGAAGAAGGTGTGTTCCGCGTCATCGGGAACGCCCAGGCAGTAGATGCAGTCCGGTGAACCGGTCTTGCCCATCCGGTTCAGGTACGACTTGTAATAGCCGTGACCTGTCAGGACCTGCGTGAGGTAGTAGTCCACCTCGCCATGCCGCCTACCACCCATGGTTGGACCTGCTCAATGAGTCACGCAGTCCATCGTCCTCGGGTGTCGTGCTCCCAGCTGTGTTGCCACTGCTGGAAGGTTCGGGAGCGCTCTTCTGTTCTTGCCGTGTCCTTGCCTATCTCGCCTTGTCTCTGATAAATCGCTTTTCTCTCCCCTGACAAGAGCTTGACAGGGATGACTCCGGCGACCACCAGGACGGCAGGCTCGGACACTGTCCGGTAGGCGGAACACACCCGGAGCGCAGCTTGACGCTGAACCCGGGCGAATGGCAACCTGTAGCACTCCTTATCTAGAGCGCCTGCCCACACCTCTGTGACGTAAAGGAGCACGGACTGGACCGCGGACATCAACAGACGTCTTCTGCTGGATCGGGGACCCCCGACATTGGCCATCAGCCTACTAAGGTAAGTGACTACCTTAGCGGCCTTGTCCACCGTACGGAAGATCTGATCCCTCCAGCTTAACTTGGTGTCCACCATAACCCCGAGGTATTTGGCGGCACGAGTTGATGTGACCACCACGTCGTCCCTTCCCACTCGAAACGGGACGACGGTGTCGATCCTCTTCTTCGTGAGAATCACGATCTCCGTCTTACTGAGAGCAAGCGAGAGACCGTGATCGGACATCCAGTTGTTGACAACCCGCATAGCTCGGTTTAACTTCAGTTGGGCCAGCTCAACGTTGCGTGCGCAATGAGAGCTGTGACGTCATCGGCGTACCCAACCAAAGTGGTTTCCTCAGGCATCTCGGACCTCAGGAGGCTGTCATAGGCAACGTTCCAGAGATCCGGGCCGAGTATTGAACCTTGTGGGGCACCAGAAGTGACTTCCATCGTCCGCGTTCCGTCCCTCGTGTCATAAATCAGGCTTCATGGGCGTAGATAATCCTCGATGAGCCGCAACAGATATGCAGGAATACGAAAGGTGTTGCAAAGCGCATCCAACATATCGACCCACCTCGCCGAGTTGAAGGCATTCTTGACATCAAGCGTAACAAGAAGCACTACTCGGCGGGAGGAATGGTTGTTGCTCTCTGCTCTCTCCACAGCTCTCTGAACTTCGGTAACAGCGTCGATCGTTGACCGTCCCTTTCTGAAGCCGTACTGACGCGGGCACAAGTTCCGGCAGCTTCCACGGCAGAAGTCAGGCGGGAACGGATCAGCTTCTCGAACAGTTTCCCAGCCATGTCCAACATGCAGAGAGGCCTGTGGGACGACGGCAGCTCGGGATCACCTTTGCCCTTGCTGATCAGTACAAGCCTGGCTGTTTTCCAGGGAGCCGGAATCACCCCTTCTACCAAACAGGCATTGTACATTCTCAACAACAAGTCAGCGTTGATTGAAAATACTTTCTTTAAAGCCTCACTGGGAATTCCGTCCGGGCCAGGAGCCTTGTTGCTCTTCACGGAGAGAACGGAGGTTTCCAGCTCCTCGCAAGTGAAGAGTGGAACGTCCTCTATCCGTCCGAAGTCAACCGGCGGTCGCTGTGGATGTTCAGGAAACAACGCAGCGACGATCCTCCCCATGGTGGCGCCCTCCATGATGGAAGGTGGAGAGCGGGCGCCCAGGTTCTTTGTTACAAGTTTGTAACCCAGGCCCCACGGGTCGGAGTCAACGTCGTCACGAAGTCTCTTCCAGCTATTCGCCTTGCTCCTGTTGATCGCCTGGTGGAGAGATTTTCTCGCAGCTTTATAGGCCTCCGACTTACGAACTCTGTCTGCGGGAATTCTCGCTCTAGTGGCGGCTCGTCTAGTTCTTAAACATGTTCTTCTGAGTTCCGCAATCTTTTCACTCCACCAGTAAACAGGTTGTTTGTCGCGTCGGGGTTTCCTTCGCGGCATAGACTGGTCGCAGGCCGAGACAATCAGTTCCATCGTGGATGTTACTATTGCCTCGGCCCCAGCCTCACCAGGATTCCCCTGCGCTCCCCAAGAGATGACTTCGGTGAACTTGACCACTTCCAGTTTGTTGGTGTTCCACCGGAATGGCCCTTCCCCAGATGCGGAAACTCGACGATTTGCCTGATCATGCAGGTCAAACACGACGTATTGGTGGTCGCTACCCGTGTAGTCCTCAACAACACTCCAGCCAGAGATCCTCGGAAGGAGCGACTCAGACGCAAAGGTGACGTAGGGGATTGTGCCTCTCTGCCCGGGGCGCCGAAAAGTAGGTGTGTCGCCCTGGTTGAGGACGACAAGACCGGCCCTGGCGATGAAATCCAGGATGCATTTCCCCCGGGAGCTGGTAGAGGGCATTCCCCACTCGACGGCCCTGGCGTTGAAATCGCCATCAACGACGACATGCCCGGTGGTGCCGAGAATTCACTCCTCTAGATTCTCTATGAATTTTCTTTTCATATCACTATAAGGCATATAGTTAATAGTTGTAGAGAAATTATAATTGTTAAGGTTGAAAGTAAATAGGTATATTTGAGTAAATACAATTAAAACCGTTTAAAACAAATTCAATTTCTCAAATCATTAACAGATATTAAAAAAAAGTATACAGTTTAAATTATTACATAAGGAATCGGTAAGTTTTAGGTTGTTAGTTTTTTATAGTTTGTTTGTTTTGCATTGGATTTCATTGTATTGTAGTCTTAGTCTTAATCTTAATACTTGCTTCCAAGAACATGACTCCCTTGCGATTAAAAAGATCATTAATACTTAACTATTGCCAATAACTGTGCCGTATGCACTTTGTATCGTATGTTTATAGTAATTCTCAAGTAATTTAAAAATTGTCCTTGTAATATCAAACAGACCAGAGATTTTTTATTTCATTCGTCTTAAAACAAAAACAAGGATAGATAAGCTGATTTCTGCTGTTAGAGTGCCAACCAAGCAAAATAGTGCTCAGAGGAGAGGTGATGAGTTTTGCCCTGTTCTTCTCATTATCCTTCGGGTGGTGACCACAAGATCGTCAGCCTGTTTGTCATCCTTCTGAGAAAGGTACCAGACAATTTTTACTTTATTTTACTTTTAAACAATTTGGGTTATTAAATTTATTTATCTTACTTCCAACTTTAAGGTTTTATCAATTTATAGATTTCTAGCCCCACTTGATTTTCGTTTAAATAAGGGTTTTTAGTAGTCTGTCTGATGAGCAATAACGAAATAAACTGCGTTATCTTTGTTAATTAATTATTTATCAAACTATATTTCTTTAATTATATTTGCTTTATTGGTAATTACAGTTCACTTTGTGTTTTTCTCTTTAGGACTGAAGACATGTGGAAACAACATATTTTTTATAACTCCTTTGACTTATAATCATTGCATGTCATGAGTATAATATGAGGTAAAAATTATAAGACAATCGTCTAAGCAGTCTTATGTGAGCAAATTACGATTGTTTTGTGATCAAACTTAAGTATAAACTCAGTACAAAACAATTCAAAAATATATATTTTATTTTACTGTTTATTTTGTTTCATTCAAACGTCAAATTATACCTTATTTTTCTGTACTGTGTGGATTCTGTAAAAGATCATTTCATTATTTGTGTTTCTGAATTTAGTAAAGGCAACATACCTAGATGTGCATTAAGTCCAAAACAAAAGTAATAGTACTACCTAATATTCACTATCTATCTTAGTACTAAGTGGACAAAATAATAAATAGCTTTTACATCAAAATAAAAAAGTTAATTTTGTGTGATTCAACAAACCTTCCTATTTAAAATATCCTATCCTCCTTAGAGAGATCATGTTTGAAAAGGAAATTTAAGACAGCAAACAGTGATAAAACATTTGTTTGTTGTTGAAAGGTTGAATGGCCGAAGTCAGGCTTTTGGTCCCAAGTGTAATTAAACACTGACCTCCATGTCTCCTGCAAATAGTAATTTATATCTTTTTTAAAAAGTTCATGATCTTTTTAAACATGTGTATACTGATTTACTGCGTTTTGAAAAAATGTGTTACATTTAAAGTTAGAAGTATAAACATCAAAATCTAAAAGATTATTTTAAAATACGATTTAGATATATACATATCAGGAACAGTAAGTATAGGTTACAAGGATCAAGATCAGGAATAAAATCCAAGGTTTTCAATTAAAAGTTATTTCCTTATACATTAGAAAAATGTAAATAAAAATTAAAAAATATTTATTTTAAATATTAATTTTTAGCGAATTTCCCATAGGGAAGAAGCTATTACCGTAAGTCTCATGGTAAGACCTAAGCCCGAAACCATGATACTTTTTTGTTTTTAGGTGCCCAGAGACCAAAAATAATCGTCATTAAAATTTATATATATGTATATATATATATACATATATATATATATATATATATATATATATATATATATATATATATATATATATATATATATGTATGTATGTATGTATGTGTCCCTAGACACGATAACTCTCGTAAAAAAGGTCCAATCGACACCAAATTTGGTAGAGATGTGTAATCCTACGTTTATTCGGATGAGTCCGTAAACCAGATATGTCGACCTACCGGAAGGGGTAGTTTTGGGGGGTTTTGTACCCCAAAAATGGGTCTTTTGCATTTTTCATATGTAATTTTAAAAACATTTTTATTTTTGTTTTAACCATTGGATTTAGCTAAAAAAAACACAATTTAGTATTTTGAAGATTTCCTCTATCTCCATTCTTTACCGAGATATTAAAAAGTCTAAAGACAGTACATTGTATTTTGAAGCTCCAATGTTAATCGTATGGAGAATAAGGATGTGTTAATATTTCACTTATTAACCAATATTTTTGGATGAAACTTGGTATTTAGCATCATTTGGTTGAGATTCATTCATTTATGGTAAAAAATCTTGGTTTTTATGCTTATCATGGCAGCAAACCTGCATACTCTTTTCCCATTTTAATCATATGGAGAATAGGCAAACTCCGTTAGCAAGGACATACTTTGATGAAACTTAGTATATGGCTTTATATGGTCGAAATAAATTGTTTTTATGCTAAACACCAAATTTTAGTGTTCCCCATGGCAGCATATCTGCATACCCTTTTCTATTTATCACAAGGAGACTAGACATTTATTTCCCTATTTATGAGCATGTGATGACATTTGGTTTACATGTTTATCTGGTCAAAATTAATATTACTAATTAGGAAATTCGCTGAGTACGCAGGTCTGCTGCGACGGACGGGGGTATTTCTTACTTTTGAGAACTAAGGACGTTTAAGGTCCAGCTTACAGGGCAGAATAGAAAATATCAAAATTCGTATGTCAAGTCGTTTAAACATGGATGTAAACTTTAATTTTTAAACATATTGTTATTAAGTTTTACTACTCAAAATGTGAAACACAGAAATTGCTCTTCCAAAACAACTTTCAATTGTCTATAAAATACTTAATATCCTATGTTAAACAAAGAACGTTATTGTTGTGGACATCCGCCTCCAATAGAGCTTGATGACGTTTACTTCTTTATTTTCTACAAATATTAAGAGAGTACATTCCGTGCCATAATGAAGTTTCGAGTGAATGCTTTTGTCGTAATAATACATTCCGAGACCTTAAAAAAAATATTTAATCATATAAGCAAAACTAAAATATTTTACCTAATTATATAATCTATTAACTTTCATACAACTATTAATATACATATTCATATATACAAATTTAGTAGTTAGATTTGGTCACTTCTGGGACAGGTCAGCTGCCCCGGAAGCCACGTGCCGGGGCACATAGCTTCCGGACGTATATTAAATGAGGGGGGAGGACGTGGGGTGAGCGTTTGAAGTAGATTTACGCATAAATTAAAAGTTAGTTCAAAACTGAAATTCAACAATTCGGGGCTGAACTAAATGTGCGCATAAATTAACCGGGTTCAACTAAAACTTTGCATAAATTAAAAGTTAGTTCAAAACTGAAATTCAACAGTTGAACAAAAGTAGAAGTTAGTTGAAAAGGGAGAGGGGATAATTGCTTCAAGGTCATCCGGAGGAAGTTTTTAAAAAAAACTGAACTTCTAAGAGTTCAGTTTAACATCGATCGTCGTACAGGTCAGTCGAAACCGACGAGCGACCGAAGAATAGCTTCAAGATCATTCCTCGCCGTTGAAGATACATCCGAAACTTGGACGGGGTTCTGTGGTTTCGGTGAAGGCGAAGTTCTCGGAGGATTCTCTCTCGGGTGGGTAGTAGACGATATTTCGTGAACTTGTACTTGTTCTTGGTTTGTATCCATCTTCTTGTAGTGTGTAATTTAGAGCGGAGTAGTTGTCGGTCGAAGAGCGTATAGAAGAATGAAACAGGAATTGTCGTGAGCGCACTTATATAAAGAAGGGTGGGGGTAAAATACGAAAACCTGCTGAACACAGTCGATAGGTGTAACAAGTTCGAAGTTGTGGAAACGTAACATCGAACGCAAAATGTTGTGAATAACATTATCATCAACGTGAACCTGCGAAGTTCTAACAGAGTATAACGGGTTAAAACTTAATTTCTTCCTCACTTTTGTTAAATTTGTTTTAGTCTTTGAAACCGATGGTTTGTAATTATTTCGTAATATATGTTGTGTCCGCAAAAGTTTCAATTTCAAACATTGCGTATCCATCACAAGAAGTATGTCAGACGTGTAGAAGTGAGAACAAGACTGATGAATGAGATATAACGTCGAGCACGCGAAGGTGATTCAAACAGGACGACATGTGCTAATGTAAATGAAATTTCAGGTTAGTAGCAATTAGACTTGTATAATGAAGTTGGCGAAACGTATATATAATGAGTAGGAAGGATGTGAACACCACAAATGCGAGTTAATTAATGGTCACGGCGCGATGAACAATCTCCTTTTATAATGGCTATCGCGTGAGAAGATCAGTTCCGCATGAGCGCCCAAGTGGAACCTCCCGTGTTCACTCAAGCGGAACCCCCCCCCCGTGACTAATGAAGCGGAACCCCCCCCCCCCGACTAATGAAGCGGAACCCCCCCCCCCCCCCCGGTGGTCACTCAAGCGGAACCCCGCCGGGTCGATGACCGGTCAATGGCCGGTCACGACCGGTTGCTAACCCCATCTAATTACCACACTTCACATCCCATGCCAGCCATGAACTACTATTGTTTGAATGAAACAGAATTAAACATGGCAGCCACCATGGAAAATTCTAACCTCAAACCTTAGTTTTACGTCACTGCGCATGCGCCGCTCCCACTCCTTCGTTTCATTTTTATGCTGCTATGACTTGTACTGGAGTGAGCCAACTTCACGCTACGGCGCCTAGTCATGTATTACTCACTTTAGCGCTACTGCGAATGCGCCTAGTCTGTATTACTCACTTTAGCGCTGCTGCGAATGCAACGAGTTCTCCGGATCGGAATCACTCCTCGCTATTGCGCATGCGCCGAGTCCTGTATTACTCAATTTAGCTCTACTGTGCACGGAAAGTTCTAACCTCAAACCTTGGATTTTACGTCGCTGCGCATGCGCCACCCCCACTCCTTCGTTTCATTTTTACACTGCTGCAAACTGGAGTGGATTTAAGACCGTACTGGAGTGAAACAATTCCCCCACCACTGCATTAATTACCCCCACCACTCGAAAACCCGAGGAGCGATACGAGCCCGATTTTCGCGTCAGTCGTCAACGAGTTTTCATAGCGAAAAGTCGTTGGCGACTCGGTAAGAGGTTCAAATATATAGTAGGCCTATATATATTTGAACTTCTTATACTACGTTGCGTTCTTTAATGCAATGTGGTATGTGTGTGTGTGTGTGTGTGTGTAAATATTAGTTGTAAGTTGCACTTAATTTAAGAATAAATTTGCGCATTGCGATGTTAGTTATAAGTTGTGTTTAGCGTTAAGGTGTATTAATTTTAAGAATAATGATGGTATTTGGTTGTGTAGAATTATTTGATATTTAATAACGATGTGTTGTTAGTTTTAAGTGTTGGTATTAATAATTAATGTTGTTGTTTTGCCTTTCAGCTAGATGATAGGGGGTAGATTAAATGTAAATTCAGAAGTTCGGTTGAACTTCACTTAGAAGGGGTGGGACATCCGCAAATTGTAGGTAGCGGACTAGGTTTTTTGCATTTTGTTTAGGAATATGATGGATGGGATTAGCTTGGGTGGGTGTTAGAGTTGCGTTTCTGCATTAGCTGTTCCAGTTTCCCTTGTAATTAGTGGTTACGCTTGAATGCGGGCCGGGACGTTACGCTTGAATGCGGACGGACCAAACAAAATTGCGTCGATGTCCCTCGCAGAACGTAACTAGTGGGTTGGGAGTGGGAACCGTTAGGCAAACAGGGTGGTGGGAACAGTTACTACTGTTCCCATCACCTTGGTTCATTATAAGTCTTGAATGACCTTGACCCACTTTCGGAAGGGTCAATGACCCCCCCCCCGCGTTCACTCAAGCGGAACCCCCCCCAAAAAAATGGAGTTGATTTGCCCCCCCCCTCCACCTCTCTTTCCCCTTCCATCTCCCCTTCCACCTCCCGGGTCCAATGACCGGTCACGGCTTGTCGCTAACCTTTCTCTCATTAGCATTTATAAACACACCGTTCTCACACACCGTTATAAAAGACGCGACGACCACGGCTAGAGTTTCATTCTGATTCCAGGCGTTACGCTGCGAACTGAACTACCACGATGTCATCCCTGCCGACTACAATTTCCACTACAGCCTGCTCTTCTATTACAAGTTCAACTTCTACTTCTACTACGGCTTCGACTCCAGTCAAGAAAACTCTTCGATTGAAAAATGCTCCCGACTGGTATAAGAAGCAACAAGACTCGAAACCTTCAACTTCAGGAGCTCTTCTTCCACTCACTATGACTACTATACTTGGCAGCATATTTTCACCGCCTCTATCTTCAAACGACTCCACACCATCTCAACAACAATCACCGCCGCCATCAAACAACATGCCGCCGCCACAAACAGTTCCTCGTTCTGATACCACTTCATTTGAAGCTTTTGTTCATGAACTAAGTACACCTATCACTCCACTGTCCCCAATACCTCCTACTCCACCACTTATTATGCATAAAGACCACGCCTATCCAAAAAATAAATCCTTTAAACCTGCTCCTAAACCTGCTCCTAAACCTGCTCCTTCAGAGCGCTTTCAATTATTAAAAGAAGAGCGTCGTAGGGCATTTAGCCGTCCCACTACTTGCCCTGAAGTGCTAGTAGTGTCAAATTGTTGGTGCTGGCTCAGTTCAAGGTCACCTGAGGGATGACGTCATCGAGGTCAATGACCTCACCGATGACGTCATCGATGACGTCATCGATTGCGTCATCGATGACGTCATCACTAATGACGTCATTTCTATGACGTCACACCCATGACGTCACAGAAATGACGTGCTGATGACGTCATCACCCCTTACGTCATCAAAATGACGTCACCGACGCCACTGAGGTCAAGGTCACGCCGAAACTTAAAATTTTTTGGCACTTTTGCCGTTTCTCGCACTACGCTCCGAGTTTCAGTCAGAGTCCCCGTGACCTTGACCACTTGGAGCGAATTTTCGACGAGAAACGGCAAAAGTGCCAAGTTAAACTCGAGTTTCTGACATGACCCTGCCTAAATGGGGAATCGGTTATCCCTCAGGTGACCTTGAACCAGCACAACACCAACAATTTGATATTACTGTGACCTTGAAAACCTAACAACGGAGCGCCGACACCGATGCGCACCCCACGACAGCCACCGAGTTACTGACTGCCAGGATCTGTGTACTCTAGGTATATGGGGAAGTGGAGGGGGAAATCTCAAGGTCATCCAAATGGAGTTTTAAAAAAGTTGAAGAGTAGAAAGACTACTCTTGTGCTTCCTGGGCGACCTCATCAATCTCTAATGGATCTGTAAACCAATCCGATCTGTAGCGGCAGGAGTCCAGAAAACAGGTGCACCACCCATCAGGTTGTCCGTAGCACTTCCGACAATTGGTAAGATTGGAGAAGTGAAATTTAATACACCGCTGCGGACAACAAGTATAAAAGTATTTGGATTTGTAGATTTTGAAAGTTTGTAGTACCGGCGGTGGCAGCTGTTGGTTCTTGCATCTACACCTGCAACATCCGAAGCATTCACATTGCCGGCAGGCCAGCCCATCCACTTGCCACTTTGGTAAGAGGAAACACTTATCCTCACAGCAATAGGTTGTCCCCGTCTCTTCCTCCCAACGCTTCTTTGCACAATATGTGACGCCTTGTATCTCCAAACACCTATGCTCGCAACATGAGATGCGCTTACTTTCCATAGTTGATGTTGCTTTGACGAGGGAGCACGATGAAGTGATGCTGTGGTCAGTGGGAATGGGGTTTATATAAACTAAGGTGAGTGGAGGGGGAAAGGTCAAGGTCATCCAAATGGAGTTTTAAAAAAAGAAAAGAGTAGAAAGACTACTCTTGTGTATCTATAGCGATTTCATTGATAGTGAGTGCTTCTGTATGCCAAGTTGATCTGTACTGACAGGCTCCTAAATAATGTTTGCAAAAACCTGCAAAATGATTGTTGCACAATTTGCAGCCAGTTAGCTGTTTTAATGTGAATTCAATGCAACGTTCAGGGCAACAAGTGTACTTATGCCCTCTCATCTGGTACACATGGAATGTCTTCAACTCCGGTTTCGGCTTCTTCCAAGACTTGCACTTACACATGCATTGACCAAAAGCTTCACATTTTCTACACGCCAAACCATCCGCAACATCAATGTCATTCGGCCATGAAAAACATTTCCGTTCGCAACAGTAGTTGAGTTGACTCTCCATGTTGCTGTGGTGAAGGTGCGCGATGAAATGATGCTGCACTCATTGAGAGTGCACCTTAAATAAACTCAGTGGAGGGGGAAAGGTCAAGGCCATCCAAACGGAGTTTTAAAAAAGATAACTAGTCGTCCTCCTCCTCCTCCTCATCCGTTGTACTTAGAGAGCTGTCAGACGAAGAGCCCCGTGCAGGTGCTCCCCAGATGAAAAACAAATCAATTTTAAAACGAAGACCAGGATCTTGCATCATCAATTCCTTTAATTTGTCACATACTAAGTCGACCTTGTGTAAGGTGTCAACAACAAGCTTCCAATTCGTTGGTTCAATATAACTTGTAGTAGAGTCTGCCTCGCTGATAACCACATCCTCCGGCCGTATTGGAGTGTAAAGATGTGTAAAGTTCTTTGGCTGTAGCTGAGGTTCAGGCTGGCTGGAAGTGGAAGGTTGAGTGTGGACCCCTGTCGCATCGAAATCCATAGTCATTCTACATTCAATGTTGGGGTTTTCGTTTAATACATACACCAATTTCTCATGCAACATATCCACTTCTGCCGAGTCTTGCAGATGAACATTCCAGGAAAATGGCCATTCTTCATCCGTAGTGGAGTCAACTCGAGAAAGAGTGCTGTCCGCCATGATAGCTAAGCAAGGAATGATGTGAGCTACAGACTGTGGTAACAGTATTGAAAAGTAGAGGGGGTAAACCAAAAGTACGTGGAGGGGGTATTTTCAAGGTTATTTAATTTGGGTTTTAAAAAAAAGGAAATAGTGGAGGGGGAATTCTCAAGGTCATCCAATTTAGGTTTTAAAAAAGGAATGAAGCTTACTCCTCTTCAGCCTCGTTGTCCCCTGCATCTTCATCAGCCTCATCTTCATCGACGTCAGACTCGCCGTAAGGATAGATCGGGGACATGGGCGAATATTGTGGAGATTGTTGACCGTTGTTGTCGTCCCCTTGCATTCTAACTTGGGACCAATCATAATTTAAATTCATTTGTATTATGATCCCAGGGTTGTCCCGCAGTATTTCCTTCATACGTTCGCAAATTGACTCCAAATAGTGTACACTATCGATCGACAGTGTCCAACCCGTACTTGTACCGACATCAGTAGTGGAGTCAGCTTGGCTGATGGTGTTGTTGTCTGCCATGGTTGCTTGTCGGACAAGGAATGACGGTTGATGTGATGCTCATGCAGGAACATGGTGAAGTGGTGGGGGGTGTGGTGGAGTAGTGGGGGAATTTTCAAGGTCATCCAAACGGAGTTTTAAAAAAAGGAAAACTTACAAAGTAACATTGAAACTTTCCAATTGATGGTGGCGAGCGTTTTCTTCTGCAACCTTGCCGACACATGTGACTATGCCGTACAGTATGAAAAGTACAACCATAATAAGGCCGAACAATAAAAGATAGCCGTTGACTATCATGATATTTTCTGAGTGGATCTGTTTTCTTCTTATCGCCCTCTCCTGCATCCTCTTCTCCAACTCGTGGACGAAGTCACAACATGCGTGAGGACATCTTTCATCTGTTGGTAGGTTTGCCATTGTTGATGTTGTCGGTGTGGCTGTTGAAGATGGAATGAGGTTTCCAATTGTGATGTGCCATGTACACCAATAGTCAAGTGGTGGGGGTAACAAAGCAGTGGAGGGGGAAGTTTCAAGGTCATCCAAATTGTGTTTTAAAAAAACCTATCTTGTTACTGAGCTTATATGTCAGTAACAAGATAGGTGTTTTTGCTCTTTTACTTCTTTAATATAATGAAAAAATATACATATTCTACAATGGTTAGGACAAGAAATACAACTGCTAGTCAGCTGAAGTAGTCCAAGTTGTCTGGCTCGGTCTTCATGGACGCTGGTGAGGAAGCCGTCGAGGAGTGTCCAGGCTCTTCCTTTGACTGCCGGGTGTTCCGTATATTGCAAGCGTAAACTTGCACATTTATACGGTAGCCTCGTGCCACCATCAGCTGCAACTCCTTGTATAAGTCGTTTAGCTCCTGCTGAGTCTTGATGCTCACCTCCTCGTAACTTGCGCAACTGACGTTGAGAGACATCCTGATGTTGCTAGGTTGGCTGCTGGAGTAGAAATGAAGCCGAGGCACAGCGTTTGGAGGTACATGGAAAAGTGGTGGGGGTGATGGTGGTGGGGGTATGGAAGATGCAATTAAACACTTCTAAACTTTTTCCATTGATACAAAGGGATGGAACAAATAGCACAGGTGTCCTTGTAGTTTTCAAATCTAAACATTGGTGCTAGAAATCCAAACTGTTTTCTACCACCTTCCTGTACGAACCGTCGAAGGTCTCTGACGGCAGCATTGCCACAAGGCCTACAAAACTTTTCCCCGTCTTGGAACCTATACCAGGAGTATCCCGAATACCCTCTATTATCTTTCTTGTACTCCTCGATATCCTGCTTTACTGTTATAGGGATATTATCTCGTAAAGCCGTCTGGAATAAAGATGCGTCAGTTATAACTCGTTGTAAGCAAAGCTCGTACAAGGTGCTCATCGTTTGCTAGTTGGCAACAGACTGACCGTTTTTCGCATCCAAGCAGGTTTGAATCCTAGTGCGGTAGTGGGGGTAATTACAGTAGTGGGGGTAATTGTGAAATGCAAAGGTCAAAGGTCAAGGTCACCCGCGAAGTTTAAAAAAAAAATGCAACATATCAATACGTGAAGTCTGTCACATATTGATATGTTGCATTTTTTGTTTTTTTTTATTTTTTTTTGTCTTTTATGATTCGTTTATTTATAAAACATTACAACAACATATGTACAACATTAAAACTTAAATCTAACACTGCTGCTTGTCAGCGATGTGGATGGTCAACTCTGTAGAATTGCTACCCGTGCAGCCGTGGGACACCAGGTATAGACACCCGGGTTGAATAGAGCGAAGATCCTCGTTTTGTAGAAGATGGACGAATCTCTTGGGCAGGTACACCTGGAACTTTGGTTCATCCCCCGGAGTAAACGGTGCCTCGCTGAGACTGCAGCAGATGGCCTCCCCAACTGTAGTCTCCATCTTCTTCATAGCATGGATTATGTAGTGCTTCTCGTCTTTTAGTTCCGAGCACTTCTTTACAGGTAATATTGTTGACTTGGAGTGAGCATTGAACTGCTCGACCAAAGTCTGAAGGAACTGGTGAGATGCCATGGTCAGGTTACAGATCGTCTTCTTGCTCGGAGATGTTGTCGTCTCGGAATCTCGAGTAATACTCATGCCAGGTCCCTGTCTGCTCCCCACTTATATACTCTCCGTTACCCCCACCACTCCCCAATTCCCCACTTTGAAGGTAAGAGGCGAGTTTATAGGCATTTTTCAAAGCGCAATGTCTATCTTTATCATGTTCTGGGCTTTTTGTACAAATACATATGGTTTCCAGCATGTATTGATAATTCTTATCCAATTCCACATCATTAACCGGAACATGAGTAAATCCTTCGATCCATCTTTTCTTTTCCAGCCCCTTTGTGTAAATATTGGTAAACTTGTCTGAAAAGTGATGCATAATGTGATACAAGTCCGTGTAACTTGTAAAACCATCATACCAATCGATATGATGGAAGTGTTTTGAAATCCATCTGTTGGTAGTAGCGGCTTTACTAGTTAAAGACGAATAAGAACATGGTGGTTTAAATAAAAACGAATAAGGAACACTTGTATTCATGTCCAAAAACACAAGTTCTTTTATAATGAATCTATCATCATTACCACGAAACGCTTGAAACTCAATAATACCAGGCTTGGACTTTACTTGTTGTTCTTCTCCCTTGTCCATTTTGAAGGTCACACGTCTGCTCATTACGAAGTCAGGAGGTCAACTGATTTCCACACCACGGTAGGTACTACTTTTATACCAGGCCGTACAGTTGTTGGCGCGTTGGTGTGTATTTAACGTGGGCACCGTCCCCAATAGGCCTAACCCCACAAAATGTTGGTTATTGTTTTAAAAACTAACCATTGTCATTTAAGTTTCCATCTTTATATTTTCCTTATTTTCATTTTCATCACTAACACTTGATTCTTCTCCTCCATCTTCCTCTTCTTCCTGTTTTACTGATTTCTTATGTAGTTGAGCGTACTTTTCCAATTGTCTCCACATCTGTACTTCATGAGGAACTCTATTAAATATAGAAGTATCCACAGGTCCGTATAATATAGGTGCGTCCGGTTGTTTGTCCAATGTGTCTTCCAGATAATCTTTAATAATCGAACTTGAAAACACCAGTTGTCTCAAGTATCTTGTTATAGGTTCAGTAGCACAAGTTAAAATGAAAAACTCCTCTCGATTAAGTTGAATTTTGTTATCATGTCTTGTTGTGTCTCTAAACCGTAGCTGATGATCACCACGTTGTTTAATGATATCAATTTCCACATTTGAATCCAAAAGTCCTACCCTTGTCTTTCTTCCAAACATGTTACTACTTAAATAGCATTCTAGCAGATGCAAATGTTTCATAAACGATTCCCAAGCACTGTCCGTAAACAAAATCATTTTGGGTCCATGAGTTAAAATTACAGTAGGGGAATAATCTGTAGATTTCATAACACCGATTAAAACACTTTTATCCAAACTGGAAGAGATTGGGTAAAATATTCGCAAAAATACCTCACTCAATATGTTTGGAGAAATATTATCTTCAATATCCCTTTTTCTCTTTTGTATAGTCTTTCTTCTTTTACCTTTTTCTTCAACATTATTACTGGCGTGAAGTTGTCCGCAAACGTTTTGTTCACCTCCTTCCTGGTGACCTTGAGGATCTAAAAACTCAGATATCTCCTTCTCAATATCTACCACATTTTCAGGTGTACCACTAGGAGAAGCCATATTGAATACGATGCTACCCATACAACAGTAGGCAACAAACTGATGAGGAGCGGTCTGTACGCTCTGCTTTTATACTCGCGGAATGAAACAAAACCGGTTCTTACAATACATTTTTAACAATTCCGGTTAAAGGTGTGTATGTTACGATTTTATCATGTAGAATTAAACAGTATGCAGTTGTATTAGCCGGTATAGCATCGTTGAATTCCATTTCTATTTTTATATCCACACTTGAAGACTTTACTGATTCATTTTGTTTAGAACAATCGATTACAACTATTGGGTAGGCATCGAAATATTTGTCAGGTGGTAATAAAGGTGTATTTGTTTTACCGTAATATGAACTTTGGAATCTCGCGTACATATCGTACAATATACTGTATTTCTTCTTAGTGAATGACACATTTAAATTGTCGTATGGAAAGAATTGTGAATTTAAATAAACTTTAATATTTTTCAAGTCACAATGATCAAATTGTCCTGCATGTTTAGTAATGGCGTCTCTTCTACCTGTTTGTAAACCAAATATAATATACCTGGCTCGTTCTACATAATTCGATGTTTTAACAGTCCAAGTGTGTCGATCCGTAGTAGGTAAACTGGGATGCTCATGAAATTCCCAACTTCTAAATGGAATAACAATATCACGATCGGCTTTTAATTTTCTTAAAAGTAGCATTCTATGCTCGTCAGCCAATTTAACATGTGGAACTCTCCATACAATTTTGTCTAATTTTAATTTCCATTCTAAAGTCGCATCTGTAGTAGCATCTGCAGCTTTAATAATGTCTTTATCGTTAGAAGATCTCAACAAAACTAATTCTTGTTTAACGTTTAATATTATTTTCCTATAATCTTCAGCAAAACCAAGCAGCAAACGTAATGGAATATGAAAATCAAAATATCCATTTGGATCTGGAGTGATCGTGTCAATCGTAGGTAATACCCATCCGGCAGGTTTAAGTAAATTGGTTTCATTGGGTGTTATAGATGTTAATCCTTTTAAAGTTGTCGTAATACCTACTTTTTTAGTGGAATCAACTGTTACACCTGATATTTCATATCTAATTTCATCAAATAGGAAAGCCATAGGATTATTTATAAATGGAACTGTTGTACCAACAGTAGTACCGTCCTTTTTAGTAACTTGTCCTTCAATATACAAGTAACTTTCACATGGTAGTGTGTAAATGTCTTGATTTTGTATGGGAATACGAATTTCATCGTTATTGTTTAATTTCGATGAAGTGTAAGGGTTGTGGGTGTGATATTCTTTTTCCCATAGGGTTTCGTCGAATGTTGGACCCTGCGCTATATCCAGTATATCCATACTCGGTTAATTTTAATCCAATTCTCTCTAAGAAACGAATGTTCTCGCGTGTTAACTCCTCCACAGCTGAAGAGCTACTAATGCGGTTTCCCGTAGGTTGTTCGCTTTTAAATGTTAAACCCATAGTTTTGTATTAAAGTGTCGATTTTAAATGTAATCTAATCGTAATAGGCTCTTCTCTGAAGTCTACCAAGTTACCGTCTTGATCCAATACGCTCAACACGATGTCTGAAATGAAAGTGGTGTTCAACGGTAGATATACCAGGTTTTGTGGCTTTTCAACAATTTTAAATCCAGGTGGTACACTTGGGTAAAAAGTATGTATGATGTGGGTGTTAGCCCCATCCCTGTAAGCACCTTGTATAATGTTACAAGTTATGTCTATACTATTGACTTTTAATATTGTTACTGTTTTCTTACCGGAATGTGTTACATCTGGTTCTAAAACAGGCTCATCGTTGGAAAATCCTAATAAATCACCAATTGAGTTTGGTTGAGTGAAATCTATATAATATTTGGAAGTAATTTCAGCTTTCATCGTATTATTATTACCTTTTAATGTTATATTGTCTTTTCCCATTTTAGTTTGCAAAAATTCATTTATATGATCAATTTCATAAGAACCTGTGGGTAACCTGCACTCTTGTAAGTCTGTAAATTTTCCACTGGCATCCTTTCCCTTATAATAATGCAATACGTTATTTTTACCTTCCGTAACATTGGGGATAGAGTTGTAAGTTGTAAAATCCAATAGTGCCGCCTCCCAAAACCTTCCTTTTTGCAAGCGTAACGCTGGAAAAAGGATACTTCGTAAAGTGGACGATTTTCCTGTTAATGATACCGTATAGGAAGACATCTCAATAGTGACTGATACTTTTAGCTAGAAATTCCAAACATAAATGGCCGCATATTGAAGTATTATCAGGTTGTTCTCTTTTATAGTTATAATATATGTTTTTAGCAGATTTAAAGTAATTTTGAAGTTCTTTTGGTGGTGGCAAATTACCGAAACTATCAAAATAATATACATTGTTATTTAGTTTCTTATAACAAACCCAATGGGTGCCAGGCCCTTCAGTATTATCCAAATTTACAATTCCAGTCTCATTTTGCCACATTTTCTTTGGTAAACTGTCTTTCATAAACACACCGCGGAAAAATGGTATTTTTAAACAGGAAATATATTTAAATAATTCAATATTGGTTAATGCTTTATGTGGTATGACCAATTGATTTCTTTCATTTAATATGCACGATAAGGTCTTAGGTAAAGACCTGCCCCGTTTTTTACCATTGACCACACGGTGGGCTTCTTCCTGCCTTTTCTTGTAGATCGTCGTCTTCTTTTTATATTTCCTCCATGTTTTCTTGTGGTTGACCTCCTTTTTACTCTCCTTCTCCTCCTTCTTCCACCTCCTACTGCTGTTTTAGCCTTCATACCTGCTGTTACTGCTAAAGCTGCTGCTTTTTCTGCTATGCTAGCGTCACTTGATTTTACTCGTTGCCAAGCTATGTCCGCAAGCTTTTTGTCAGCTATTGATCTATTTTTTGAATCGGCAAACGTGGAATATGCGATATCGTGTTCTTTACAAGCCTGATCTAACTTATTTATGCCAGGATCGCCTCTTTCCAGTCATTTTTTCAATTTAGTTCCTGGTCCGCAATACTGATAACCTCCCGGTATATGAAATTCGTATGGTAATGCGTCTATTGCTCTATTTACTATGGATCCTACTGGAATTCGTTTTAAAGCTTTACTTAACAGAGAAACCGCTGTGGACGTGATCCCACCTCCTCTCCTTACAGTGTCTCTATATGGACTGATGTACTGGAACGTCATTATTGTCCTTTTATAATCGCAATGTACAACTTATGTGTTACCTCTATGACAAGTTGGACATAAATGAAGTCGTTTATTGTGTTCTTTTATTAAATATCAAAATCACCCCAATCCGATGATCTAAACTTTTTTGTACGAGGGTTGATAAAATAGTTTTGAACAATTTCCCGTTTAATCCAAGTACCTCTCTCAGATTCCAACAAAGGAGTACGACCTGAATGAATACCAATAAGATTGTATACATCAAATAATGCATTTCCTAAAACTTTTACAAGAAAATTAACAGTGACAGCATTATCCACATGTTCAGGGTCTTTAAGGTCTGTTATACGTTTATTATTACAAGTATACACTTTGCTATCCATTTGTGATAATGTGATAGCCTGTCCTACAGTTGCAGCATCATTTGCTTCTCTTCCTTGCGCCATGTTTGTTAATTTTTTATTACTACATATAAAAAACGCATAGTAATTATTTGGATCTAGATGTACTGTTTGTCCTAAGGCAGCCGCGTCTCTATCTGCATGACCCCATGACACATTTGATAACCTTCCATGCCTGCAATCCCAATAAGCGTTTTTGTATGTCAATAAACGAAATTTTTCATTACCTTGAATAAAGTCATCCCCTTGCTTTGATAATACTTCATCTCGTTTTGCAAATCCAGTTGTTTCTTGTTTTAAAGTCTCTTTCATTTGACCCACTGTTGCACCATCAGATGGTGCTGAACCATCTTTTACATTCGCCAAACAATTGCCAAGACAATCGATAACTCCCACATCACGTATGACACAATGATCTTTTATATATTTGAGATTTACAGCATCATTTTCATTTTTTGGATAACCTATATCGTTAATAACAAATTTATAAAAAGAAAATCCATCTTTTGTCTTTTCAGGTATCAAAGAATGTAAATAGCGTCTATTTACGCTGTCTTTTGCATCTTTAGGGTCATCTACGTTGGATATACGTTTATTGTTGGCACTATACGTTTTCCCATTGAATTTTAACGTATTTTTTAATTCAGATGACAAATAACCTTTGTTTATCGCATCACCGTTTTGATTTGGTTTACCAACGTTGATAATTCTATGATCTTCTGCGTCATATGTGTTATTTTGTAGTTTTAATGTTGGCGATATCTTTTCCTTTAATATTTTTAGATTTATTGCATCGTTTTCATCCGTAGGATCTTTTATGTTTTTTAACCTTTTATTACTCATATCATAATCTCCATCAGGTGTTTGTGGTAAACCAGCACTTCTTTTTAAACTATTGGCATAATATAACCCATCCGAGGAGTAACGTCCGAACTTGTCGACACTCATGGTGCAACTGAATAGTATTCTAGGGAGTAACGCATTTTTATGAGATTACCCCACGGTTTCGGAGTTCATCCACTAAAGCCACCCATTCGTTTTCCAATCCAGTATGACCCGCTTCTTTAGCTTCATGTATTAGTTTCATTCTATCCACCAATTTATTGATATTATTGTAATAAATAACATTTGTGTTATATAGTTTCTTCATTAAACCTGTACCCGTAACGGACTTACTTCTTTTTCTTCGTTCCTGAGCACTTACATCCAAAGTGGATGCCATAAATCTTCGTTTTACAGGTTTTCTTTGTGTTAACGGCATTGTTTGTCTTCTAGTTGGTATTAACTTGGATACAAATTGTTTATATTTTAAAGACTTAGATCTAAAAGGAGGCTGGTCAGGTAAATACTTTCTCCTATATGCATTTGTCTGTTCCAAAATATTTTTATATGCTTCCATGTCTTTTTCTTTCACTACCGATACTGAAGGCTTATTTTCAAATAATAATTCAAATAATCCTTTTGTGCCCTTATACCTTTGATCACCAATGACAATATTATCATGTTCGTCAACGTTTAACGGGCTATTACCTATCATTAAACCGTCTTCTGTTAATCTCGCTCCATAACTATGGTAATTCTTATTAGGAGTTGTTCCGAGTAACATTTTTACCATGTATTTCCTTCCTAAAGGTCCTTTGTTATGAATGTTTTCACCCAATAAGCTTATGTTTGACGGACCTTCCCTTGTCTCTTCTTCTTTTTCCTCTTCACTAGCAGTTGATACAACTTCATGTCCTCTTTTGGCTTTTACTTCATATAATTCTTTTATTCCACTATAGTCCGGTGATTCTAGCTCTCTTTCGGGTTCTCCACCGGTAAAACCACTATACGTAGAGGATTCCAGGTCTTCATCACTAAAATCTTCTGATTTTACATTTTCTCTTTCAAACTTCGTAATAGGTGCAATCGCATCTCCTTCCAATACAGGTTTAGCAAATTTTTTGTTTAATTGTTTCAAGGGTTCAGTAATAGGTTTAAAAGTAGATTCAAGGAATTTCTCCCTCTCGCTAATACCTAGTTTCAATGCTCTGTTTTTAGCCCGAATAGAATCACTAAGTGATTTTATTTCTTTTACTAATTTTTCTTGGTTAACCATGTTTGTAGCAAGACGTGTTGTACAACAATGAATGTGTTATACCACGTTTAATGTATTAATATAAATTTATCAAATCCTATCCTGTATCGACCATTGTTTAGCGGTTGTTCCTTCATAATTGTTAGGAACCCATACTTTTCAGCCCAAGCCTTTCCACACAACTCTTTAAATCGTTCAAATGTCATATCCGCATTTACATGATCAAAATATATATGTTTTAGGTTGGTTTCGTCCTGTTTAAATACAATTAACATGTTTGCATTGTCTCTAATGAGTTGTTTAGGTATTTTGCTGTAAGTTTGGCCAATATAAATGCTATCTATGTTGTTATGTCGACCCATAGCGAAGTAATTCCTTATTGTGTTTTGGTTTTCACAAGATACATCGTCGAATATAAACACGGAGAATGGTTTAGCTTCTTGTGGCTGCATGACACTCTCGCTTGCATTAAACTTTAAATATTTAACTTCAGGCACATTAGTCAGTATTTTTTCCAATAATTGATACTTTGGTTGTTGTAGTGATTTTGAAAATACATATAGATTGTTAAATCGTAATCCTTTAGGGTTTGTAATCAAATTGAATACTACATTAGTTTTTCCACAGTTGGAAGGTCCGGTAACCAGACAACGAACGGTGTTTGGTAACAAATTGCCATGCTTCCCACTATTGAATTCTGAATTATCCACTGTGAGTTCATCTATATTATTAATAGTAAAACTCTCTTTTTGTGGTACTATCTCCATCCTTTGTAATGGTTCAACCTAAAATGATTCTCTATCGTTATATCAAATCCTTTTTAGGTATCCAAGAATCTTCCGTCTTATTAAATCCTAACCATCGTACTTTGACCTTATCTTTTTTCCGTTGCAACACCTTTTCAACTAAATATACATCGCCTACTGTTGATTTTAACATTTCATGTCCATAAAACCCTCCTTCAAGCAATTGTCCTTTATTATCTTTTAAAATATATGTCTCAGGTACTGTAGGTTGTACTTTGAATACAGTAAAAACCTCATTGGTCCAATTTGGCAGGTATCTTTTACTGAATACACCTTTATATTTACTTATTCGCACTTTATCACCCACATTAAATTTTTTAGGCTTTAGTTTTTCAACTTTTGGTTTAGTATTCGTTTTTATACGTTTTAATACAAGGTTTTCATTTTTACTAGTTACTTGGTTTGGTTTCATCCCGATAGTCCTATGAAATTTGTTATTGTAATCGTTTATAAGTTTTGGTAACATATCAATCCATATGTGCGATCCTCTGTTGGAAAACATTTTATACATTGCACTTTTTAAAGTTCTGTTGAATCTTTCGATTATTGAAGCTTTTACCTCTGAATTGGTTGAGTAATGGTTTATATTGTGTTTTTTCATTAAATTTGCAAATTCCTTATTAAAATATTCTTTTCCATCATCTGTTTGTAAATGTTTAATAGTATGTTTGTCTCTTTGTATAGCTGTTTCCATTGCTTTTGTAACACTTTTGCCACTTTTATCTTTTAGTGGTAAAGCATCTGCCATTTTTGAAAAACAGTTAATAACAGTCAATATGTATTTATATCCTTTATTTTGTTTGCTATAAGGAATCATTTCGATTAAATCCGCTTGATATAAATCATTAATTCCTTTTATCACCGTATTTCTTCGTGGAAACTTTCTTCTTGCAGGTTTATGAAGTTCGTTGACAATTTGTTGCTTTAAGTCCTTCATATTGCAGGTTTCAATGTTTGTTGTATCACATGTATAATCACAATGAATGTTGTTTTAAATATTCACATCACTTATATGGGTCAAGGTCATCCAAACTTGTGTAAAAAAAATGGGGAACACGGCGTTGGACTTGCCGTGTTCCCCATTTTTTTTACGGAAGGAGAAAGGAATAAGGTCGTAGTTGTAGAAGGACGAAGAATAGGTTACAAGTTGATAGGGTTTAAAGAGTAGTGGCCAAAAGGAAGAGTGTGGATTTTGTCGGGCATAATGTATCTTTTATCATCCCGAGCTGACAACGCTTTTTTAATTTCGGTGACACTGTAGACTTGATGCTTGAAGCTTCGGATATTGTTGAATGTTGCTGATATCGTAGTATCTTCAAACAAACAAGTCTTGTAGTGGTCAAATGTCACGTGTTTTTTCAAATAAGATGTCTTCACTCCTTTTGCTTTCTTCACTGTCGGTGTGTTGTTCTCGTGGTACATCTTAAATGAATACAATTTCGCCATCAGCGCCACTATTTCTTCTAAAGGCATTCCATTTGCTTCATCTTTGAATTTTCCAATTACTTTTTTATATTTTTCATTAAAATTTGGATGGTTTTTCGGATAGTCAGAAAAATCGAAATCTTCTTTGTATGGAAAAGTCCTTAGGTCTTCATACATGTCCAAAGTCTTTATCCAGTAGATAAACGCGTCCGTATCCATGTATGCGACTCCAATGTTTTCCCTTCCGTAATGTTTAACCATTTTGTTATAATGGAAATCATACATCAGGGTTTTACTTATATCCAAAATCGACATACCTATGTATAACGGACGGTCCATGACTATTGTTGTTTTCTTCATACTGACAGCGACTAGATTTTCGTTTATAATCATGGATGTTCCGAAATTTGGTTTTTGCACTAATTTTTCCAATTTCCTAGGATCACTCACTAATTTTACATTTTTGTGTTTTCTTTTGTTCTCCAAGGTCTTCCCAAAGATGGCATTGTTCATTAATTTATAGAAGTCCTTTTCAAATGCTGTTGTCGCTGCAGCTCTTCTTGCAGTGTTGGAATCAATATATGGTTTCAACCAACAAGACTGGGTGAATTCAATTGCTCTATGAATTCTCACTATACGTAGACCCAATTCAAGAGCCTGTTGAACTACCCAGTAGTGAGCCACATAGCGATCCTTATTCTCCAAGGTCATCATCAATTTTGGCCATCTTCCTGTCGGTGAAACTTCAGTCTTGGCTAGGAGAGGCAAGTCGTAGTGATGGTCATGAAGGTGCTCCGGGTATTCAAAATCACAGTCCAAAATATAGCCTTTTGGACCATCCTTTGGAATCTGTGAGATGTCTCCGATGGTGGCCGGGTCGATCCACTTGAAGTCAGCGTAGGGAAGCGGATTTGACATTGCCCAACCATAAAGGTTGTTTGCATCAAAATAGCCAAGGTAGACCGATGGTTGTTGCTCGTCGAAGCCGGGGATGTACTTGTTGTTGGCTTTGACATGACGTGTTACAGCTTGTGTCAAACCGCCCCGTACACCAGATTCCATCATGAGCACCATATCAATATCCGTTAGAAGTTCCAGTCGACAGTTGGTTGACTTTAGCATAGCTTGCCATGCTAATCCTGGAGATGTGTACGAGTGTAGAGGGTCCAGTCCATAGGCGGAGAAGCAGGTGTTTCTGAATTCTTCCATCACATCGCACAGCAGAGTTACGTCCAATTTTATATAAAAGTCAGAATATTCCCCTAAGGTTTGAATGTTTAGTTGGTTCCAAACATTACATGCATGATTGTAGTCTTCAACGGAGATTTCACTTTCGTTTAATTTGCTGTTGAAGGCTTCAATCGGCGGTAGACTGGTTTCTTCAAATTTTTCTGTAGAAGTTATGTAATCGTAGGGGAACACTCCTTTCCGTAATACTAGGTCTAATTTATCTTCAGGTACAATTTTTCTGGTTTCTTTTAGGTCTTCTCTTCTTAGGTTCTCTGACAATTTGGCTAAACTAGATGCCATAAATCTGTAAGAGTCTACGAAGCGAAGTTTAATTTTACCTACTGTTTTTGAAAAGCTGATGTACTTTTCCAATGTTGTAGCAAGAACATCAATTTTACCGTCATCTCTTCCTAACTCCGGGATAATAAAGTGGGAGTCGTAGCCGCTAAGATTGTGTAAAACGACAGGAATAAAGTTTGGCAGTTTGTAATTTATATTGCATGAATTACAAGCAGCTCCTCTGTATAACCCTGTCAGGTGATCGTGATCTCTTACTTTTGGATTTTCTTCACTGAACATCTTCTTGCATAAATAGCATCTTGTCGCTAAGTTGTATTCTTCTTGTTGATTTTGGTTTAAAGGTTCCATAGGTACAATATTACCGAACAAGCGTTGAACCTTTCCAGCAATATCGTACAGTTGGTCTACAAAATACTTAGCGGCTTCTTCACCACGGTAGAGTATTGGAGTGGATGTTAAACCATAGTCTTGCAATTGGTTTTCAGACAAGGTTGATTTAACTAGTAAACAAAAACTGTTGGGCTGATGCAACTGATATTTTGTTCTTCTACTCACTTCGCCGTCCGGCAGCTCCTGTGGTACTAACGTTGATTCAAAATCTGCATAGACCACTATTGGAATTCGGTATTGGTGAACTGTCTTGTTAAATTGTATTGAAGCTCGGGTAGGCGGTGGAAGACTTATCTTTACTTCATAGTTCTCGTTGCAAAGTCTTTTATGTTCCAATAACCAGTCCAATCCTCCACGTCTTGAATCTTTCCAAGAAAAGCAGAAACATCTCTTGCAAACTGTAATCCTATTTACTCTTTTGGTCAATTGTTTTACAACTAACGCTTCAAAGTCTTTTATCCATACATAATGGGAAATTTCACCCTTGGTTATCAATAGCAAATCCGTATGGTTTCTTTGCTCAACCTTTACTACCCGCAAAGGATAAACGTTGTTGGAATCATCCAGACCAAAAACATTGACTGAAACGCCAGGATTTTTCTTTTCAAATTTGTCAATATCTTTTAAAGTAACTGGGTAAGTAAGACCTTGAAAGTTGTAGCGGTGTTCATTTTCGTAGTATTCTCTACTAACTCTACAAGGATTGTTTTTAACATACTTGGTTAACATTGCATACTTGAAACATTCATTACCCTCATTTTGAACATTTCTACACGAGTTAGTGTTTTGGATTTTCTTTGGTAGAGGGATAAAACTACTACCTCTTAAACCATATCCATGTTTATGAACCCTAACATCCATACCTTCGATTGATGACAAAGTCCATCCAGATCCTCTTCCTTCATGTTCTTGGAGTTTGGTTATAAGTTCCTCCAAGCATTCTTCAATAATATCATCAATGTCGGAGGTGAAGGTAAGGGTTCGGTTTTTGGTAATGAATGCTCTCAATGCTGTTTCACCATCAGTATTGTTAAACATAGCCTCTAACACCATTCCAAATTTAATAAAATTTAGCCTTTGTAATTCTTCCCTCAACGTTTGACCAACAAGTTCCTTAGCCTGGGTTATGAATGTTTCCAATTCCAATTGAACGTTATTAATTTTGAAATGTGTTACAACTCGTCCTGGCAAGGCTGTGGTGCGCAGTTGTCTTACATCTTCCAGTTCTTCTTCTTCCATATCCTCTTCTTCGGTGTCCTCTTCTTCGGTGTCCTCTTCTTCAATAGGTCTTGTAGCAGTAGATGGTCCAGCACCAGCAAATTGGATCACACTAGGTCTTCTTCTTTGCATTTGCTGTAGATAGCTGTCCCAGTAGTCCGTCTGCTTCTGGTGCTCTTCCAAAAACCGGTCAATTGAGTCTAAGTCTATTTCATCCATGGTAATATCTTCTTTTCTATCTTCGTCTTCATGTAATTCTCTGTGTATGGTGAAAAGATCTTCGTCTTGAAAGATTTCCCCACAAATGTCGCAAAGAGCCATTTCAAACAGTTTGGCTTTGAATGCACACTCTGTGAATGTCCACGCAATAATGAGCAGCGCACTCCACCGGGACCCTTTATATCCGAGGCAGATAGGTGGGGAAAGTGACGTCATATGGAAACAGGTTATCACTCATGTGCTAAATTTAGCCTTTACACAACCGTTTGTAATACATTTATCAGTAGGCTTGATAAATTGATGATATTTGGTCTAGATTCAATAATTTGTACAAGTTTTTTCAAAGATGTCTGTTTGAGCAAGTTTATGTAGGTCAAGGTCATTTGGAATTATTATTTTGAGCGGGGGATAGAGCACTAAGCAGCATCATTTACTACAAAGTGCTCTATCCCCCGCTCACATTCTTTTTTAACTTTTTGTTTAAACTTTTTACAAGGGTGAAACATCACCATCAGAGTCGGAATCATCCTCATCACGGAATAGGCAGCGATGACAATACATAATTCTTCTGGCAACTAACATCCTATCCATTGGACGATGGGGAGTGTCTTGTTCTTGTTCTTCTTCTTCTTCGATTTCCAATTGGAATTCCATTTCCGACTCAGATGACGACTCTAATGTTTCGTAGGCGTGCAAGTCCACCTCATTGTCCGTTGAAACAGCTTCGTCAGAGTCCGTTTCAATATCCATTATCTCTTCCTCCTCCTCTTCTTGATCAACCGCAGGTAGTTGGTCCTCTACTTCTATAATTTCTAGAGGTATTACCTCCAGAATAGAGACAATTCTGTTGCGATGGAACACGGTGTTGTCAAGTGGAGCCATGGTATGGAAGTGTTGTATCCATCCAATTTGCTTACCCTTTTTATACCCCCACCAACTATACAATTTATGTGGGTCAAGGTCACGTAAAGATACCCTTTGAGCGGGGGATAGACCACTAAGCAGCATGCTAGTCCATTGCCGCAAAGTGATCTATCCCCCGCTCTATTCCGCAGACCACACTCAAGTCCAAGTCCACATCCAAGTCCACATCCATATGTTACACTTTATTATTACTGCCACCAAGTAATTGTCACTCGCACATTTACTTGGTTTTGATAAAGGTACTGCACAAACTCCATATTGGTTGTTTGTTCGTTATACAAATGCATCATGAAATATGCAATCTTATCGATTGCGGCATTGTCCAACGGTTCGCAATTCACAAGTTCCAATGTGCCCTGGCTGGTCTTATCCTCTATAAGTTCCACCACTTCGTTGATGTCTTCTTCCAAGAGGATGAACTCAACACTGAAGCTCTCCATTGTTGTTGTTGATAGTGTCTAGACAAATGCTTGACTAAATACTTTATTCATCAATCCTACATATATACCAATTTCCCCCTCCTATTACCTATTCCCCCTCTACCTTTATATAGGTCAAGGCCATCCAATAATACCCTTTGAGCGGGGGATAGACTTCTAAGCAGCATGCTAGTCCATTGCCGCAAAGTGATCTATCCCCCGCTCTGTATTCCACACAAGTCCTAGTCTTTACACACACATAAGCCCCCCAGTCTTTTACACTTACTCATATACTCTGTCCTCCCTGCCAATTAAGAGTTCCCCATGTTTGCCACTATTTTCAATTAACCTTTCCAAGTCCCAAAACACAATGTCCAAATGAACCAAGTTCGCTCGTCCAATTTGAAACGCACTATTCCCCCCAAAGTCACTTGCTCTCACTTGTTGTCCTGTATACTGCTTCTTCTTCCACGCTACAATCACTACCCTACCTTCTTCAACAACCATTCTTTTAACATTATCATACACCTTCTTCAACATCCCTCTACAGTTTAAATAGTTTATGGTTACATACTCCCACTCCTTACCAATGATCAGTGATCCACTCATTTTCTAGCGTTCCACTGGAAGGTTCAAAGCAGAATGAAGTCGGGATGTACAGACCCCCCTCTTTTATACCAGTTAACCGGTTGTCCTTGCTGTAAAGTGGGTCAAGGTCATCCAATGCTACCCTTTGAGCGGGGGATAGACCACTAAGCAGCATGCTAGTCCATTGCCGCAAAGTAGTCTATCCCCCGCTCTGTATTCTACACACACACACACACACACATGTCCCTGTCCAAGTCTTTCATTACATACCCAATATATATTCAGTTCCTTCATCATCACTATCACTCATCACTGCTTCCACAAACTCCACAGGATTAAAGTTAAATTGTTTCAATTGTTCTTTTAAGTTTTCAATTTGTTGGTCCTTTACTTCTAAAACACTGTGAAGGTGTGATATGTAGTCCGCTGCCTCGTTGATGCTTGCTACTCTCGGATCGCCTAACTTCAAGCTGGGAACTACACCCTGCAGCCTGTAGTACGCCATACGCCTTTCTTGCTCCTGCCGTTGACCAGGACTGAGCAAGCCTTGCCCGTCTTGGCTCACCTCCAGCAAGGTCCGTAGCATTGGAGCTTTGCAGGCGTTTGCCCGAACAACAGTTATGCTGTGGAATGGTCGAGCAGGTCCACGAGTAGCAGGCAGGACGTTGGCAGCACGCCTTCTTGAAGAAGAAGAGGAAGCCTGAGAAGTTTTGCAGTTGGAAGCCATGTTGAAGTGAGGTATTCAGCTTAGCGATACAAAGCAGAATAACCAAACTGCACATCAATACCCGTATATATACACTTATCAGTGGTGGGGGTACTAGCTAGCCTTGGTAAAGTGGGTCAAGGCCATCCAAAAACATTACCAGAACGGGGGATAGATCACTAAGTGGCATGTTAGTCCATTGCCACAGAGTGATCTATCCCCCGCTCTGTATTTCACATTCACGCACACATTCATACATACACACAAGTCCCAGTCCAAGTCTTTACCCACACACCTATCCACTCTCATCCTCACTATCATCACTGTCCAACAGGCTTTCACACTTCTTAATCAGTTTTTCCCATTTACTCCTGACATAAAGTAGCTCCCTGCGAGTATTCTCTAGCATTCTGTCCCTTTGCTCTATCACTTCGTCGTACCACTCGATGATGTTTGGTGGAGTCTGAGTTGATGCATCCGTCGTGGTTGGTTGAGACGCTCCGCTGCTCCGCAACTCCTTCCTCACAGGACCAAAGCCGGAGAATCGGACACGACTCCTTGACGAAGGCCCCGATCGGATTGGTCCAATGCTCGGGCTGGAGTTGGAGGCGACCGGGCCAGAGGTAGAGGCTGGGACGTTCATAGCAGACATGGTGGTGTTCAGCTTAACGGTGTAAAGCAGAATGAGAGGACGGTTGATCACCACTCCTATATATACCCATTTTTAGTGGTGGGGATAACACTGGGGGGGGAGGGGGGGGGGTTAAAAGAAATTTTGCTTAGTCTTCCCGGTCATCAGTTTTACATACCTTTAGCACACCCATTATTTTGGTTTCTTCAATAACTTTACACACCTCAAACACCCAAGCAAACAGCTCATCTATGTTGTTATAATTAATTTTTGTCCAGTGTTCATACTTATGAGTTTGGTTGTTTATAATACATAGATAAAATGTAGACCCGTATTGTCTTATACAATACTCAACTTCCATTCTATGCCGGTTTAGCACTTCCCAAGCATTGTGTTGATCTATCAAGAAGTCACCACCTTTGTAATTGTACCGTGACATGTTTACCACGGAGCACAGAAACAGACTGAAGCAAATGAACGGCTCATACAAGCTTAGTAAGAGCGTTAGAGTGGGGGTATCACGTGATACACAACATTAGTTGTAAGTAATTTATATGGGTCAAGGTCATTCAAACTTTGAAAAATTTTTACCTCCAAACACTTGTAGCAAGCTACAAGTGTTTGGAGGTAAGTTTTTATATGTTAATGATTTATTTGTAAATTAGTCTTCACCCTCAAGGACACGGTTTGAGATTGTCCCAGTGACTTTACATCACCGCCAGGTTAAAGTATTATACAAGTCAAGTATTTTTTTTTTTTATTAGTTGACTTGTATAATACCCCTCTCCCTTACTTTAAGAGGGTTAAGACTAAATTTGGAAAAATAATTTGGAAAAAGACTTTTTATATATTGTCCAACACAGCCTAACAATTTTGTTTTTTTTTTTTTGGTGGGCCCATGTCCTAGTCCATTTCCCACACGGTTTCACATCCTTTCCTTCGTATCAGATAGGCTTTAGGTATGAAAAATTCTCTTTGTACCATACGAGGTGGTACTTGCATTGTACAAAGGCGGCCTTCACCTTTTACAACGATTTCTACTTTCTTATTACCTGCTCCATATGTCTGACCAATGAAATAGTATTTTTCATCAACCTTTAGCCTTCTAATATCCCGCGGTTGCGGACCGTGGGGATGTCTGAACTTGAACGTTTTAGGCTTAATGTACAGAGTATAGGGTTTGAATTGCCGAAATTTGACTGTACTTTTGAGGTGTCGTTGGCAGCGATCCCCTTCTGCACAAGCAAGTTTCTGGCAACACAAAACCCCAAACTTACTAGACATCCAAGCGTAATCGCATTTCTTACCCTTGCCAGCAGGGGCTTTAACGCGTTTACGTTTCTGTGTTGGACTCTTTAGCGGAGTGTCTTGGAGCTTCTCTGAATTAGGCTGGCTAGAAGGGATGGGGTTGGAAGGAGGTAGAAGGGGCAAAGATTGTTCAAGCGGGATGGAGCAAACAATTTTGGGCGGGGTAGGAGAGCGTGTTAGGTCTATGGTGGGAAGATCAGGGGAGAAGATGGATTTACGGGGTGGTTTGGTTGGTGTAGGTGGCATGGGGGATATAGGTGAGGGACATTGGGATGTAGTGTATGAGAGGATTTTCCGGGTTCTGCTATATGGGGTGATCCTCGACCTAGACGTCTCTTCAAAAGCCGCAGACTCCGATCCTGAGTCCGATAGCAGCGAGAGTGCTGGAGAGGCTACCGGGACTCGACCTGACGACTTGACGAGTTCTCCTGACGATGGCTGTGCACCAGCCTCTTCCACTGTCGCCGGCAATGGCGACAGGCTGGGCATTGAGGCGGGCTGTGGTGGCGGCGGCGGCGGTGGCGGCATCGTCAGGCAGCTCAGGATGTTCGCAGTCATCAGGTATTCCAGGATCGAAGTCGAGGATGATGAGGGTCGAGACGCGTCGGTCGAGGTTGAAGTTGATGGGTAGTTTTTCAGCTTCAGACCCATTTTACCCATTGTAATGGATGAAAAGAATAGATGTAAAGAAAGAAGTGAACTTGTAAAACAAAAGTCTCAAGAGCGAGAGAGAGTACCTGTCCGTATGGGAGCTTGGACCGGAATGAGAAATGCGTGCAGCCCGGCCGCCTTATATCCCCACCGGGGCTGCCACGCCCAGGATATCAGGGGTGGGGGTGGGGGTGGGGGTGGGGGTTGGGGTGGGGGGGGGGGGTTCGCACTTTTTGTCGGGGGGGGGGGTGGGGGTGGCGGTGGGGGGGGGGGTTCGCACTTTTTGTCGGGGGGGGGGGGGGGGTTCGCACTTTTAAAAAAATAAGCCCCACTTGAGGCATTTATGTTACCATAGCTGAAGCCTCCCAAAGGACCCAACTATTAACAACTCCAAACTTGTGGGTTACAAATACCTAACTGTTATATTTTTTTAACAGACATTAATGTATTAACTGTGTTAATAAGACCTGACTGTTAAACACTTTGAAAGATTTTACATATTTAGGTCAAGGTCACAAAAAAACTTTAAAAAAATTAAGCCCCACACCCCCCTTTGGGGGTGTGAGGCACTTGGGTTGTCATCGCTGTAGCCTCCGAAGAGACCCAACTATGACAACAAGGCAACATCCAATGTCGTGTACCCTTCGCCACGCAAGACTTGTAAACATTTACTGCATTGTCTTTTCAGTAGTTAACAAAGATTCATTTACATAATTTTGTGTTTCCAGAAGGAAACAAACTGAGGACACCCTAGTGGCTTACGTCCTCGTCCGAGTGCAGAGGCCGCCGCAACCTTTTGCATGCCAGCGTACAAACGGACATGCTCCCAAATGCCATCCGCAACCTTTTGCATGCCTGGCAGGAGCCTACCGATAATTAAAATAGGCTTTACACGGGGGCCTACTCCCGTAACCTATCTTTAATATTTTTCATTTAAAATGCATTGAATTTTTACAAGTCTTTGTAGGTCAAGGCCACACGGACATTAAAAAATTTCGGCCCCCGTACATCCATGGCGAACCACGAATGTTCGGGGGCCTTGGGGACTAAAAACACAAATAGCTAACAAAGATTCATTTACATAATTTTGAGTTTCCAGAAGGGAAACATACTGAGGACACCCTAATGGCTTACGTCCTCGGTCCGAGTGCAGAGGCCGCCACAACCTTTTGCTTGCCAGCTTACAAACGGACATGCTCCCCAAATGCCATCCGCAACCTTTTGCATGCCTGGCAAGGAGCCTACCAATTATTAAAAGTGGCTTTACACGGGGGCCTACTCCCGTTCCCTGACTTTACAATTTACTTTGAGCATTGAAAAAGCTCAAGGGGGGATTGCTAAAACAAGCGTATACACTTTAGAAACATATAACACACTTACAACACACAATTGAGCTCAACGTAGTCAATGCTGGAACAAGCACATACACATTAAACACATATAACAAACAAGACACAAAGGATAAAAGACACAGGAGACATAGGGTACAAGTAAAACACTCTCATATAAAACAATTCGCAATACCCAAACGCAAGCGCAATATCTTACAACTAATAAAAGTCTTAAAGTTAGAGTAGACTTCGCTAAACACTGAAGGCGCCATTCAATGTTTAGTGATGCCTATGGCGGTCCGTCCCGGTCGTTCACGTTCAACGCGCGGGAGCGGACTGCGAGCCGGCTCTGGCCGGACCCCCTTATATCCCCACCGGGGCTGCCACGCCCAGGATATCAGGGGTGGGGGAGGGGGTGGGGGGGGGGGTGGGGGGGGGGCTCGCACTTTTTGTCGGGGGGGGGGGGGGGGCTCGCACTTTTTGTCGGGGGGGGGGGGGGTGTCAAGGTAAGTTAAGTGGGTCAAGGTCACCCACGACACTTGTACTCTAAGTGTTGGCTGTACCCCCACCACAACTGGGTCCCTAGGCTGCACAACACCGCTTCGCCAGTATGTCTCCGGCTTCCATGCGGTGCGTCTCGCTGTTCTCTAGCTCTCTATATGTAAGTAATTTTACAAGTTCTGAATGTAGGTCACTACACTTTAACTCTGGGACGATATCGACTTGTAGCATTTCAGTGTTTTGACTCAAGGTCATCACACTTTAACTCTAGCACATCGGTTATCGTACCAGAGGTGCTCAATAACCTAACTTGTAATGTTTAGGGTGGCGTTTGCACGCCACGTGGTATCGCCATGAGTGTCCAGTCCAAGTTTTAAGTTAAATTAATTTTACTGTAATCTTTTCCATTTCCGCTTCGTTTTGCCAAAGTATAAGGTGTCGTTTAATAAAGTGGTATTTCTCTAAAGTTATAGGAGATTGCAGGGATACAATTAGTTTATTTAGGAGACTCTTCATCTTGGAGTTTAACACAATTTCTACTTTGACTTTGCTTCCTCGGCTCTCACAGCCTAAGCTGTACAGAAATGTTTCTTCTAGTGCCAACTCGGGCCAAGAGAACAGTGTGTTGACTGTAGGACAGCTCATGGTGAAGTGATGCGATACTCCAGCGTACCACCTCACCTTCCCCCACCACTGTGACCTTCCCCCACTCCTGCTGTTTCCCCCACCTCTTTTCCCTTGACTCATGCGCTACAAGCAGTCTCTCAGTATTGTGCGGACTTTTGTGAGGTGAAGCCATGTCGCAGGACACTTTAGGTAAGAAACTTAGCCGTGTTAAGACTTTATTAGTTGCTCACTGTCCACCACTCAAAGTTAAGAGAGTTTCAACTTTAGCTAAGTGGCGCAAACTGTTGCGCGGACACCCTAAGTTTTATACCAAACAGACTAATGTCAGTTTTACTGATGAAGATTTGTTTAATATATTGGATGAAATGACTTTTCCTTGCAAAATTCAGCTAGTTACTCCCATTCCTGACAGTTTAGAGTCTTAGTCTCTCAAGCCAATATACCTAGCGTACACAGAGCCTGACAGTCAGTCACTCGGTGGCTGTCGTGGGGTGCGCATCGGTGTCGGCGCTCCGTTGTTAGGTTTTCAAGGTCACAGTAATATCAAATTGTTGGTGTTGTGCTGGTTCAAGGTCACCTGAGGGATAACCGATTGCCCATTTAGGCAGGGTCATGTCAGAAACTCGAGTTTAACTTGGCACTTTTGCCGTTTCTCGTCGAAAATTCGCTCCAAGTGGTCAAGGTCACGGGGACTCTGACTGAAACTTGGAGCGTAGTGCGAGAAACGGCAAAAGTGCCAAAAAATTTTAAGTTTCGGCGTGACCTTGACCTTAGTGGAGTCGGTGGCGTCATTTTGATGACGTAAGGGGTGATGACGTCATCAGCACGTCATTTCTGTGACGTCATGGGTGTAACGTCATAGAAATGACGTCATTGGTGATGACGTCATCGATGACGCAATCGATGACGTCATCGATGACGTCATCGGTGAGGTCATTGACCTCGATGACGTCATCCCTCAGGTGACCTTGAACTGAGCCAGCACCAACAATTTGACACTACTAGTGCTCACTAGGGGAATTAAGAAAGGATCAGCTTGTGGGAGGAAATGTGTTAAGAACGAACATTTCTGCCGTGTACATGTCGTGAAACATCTTTCCGAACCACAACTGACAGAAACCCCCACTGTTGAATACCAATCCGAAATTATTGCTGTGAAAGGAAATAGGATTAAGAGAGGTTGTCTATATTTTTTTGAAAGTGTTATTGACAACGAACACATTTTAGCAAATTGTAACGGCAAAAAATATAATATTAAAGTTATTGAATCCTTGCGTAAAGACAAATTTGTTTATGAGTTAGACTCTAAAGACTATCTCCTCAGGCATAAAATGGATGGTATTACAAGGTGGGGGCGTACAAAGTAAATTCACATAGATATTCCAAATTTTGCTAAAAATAATGGGGGAGAAACACAATGCGTTATAGCGTTGTGTTTCTCCCCCATTATTTTTTAACACTCTAAGTCTCGTGACCTACTTTTCAGAGGTCGTTGTACAGTTATATGACCGCTCTGACTTGCATAGCCAGTGTAGCTTCATATAGCGTGCAAAGAATGGTTCCTAATGAAATCTCATCAGCAATCAAAGACAGAGACTGTTGTTTTGCAAGTTAATTAGTCTTGAAATAATGAAGTAGGAAACGTATATATAATGAGTAGGAAAGATATGAACACGGCAAATGCGAGTTAATTAGTGGTCGCGGCGCGATGAACATTTGTCTTCATTATCACGCAACGACTATCTCGTGAGAAGATCAGTTCCGCATGAGCACCCAAGTGAAACCCCCCCCCCCGTGTTCACTCAAGCGGAACCCCCCCCCCCATAAAAAATGGAGATTAAATCCCCCCCCGAAAATTCAAATGGCTATAACTTGATAATGGTTTGTTCGATTACGACAAGCGATACATCATTGAAAAGGTCTATGTAATACGAACATTTTAGTAAAAGAAGAATTTGGTTATCTTATTTTAGTCAAAAGTTATGCAAATTATTTAAAATAAATATCCCCTCTCCTTCCTTTCCCCCCACCTAATTGGTCACGACCATCTCTTACCCCTCTCATTAGCATATCGTTATAAAAGCGAAGCAAGCAATGTTCACTCCTTCATTCTGCTTTCACGCGCCACACTTGTTGTTTCGTCTCTGCCGTTATTATTTGCTTTAAAATGCTTCCTCACCATAGTGAAAACTTCAATCCTTCCGAAATTGCTGATGTTTTCCAACAGCCTGAAGAAGATGTGATAGATTATTATGATAGTAGCAGTGACAGTGAAGATGAAGGTGAAGATGTAATTGAACTTGATGAACAAATGAGACCAATCTACATCGATGAACAATTTCCTTTTGATACAATAGAAAGATTTATTATGGAAGCACACAAATGGCTAAATTTAGGATTCAATGTTATAATTGGTTCAGCTATTGTGTATAATGACAGTAGGTTCTTCTGTGTAACACCAAATACTAGAGAACGTATGTTGACTTGGCAGGATGATGTTATGAAGTGTTATGAGCTCGAAGTTAGCATTGGTGGCTACTTTGTCGCACAAGTGGTCTAATAACCACATTACCCTTCCCTCACCCCCACCCTATCCCCTCCCAATCCTTATTCCTTCCCCCTCCTCATTTTTAAAACTCATAAAAGGCGGACTATGAACCTCCAGGTTTTTAGTCTGTACTTGCACCGTCAAGATGAGTACTAGACTTGATGGTTTTATAGCCAATGATATTAATATATGGAGTTTGATAACAAACTTGCGTATTAAAATTGAAGAAACAATTATGGCAAACAATGGGATAGGAGTTATTGTTATTGTTTCATTACTAAGACATATTGATTTTTTGTATGATATAAAAGTAACAATCAACAATATTAATGAACTATTTCCCTGGACAATATTTATTCGCGATAAAGTTGAAGAGCAGAAAATTACAGTAGATGTGCTAGCAATGAAATATAACCTAGATAGAGAAGAATAACTACGAAACGCTCTCCCCCCACCTTTCTTTATATTGTGCAAAAGAGTGGGGAGTAAAAGAATATAAGACTAAGAAAGCAATACATAGTTCGTTATTCGAGGTAAAAGAAGTGGTAAACAAATATGTTGTCTAAAGATACTCCATTTGTTAAATATTTTGAAGTTAAAAATGTTTATATTAGTACAGACGAAATGGAAGAAGACAATATAGAGGAAAATTATAACGAAACTGATAATTATTCAACGATGGATGAAGAAGAAATGGATCAGTTTGAACAAGAAATCTTTGAAGAAATGATAAATGATAGTGACGAAGACATAGTTAAGGAAGCTATTGATACATTTATATTAGATTCATCGTTGGATTCACCCATATCACCTTTATTGTCTTCTGAATCCGAATCCGAATTGGACTAAGGTAGTTCCCCCACTTTATTATTCAAACAAGTCTTATAAATTGTGAGTTTTGTCATTAGTAAATCAGCATTTGTTGGAGCTACATGTATGGTTAATAATGTCTCCTAGAGATACTTCTTTTATACAATTAATTGAAATTGTGAGACAACGAAATATTATGTTAGTTCAAGAAGAAGATGAAATTGAAACAACCGACATAATACAAGATCCTGTAGAAGAAGCAATGGAAGTAACAGAAATTGATCAAGAACCTTCAATGATGGAAATGGTTGAAACACAAAATGAATCTCAAGATGTAGAAGAAACTGTTTCATATTCAGTTTTTTGGGAATTTGCGTCAAATATATTTGTTATAATTCAAATTGAAGCTATTAATTCTGAAGAAGTGGTGGGGGAAACTTCTCCCCACCACTAGCTTAAAGTTGGTGGGGGAATGTTCATAAATGTGTTGGTTATTTGCGTAGAAGCTTATTCGTCAGGAAACTGTTGACTAAAAATGTTCAATCCTAACGCAACTACAGAACCTTCTTCGAGTAACTGTCGAGTACAAACGTTTCGTGCTGTACCTTTTGAACCTTCGTACTATAAAATGATAGGTATTCATGAGATTGCAGTCAATGATCAGAAAATGTTCAAAATATTCTGTTCTCGACTTAATAGAACCTTACGTCTACCACCAAATACGTTCACTTACAGGCTCCCTCTGATAGACAAAGATGATGTAAGCAAAATACCAATGATTCAAGTGAAATTCCTGGAAGATGGAATTCTTGTTAATTTAAGAGAAGTATATCATAATGACTATTCGAAAAGAATAGCTTTCAACTTTCTTAAGGAAAATATAGGACGTGAAATATACCAGTATCCAGAACCATTTTACAGATACCTTTTTGAAAATGGAGCAAGTGTAACGGTGGAAATAAGTATTAAATTAATGTAATTCTCCCCACCACTAGCCTAAAGTTAGAGGGGGAAGTGCATAAATGTGTTGGTTTTCTGCGTAGAAGCTTATTCTTCGAGATATCGTTGACCAAAATGTTTCGTCATATTCCTTGTGATCAAACTTCTTCGTTCAGGGAGAATCAAAGATTGAAAAGACTAGAAAAGGAAAAACAAGACCGACAAGATATGAACATGGAGTTCAATCGACTACAATTTCAAATACCTGGAATTGCAATGGGAGCACCAAAATTGAAAACCCTACACTGGGCTGGAAGTTACATCAAGTATTTAAAACTACAAATCGAAGCAAGAGATTTAAAATTGAAGAAAGTGGAAATGGAAAATCGAGAAATGAAGAAACTAATATCACACATGTCTGGTAATACTACAGTTCAAAAAGGTGAAGAAGAAGGAAAAGAAATATTAGGAATCTAAATTATCAACAATCTTCTTAGAGAATGGGGAATAGATCACTTTGTGGTAATAGAATAACATGCCACTTAGTGATCTATTCCCAGTTCTCGCTTGATATCCAATGACCTTGACCTATATAAAAGTGGTGGGGGGAAAATCATATAAGAAAAAGGTTTTAGATGTAACTATCAGTATAAGTCTAACACGATGGATAGGTTGTTGGTTCTGTGTTTACAAGAAATTATCAATAATGGGTTTCTTTACCATTACATTATGAGATCAAATGAGTGTCAAATACCTAAAGCAATTCGTGAAATGCTCATTGAATTTAAGAAAGACAATTATGGATTTGCTATCTATCTTGCTTATACTTTTAAAGATGGTACAAAAATGTGTCATGATTGTGGAAAAGCGTCTGTTTTAGATTTTGAACAATTTCAAGATGATGGAGGTAGGTTAGTTCATCTTGTAAAAGGTCAAATAATGAAATTCGAAACGTGTAATAACACTTGCGACATTTGTGCACAGTGTTTGTTTGAATTTATTAAGTATCGTGCATTCAAACCATAATACCCCTTCCACATATAAAGGAGAGGGGGAAAAGAGTGGGGGTTATAACTAGGTGGGGGAACGTGTATAAATGCAGGTTGTTTGAAGAGAGTTTTATTATTGTTGCGGCATTAGAAGAAACATCATGGAATTCGAAGTGCGCCATTTTAAGATTAAATATGAAGAGTGGACCTCTGTTGCAAATTTCATATCATCGAAAGAGGAAGAAAACAAGTTGATGCAAGTGTATTGTTACATAGAAAATGAAGAAAGCCATCACAAGGTGATGAGCTATCTAAACAGACCGAATGTATCGTCGAGAAGTCCTGAATTTGTCAAATACTTAAAAGATGAAGATGCGGATGTCATATTGGAAGTATGGTATAAAATTTGAAATGTGAAAAAACAAGTATAAATAATTATGGTGGGGGGAAGAATATATAAGTCGGTGGTGGGGGAAATGTGATAAAAGAAGTAAAACTTTAGAAAAGAGTTCACTCTGTACGACAACAGTGAAAGATGACTGATCCTTCTGCAACACCAGTATTTTCAAACTACAGATTGCCACCAAAACTTAGAACCAAAGATGTATTGCAATACTCCAACAAAAAATTATTATCAAGCTCAACGGTCGCAAGTATCTCATTGTACTTCAACATCAGTGTTGAAAATGTCAAAGCCATATCCAGATTGTATGTACGAACCATTAACACCATCTTCGGTAAGACTAAGGAAAAACCTAAAAATGAGAGAAAGGTGCAAGAAAGAAAAGATAGAATTTGCGAAATTGCAACTAATAGTGCCTTCCATTCAAGTTGGATGTAGCAGACTGAAAACTTTAGAAAAAACTAACGCATATTTGTTACAATTGTTGGAAACTGTTGAAGATTTGAAGAAGAAAAATGGACATTCTACCAAGTAATATTTAAACACTCATTCCCCCCAGAAAAACCAAAAAAAAAAAGATAAAAACAACAAAAACCCCAAAAAATTAGATGTAGAATAGAGAGCGAGGAATAGATCACTTTGTGGTAATGGACTAACATGCCACTTAGTGCTCTATTCCTCGTTCTTGCGTTAATACCGGATGACCTTGACCTATATTAGTAGGGTGGGGGAAATTAAAAGTGGTGGGGGAAAGTGTATAAAAGACGAGTGTACTATAGTCGAATTATTCTGAAAGCGAACTTGTCACGAGTAAGGACTTGAAGGAAAGTGTTATGGACTTGACTACAAATAAAGATAATAAAAAACTAAAGTTACGGGAAATGGCTAAAGCAAGAGAGTCAAGAATAAAGTTGAAGTTTTACAGACTACAAAGATTGATTCCCGGGGTTAGGTTAGGTGAAATACGAACAAGAACAGTGGACATGGCAGCTGATTACATTAATCAGTTACTTACGGAATTAATGATAAAAGAAGCTAAAATAGAAGCGTTGGAACAAACGATAAAACAGCACTTTGAAAATTCGAATTGTCAACCTATAAACTACGTATTAAAAGAAGAAGTAAAAGATTGAAATTGAACAAAAATGAACTTGAACTTTGGTTATTGATTGGACACTTCTTAGAGAATGGGGAATAGATCACTTTGTAGTAATGAATTAACATGCTGCTTAGTGATCTATTCCCAGTTCTCGCTTAATCTAAAATGACCTTGACATACTTATCAAAATATCATATAAGCCGAATCGCAAAGAGTTATTCCTCATTTACTTGAAATGGCTCCTGTGGACAACACCGATTATCCAAGGAAACCTCTTATTGAAATATTGTATAAAATTCAACTAGACGATTTTAATATGGAAGAAGATGATAATAACAGTGAAACATCAGAAGTAGAAAGTGTAAATGATATGGATGTAGATCTAACAACATCAGAAGTAGGAAGTGTAAATGATGTGGAGAATGAAAATTTGGATATGGATGTAGTAATATCAGAATCTTCATCATCGTTTGAATATGAAGAAGTACATATAGTCCTGGATCTGACAATACATTCCGTAGGAAAATCGCGTATAGTCAATTTGACTTTTTTAGTTAAATATATGTGTCTTAGGAAGTGTTTTGCACTTAGGTGTCATTTCGGCATCTGGTAGGTTTACCCGCTATGACGTCATCAAGATGGCGGAAAGTGATATTTTTTAATTGCTTATATTTCGGATGTTATTTATCGGATTTTGATAATTCTTTTTTTGTTTTAAAGCTCATCAAAAGACCTATATTTTTTGTATTTACTATTTTCTTATGCTCTTATTAGTTTTTCCATAATATTTAAAAAATTGAATTTTAAAAATAAAATTTTGTAAATTTTTGCTTATAGCTTGTTTACTAGTGAGAAATTGGCAATTTTACCTCTTATCACAGTTGTTTGTCTTTTAATACCCTTTCTAATGATACCACACATGGGGGGATAAATCTGTGGAAGAAATAAATCACCAGAAGTCAGAGAAAGGATGTTTTAATTAGTATTTTATAATACCAAACCAGAACACTAAAAGTAAACAAACATTTTCAAATTAACATGTGTTGATAAAAACATATGACATAAAACAATCCACTAAAGGTGAATGGTCGCCACATCAGCCCCCCGCGGAGAAACAGAGTCCGGTAGTCGAAATCTGACTTTTCGGCCGTAACGTGTAGTTTAAGCTGGATTTGGATTTGTCTTAGAAGATGGGGGCAATGCCGGAGCGTTAGGGACCGATGGTAAGGCGTTGGTGGAAGGGGTGTCATCTGAAAGGATGAACGCTGGTTTGACACGGTCGATCGTGACACGCACGTTCTGACCACGAAGCAGGAGCGTGATGGTCTTGTCGTCTCTGCTGATCACGGGGTGAGGTCCCGAGTATGGAGGTTGCAAGGCGCCTCGGACAGTGTCATCTCGGAGGAAGACGTGGGAACATGAAGCGAGGTCCTTATAAACGAATGTTCCTGGTCGAGCGTGGCGTGAGGCTGGTGTTGGACGGAGACGTGACATAAGCTGTCGGAGTTGTGAGACGTAATCCGTCGCGTCAGGGATGTGTCCTGGAGAAGGTGTGACAAGGAGTTCACCGGGCAGACGGAGTGGTTCACCGTAGAGAAGTTCAGCTGGAGATGCATTTAAGTCTTCCTTGATTGAAGAGCGAATCCCAAGCAGGACGATGGGCAAAGATTGCAACCATGACATTCCCTGATGACACATAATAGCTGCCTTAAGCTGTCGATGAAAGCGCTCGACCATTCCATTAGAGCAGGGGTGCCAGCTACAGGTGCGAGTGCGCATGGTCCCAAGAGCATTGCCAAGAGATTTGAAGAGATCAGACTCAAATTGTCGTCCCTGGTCGGTTGTTATACAGGAAATAGAGCCAAATCGAGAAATCCAACATTGAAGAAGGGCATTAGCTGTTTCTTCTGCCGTAATGCGTTCAAGAGGCCAAACCTCAGGCCAACGTGTGTACCGGTCGACAGCAGTAAGACAGTAGCGGTAAGGACCGGCAGGTGGCAGAGGGCCGATTATATCCACATGCACATGCGAAAATCGCGCAGATGGAAGCTGGAAGTTGCCGAGTGGTGAATGAACGTGGCGTGTGATTTTGGAACGTTGGCATGAGAGACAAGCTCGGGCCCATGCGCGACACTCCTTCTGGATATGAGGCCAAACGAAGCGTTCGGAGACTAGGCGTGTCGTAGCCTCGGACTAAGTATAACTGGACCGCGCATTCAATGGGCGAAAATCGTGGACGTCTCGGGACCATTGGGTGGCAAAAAGCAGCGGATCCGAGCGACGGAAACCAAAACAGCGCTTCAATAAACCTGCATTTTTACCTACTAAACCATTACATAAATACGTTAACTTTATATTAAAATTTTCTGCTTGAAATGGTGATTCTTACAGTATTTAATAGATTAAAGAAAAGGTTTTTTAAATAATAATAGCACATAGTTTAATCAAACTTACTTTTAATTCAATTCAGTGATGACATGAAAAAGTAAGATGCAGGAAAGTTTTTTATTTTTTGGCCAAATAAAAACTGTCAGCGGGAGTATTGTAGCTAATATTCTGAATTTTATTTTTTATGTCAAGCTTTTCTTCGTGAGACCAGCAGATGTCGTTGTACAAATTATTTTATAGAGCGTTTGAGGATTTCGTGGAAGCGCGCGCGAGTATCTCGCATCTCTTTGTTTTGATATGAGCTGATATCACGGTACAGTTTTTTACAACAGGAAGTAACATATTTCAGAATGCTACAAATTGGTGTTTGAAGAGATTAATGCGTGGTAGAATAAAAGACTTTAAACACTCATCTACTGTTTATTTACAATCCCTGTTAAACATTACTAAATAAAATTAACTCGTTTAGTTTTTGTTTCGTTCCTGTAGATACATTCACTGGATGGGGCAGATACTTTCTTAGCCAAATCATGGAGACGAATTTTCAAAACATTAAACTTATCATCATAATTAATTTTATACAATGAGGGTCAACCCCACATTCCTCGACTGATGGATGTTTAAAAAAAACCTTGTCCCCAGTTAATTGCAAGTAAGCAATGCTATCTTGTTTACAAAATTCATAAATATTTGCGTTTAGTTACAATTGTTAACAATTGAGTCTAAAGCTTTGACAATGAGCAATACATCTTTACTTACTTTTAAGAGTACCCACATTTACAAAGTCAACGTACGCTACCTTTCATATTTACTATAATCTCTTAACAAAATTACATTTAAACAATATTGACATGACAATTTCGATTGCAATTTCCTAGCAATAAATTTATATATGTAATATAAAACATGTTCTTTAAAATATATTAAAAATATTACTATGTTGTTTAGAACTAAAATTATATAAAAGCTCACCCGAAAAATAACAGGTCTTTGTTCTGTCCGTCAGCTCGGTTAGTGCAATTACATGAACAAGATTTACCATAGCTAAAAAACTATTAGCCATAACTAAAAACTGGTCATTAACAGCAACTACATCCTCTCTTCACTGTCTCCTAAACACTGACAGATTTTTTATATATTTTTAACAGACGATAGGATTTATTTATAGCATTTTTATGTGTCCGTTGAGGTTCGCGCTCTTGCGTCGAGATCGCGGGTATCCACGAATCAGCGCTCGCGCCGAATCCACTGAAATAAAATATTATCTGTAGCGGAAACGGCTAATGTTAGAAAATATTACTTGAGATAAAAAAAATTATTTAGAATGTCGTCTACAACTTCGCGGACACTTTTTACCTGACCCAAAAATAAAAAACTTTCTCGCTTACTACTTTTGTCATGTCACTAATTGAGATGAACTAAAAAGAGTTTTAGTTTAACTAATAATAAAAATTAATAGCAGACCATTGAACGTTTAAATACATACCATTAGATTCACAATTTCATGATGAACATTTTAATATAAATTTAACCTTTTTATTTTCATTCCGAATGGCCTAAATGTCAGGTTACATGAAGCGCTGTTTTTATGTTCTTCGCTCGGGTCCCGCGACATCGAAGCCTTTTGCCACCCGTCGGGCTCCAGACTTCCACGTTTTTTAGTTCAGTTTTGCATGGCAGGGCTCGGTCCAGTTATACTTAGTCCGAGGTCGTAGCCCGCGTACCGAGGTGACTCAGATTGTGTAGGGCGTCAAACACTTGACGACGAAATGGTGCTGGAACGTAAGGACGAGGTTTCGGAGTAGCCGTGTCAGCATAGAGTTCCATATCAATGCCGGGAACTTTAATCCGCTCGAGTTTTAGTGACGTATTACCATCCAATATAGTTTGAAGTTCAGTGTCACCAGTCTGGGCGTGTGCAAGGTCCCGAAGATCGACAGCGTGCGGAACTTTGACTGCACCGACTCGAGACAGGGCATCAGCAACTACGTTGGAAGCTCCATCGACATGGCGGACATCAGTCGTGAATTGACTGATGAATGAGAGCTGATTAAGTTGAATCGGCGGAAGCCTATCACGACGTTGCTGGAAGGCGTAGGTGATAGGTTTGTGATCAGTGTAAACAGTGAAGTTTTGGGCCTCCAGCATGTGTCGAAAATGTTGAATAGCGGTGTAGATGGCGTGCAGCTCACGGTAGTAAGCAGGCCATTCGACTTGTCGCACAGTTAGCTTACGTGAAAAGAAAGCAAGAGGTTGCCAGCTGCCGTTAACAAGTTGCTGGAGACAAGCGGCAACTGAATTGTTAGAAGCGTCAGTGAACAACCCAAGTGGTGCTGTGGAGTCAGGATGGGCTAGGAGAGTTGCATGCGCGAGGCTCTCTTTACAGTTGTGGAAAGCTTGCTTTAGTTCTGGTGTCCAAGTAATTGGTTGATTCCCACGGAGATTAGCAATGGCGGCATGGAGAGGAGCCTGGTGCACAGCAGCATTAGGCAGGAAACGACGATAGAAGTTTACCTTACCTAAAAACCGGCGAAGGTCACAAGATTTTGATGGTAGAGGGTACTCCTGGAGGGCGGCAATGCGGTCTGGCAGTGGGCGTGTGCCCTCAGCAGAAACCTCGTAACCCAGAAACCTGACAGCAGGTAAGCTAAAGACACTCTTCTTTAAATTGATAAGAATCCCGTGGGTCGAGAGTCGCTGGAAAACAGCACGAAGGTGACAGTCGTGTTCCTCTGGTGTGCGGGATGAGATGAGGATGTCGTCCACATATGAGAAACAGAAGTCCAGTCCGGATAAAACCCCATCAATGAAGCGCTGGAAAGTTTGTCCGGCATTACGAAGGCCGAAAGTCATGAAAGGGAATTCAAAAAGTCCGAATGGTGTGGTAATTGCTGTTTTGGGGATGTCGTCTGGATGGACAGGAATTTGGTTGTATGCACGGACCAGGTCAATAACAGAGAAAACTGTACAACCACTAAGATTACTAGCAAAGTCGTGGATGTGGCGGACGGGATACGTATCAGGGATCGTACGGGCATTTAAGGCGCGATAATCGCCACAAGGGCGCCAGCCATCTGTCTTTTTGGGGACTATATGAAGTGGCGACGACCATGGGCTATCTGATGGGCGAGCAGTTCCATCAAGTAGCATGGTTTCAAATTCCTGTTTTGCAATTTTGAGACGATCAGGAGCGAGTCGGCGCGGACGAGATGAAACAGGAGGTCCTGGGGTCGTTCTTATATAATGAAGAGTAGAATGGCGTACTTCCCGCGGGACTCCAGTAGGTCTGGTAAGCTCTGGAAACTCTGCCAAAATTTTGTTAATTGGTAGTTCCGGAGAAACCGCTTTGATACTAGGCTGTTCCGAACATTTCGTGCGGCACATCGTAGACAAGCCGGTCAACCCGTCTACAAGACGACGTTGTTTGCAATCAGGTAGGAGGTTATAGTGGCTGAGAAAGTCCGCTCCTAGTATAGGCTCAGAGACGTCAGCAACTAGAAAGCGCCAAGGGAATGAGCGTCGGAGTCCAAGGTCGAGCTCGGAAGTTATGGTTCCATAGGTCGAAATAGCGCTATTATTTGCTGCAGATAGAGATAATGAGGATTTCGGGGGCCTGACTCGAAGCATGAAAGTTGGAATGATCGAGACATCCGAACCAGTATCAAGGAGGAAGCTCCGTAGTGTCGTTTTGTCAACAATGAAAAGGCGATGAAAAGCATCAGCGTGGCAACCAGTAGACGCCCCAACTACTGGTTGCTGTTGAAGTTTGGGGAAAACTTACATGGTAAAATGCACCGTCGAGCATCTCTACCAAAACGGCGATGATACCAACAGGTTTGCGAGATGACATCAGACTCTTTATTAGAGGGCGATAGTGCCCGAGAGCGACTACGTCTGTGGAAGTCGGATGAACGGCGGCCCCCTTGGTCATCAAGACGAGTTGACAGAGCAGATATTTGACTCGTAAGCTGATCGAGTTTGTCGCAGATGTAGACTCCATCAATGGGAATTGGCGAATTAGCGGTAGAGTTGACCTGTGGGGAAGAAATGGTGGGGGCATTAGTTGGTAAAATAACCTCAAATACCTTATCCGCTAGCTCAGCAACCACATCAAGAGGAAGATCCTGTTGTGTCGCAATGATGGATCGAACTGAAGATGGAAGACGTCCGCTCCACAAGGTCCGCAGTAGTTGGTCAGGAACGGTCTCGGTGCTAGGCACTAAACTACGTAAGTACCGTAAGAATTGAGAAGGTTTCCTATCACCAATCTCAGCCCGTGTCAGTAGCTGGCGGATCCTTTCGTCCTGTGTGGCTCCGATGCGTCGAACCAGTTCTGCCTTCAGTTTTTCGAACTTTCCCGTGGCCGGAGGATTCGTTATTAAATCCTGGACTTCGGCGGCGTACCTCTGGTCGAGTTGAGAGATGACGTAGTTGAACTTGCTGTTGTCTGAGGTGATGCGATGAATTGCAAATTGAGCTTCAACTTGGGCCAACCAAACAACAGGATTTTCGGGCCAAAAGGGTGGTAGTCGGAGGGAAACCCGGTTGACTTGAGCCATTTCATCTTGCTGTGGTAGAGGTGTTTGGCGAAGTTGCGTAATTTGCTGCTCTAGCGCCCCAATGTAACCCTGCAGCTCTGCAATTTGCGATCTTAGTGCTTCTTCTGACATGGCAAAGATTTATCACGTCGGGGTCACCAATGTGGAAGAAATAAATCACCAGAAGTCAGAGAAAGGATGTTTTAATTAGTATTTTATAATACCAAACCAGAACACTAAAAGTAAACAAACATTTTCAAATTAACATGTGTTGATAAAAACATATGACATAAAACAATTCACTAAAGGTGAATGGTCGCCACAAATCCTAGGAATAATGCAGAAAAACGCCTGAAACACCGATGCGATCGCTACAATTGGTACGTGCCTGAACAATGGTACATGTATCATTTTATTGATGCATATCTACCAATAATGTATTTCATCTTTTCAACTAGTTTATAAATACTCTCTAATAACAAAAAGTTATTTTTGTTTATCTACTGTTGTTGCACTCCATATTCACAGTGTGTACAACAACTATAACGAAGCTATGTGTTAAAATTTTAATGAAAAAAATCATTACATTACCTGAAATGATTTTTATATTATTTACGTCAGTTTAACTTATATAAATACACTTATTTGACATAAACGCATATAAAACATTTTAAAGCATGTTATTAGTTATTTTACTGTGAAAGCAATGCCAATACAGATGTAGGCCTACTTTATTATTCGTCCGTCATCGTTTAAATATGTTATATTTTTGTTTACATTAAGTTTATCAGAAATAATTTTAAATTAAAAATTTATACCACTGTTTTAGAATTAACATTTCTTGTTTTATTGTGTATTTGAAATAAAAGTTCTATGTTGAATAATTTTTATTGTTTAGTGTGACTTAAACTTAAATACTAACTAATGTTGTTTTAGAATAAACACACAGAAAGTATTGTTATCAACAGTGATCGATTTCAGGGGGAACGCGGCGGAACGGCATTCCCGTACCTTTGAAAAATAATTAAATAAAAAATTTGAAATAAAAAAAATAAAAAAAAAATAAAATTAAAAAAAATTATAATTATTTTTGAAAATTAGGGAAAGCCTTAAAGTCAAGTATAGTTTGTTAAATCAACATTAATAATATTTTTAGTTTCATCCCAGTTCTTTAATTTAGTTTTCTTTCAAGTAATATTGGATGTTCAATAAAAAGTTTTTAATACAATATGATGTTCTTCTTAATGCGAATATTTTCAAACTTGCAAAAAAATTAGGCCTTATCTAGATTTTACATTGTTAAGTTAATACAGTTTTAAAGATTTAATAAAAATCATTAAGTCTTCCGGGAGCATTCATGTTTCATACTGATTAACTTAACAATGTAAAATCTAGATAAGGCCTAATTTTTCTGCAAGTTTAAAAATATCCGCGTTAAGAAGAACATCATATTGTATTAAAAACTTTTTATTGAACATCCAATATTATTTGAAAGAAAACTAAATTAAAGGACTGGGATGAAACTAAAAATATTATTAATGTTAATTTAACAAACTATTAAACTTATATTACAACAATTATACTTGACTTTAAGGCTTTCCCTAATTTTCAAAAATAATTATTAAAATTTTTATTATTTTTTTTGTATTTTTTTAATTTTAAATTTTTTATTTATTTATTTTTTAAAGGTACGGGAACGCCGTTCCGCCGCGTTCCCCCTGAAATCGATCACTGCTTTACACTATAACTTTTTACCGTACTTCGCCTGAATGTTATTTATTTGCCCTCGTAATATAAAGTCAATACATTTATTCCAAGTTTAAATAATAGTCTGATCCATTTATTTAATGTTTAAAACCCATTAGTTTCACTTAAAATTCTGACGGAGTAGAGGTCTTAATAAAGTTAAATTTTAACATCTTAAATTCACTAAAACTAACCATTTAGCTTCAAAAACTCGAAAAATTTTCACCCCCCCCCCCGTGTTACCCTCTGAAGAAAATACCCCCCCCCCCCAAATTGAATGCTGGGTTCGCCCTTGACTGCTATATGTATACTGTTCAATATATTACTGTTTAACTAATGCTGAACTTATGTTTGACATTTCTTAGATTCTAATCATAATAATTTTTGCACAAAGAATCATCAACACTTCTAGGCCCTACATTTGCACAATGTGCAACATGGGACTTTATTCTTTTTGCACACAGATGTGGCACATTTCATGCACCTTTCATGAACCATCCCTGTCTTTGGTACTAAAGTGTTGTTGTCCACTTGAAATCCAAATTCCAGTGGATCGAATAAATGAAATTCTACATCAATGCAATCTTTCTGTAAGTAAGTATGGTAATATGCGCATATATCTGGACCTGATTATACAAGTAAGTTTGGCACGAAAAAGCCCCTATGAGTGTGTTATCCAAAAAACTTTTGAAGGATTTTGGAAACTCAAAATTTCCAACCAAAATTGAATCAAGCTTATTTTCTGTCGAGATTTATTTAGTCCAGGTACTCATAAAAGGTTCTAAAGCAAAGAATTTGGACGAACTCAGTATGGATTTTTTATCATGGAAAAATGCCAGTATCGGAGACCATCCACCGACCAGCCGAAGCGCCAGACAACACTTACCGTACTCAGGGCATATTACCATTTTTACTTACAAAAACATTGCATTGACGAGGAATTTCATTTATTAGATCCACTATAATTTCGATTTCAAGTGGAATATATCATTTCAGTACCAAAGATTCCATAAATGTAGAAGTGTTGATTCTCTGTGCTAAAATTATTATGACTAGAGTCTAAGAAATGTCAAGCATAAGTTCAGCATTAGTTAAACAGTAGTATTGAACAGTATACATATTGCAGTAACATTCCAGAAGAATGATAATAGTAGCAGTAGGCCTATGTGTTAAGAGTCACCGTTTGTTATTTGCATTTCAACGAACAAAAAATACCGTATTTTATGACAATACTTTCTGTGTGTTTATTCTAAAACAACATTAGTTAGTATATAAGTTTAAGTCAAAGTACATCTGCATTGGCATTGCTTTCACAGTAAAATAACTAATAACATGCTTTAAAATGTTTTATATGTGTTAATATCAAATAAGTGTATTTATATAAGTTAAAATGATGTACCGGTAAATTATATAAAAAATCATTTCAGGTAATGTAATGATTTTTTTCATTAAAATTTTAACACATAGTTTCGTTATAGTTGTTGTACACCCTGTGAATATGGAGTGCAACAACATTAGATAAACAAAAAATAACTTTTTGTTATTAGAGAGTAGTTATAAACTGGTTCAACAGATGAAATACATTATTGGTAGATATGCAACAATAAAATGATAAATGTACCATTGTTCAGGCACGTACCAATTGTAGCGATCGCATCGGTGTTTCAGGCGTTTTTCTGCATTATTCCTAGGATTTATCCCCCTATGTGTGGTATCATTAGAAAGGGTATTAAAAGACAAACAACTTTGATAAGAGGTAAAATTGCCAATTTCTCACTAGTAAACAAGCTATAAGCAAAAATTTACAAAATTTTATTTTTAAAATTCAATTTTTTAAATATTATGGGAAAACTAATAAGTGCATAAGAAAATAGTAAATACAAAAAAGATAGGTCTTTTGATGAGCTTTAAAACAAAAAAAGATTTATCAAAATCCGATCAATAACATCTGAAATATACGCAATTAAAAAAATATCACTTTCCGCCATCTTGATGACGTCATAGCGGGTAAACCTACCAGATGCCGAAATGACACCTAAGTGCAAAACACTTCCTAAGACACATATATTCAACTAAAAAAGTCAAATTGACTATACGCGATTTTCCTACGGAATGTATTGTCAGATCCTGGACTAATACTGAAACTCCAACTGGAATAGAGAACACAAATGAACAATCAGTTAGTAGAAGATTAATGTTTCGTCCAAGACGTTTGTTTTCCTCGGATAGTGAAGAAGAAGAAGAGGATGATGATGAAATAGTGGTGGGGGAACCTTTATAAAAGCGGGACTGTCAGAGCCCATTTCATTTCTCGGCGAAATTTCGAAGAGTAAACATCGTCAACATGTATCATTGCGACAAATGTTCGGAATCGTTTCACGATGAAATTCTACTAGATATACATAAAGAACTAATTCACAACAACACAGAAGAAGATCAAGAACAACAAGAAGAACAAGAAGAACAAGAAGAACAAGAAGAAATAACAGAAACATCTTCAACTACTTTACCGAATCTACAAGTATTTGCTTTACCCGGTAAGGTAGTAATGCATCATAAGATTCAAAATGAAAACTTGAACTTAGAAGAATTTATTAGAGAAGCAAAACCAATCGTAAGTAAAACTTTAAAAAAAGAATTGAAAAGATTAAACTTTCTTAAATTTGGTTTACTACTAGAAGCTATGTTTATAAATGCGCAAGAAGAATTATCACCAAGAGGATTCATAACAAAAAACCGAACCATCATGGAAAGTTCAAACATTGATTCAATAGTAGAGAATTGTATAGAAGAAATATTAACCAAACTTCAGGAACACGAAGGAAGAGGATCCGGATGGAGTCTTACAAGTATTGAAGTATTAGATATAAGAGTTCACAAACATGGATATGGACTAATGGGATCTAGTTACATTCCTTTGCCAAAAATAATTGAAAATACAAAATCTTGTATTAATGTTCAAAATGAAGATAATGAATGTTTTCGCTATGCTATGACGACAAAGTTTGTATTACGAACTCCACATAGACCCAACCAAGAATATGAAGACGCAAGACACAGGTACAATTTTCAAGGAATGACATATCCCGTTTCTACGAAAGATATATCGAAATTTGAAAAGAAAAATCCCGGCACGTCTATTAATGTTTTTGCTTTAGATAGTTCAAACAAAGTGTATCCTTTACGAATTGCAAAAGAAGAGCTACCAGATCATACGGATTTACTACTACTAACGCGAGGAGATGTGTCTCACTATGTGTACATAAAGCAATTCGATCGTCTTGTTAACAAGCAACTTTCTAAAGCTCGACACAGAAAGATAATTTGCAAGAGATGTTTTAATTTTCAACGAGAAGGAAGACAAGGAAGAGAATGGTTACAAGAGCACAAAAGATTATGTAACAATAATTATGAAGCAAAGATTAATTTACCTTCGGAAAACAGAGCATTCGTTACATTTGAAAAGGTTCATCATCAATACCGTATCCCTTTAGTTGTGTATGCGGATTTTGAATCAACACTTGTTCCAGTTGAAGATGAAAATTGTGAAGCAAGAAAAAGTGTAAAGTATCAAATGCACAAACCAAACAGTTTTTGTTTAATGGTCAAATCAACATTATCAGAAGAACATTTAAACAGATATGGATTAACTTCAGAACCTCTAGTATATCGTGGTGAAAATGCGGAAAAAATATTTCTTGATCACCTATATTCAATAGCTGGAAATACACAAAGATTATATACAAATATTGTACCAATGAAACCGATGGACGAAGAAGAAGAAATTCAACATGAAAATGCGACTCACTGTTTCTTGTGCAAAAATGATTTTACTATTGAGAATTATAAAGTTAAAGATCACGACCACCTCACAGGTTATTACAGGGGTGCTGCTTGTAATAAATGCAACTTGAGCTATCGTTTACCACTATTTATCCCTGTGGTTCTGCATAATCTAAGTGGGTACGACGCTCATTTTATAATACCTGAATTAGGAAGAGACGACGGTAAAATCGATGTGTTAGCTGAAACTTCAGAGAAGTTTATAAGTTTTTCCAAAGAAGTTGGAAACGTCAAACTAAGATTCTTGGACTCCTACCGATTTTTGCCGTCGAGTTTGTCCAAACTTTCTGAAAATCTAAGGAAACAAGATTTAATCGAAACGAAGAAGATTGTAAATAGCGACAAACTGGATCTGGTACTTCGAAAAGGTGTTTTCCCATATGATTACATAGACAGTTTAGAAAGATTTAATGAAACATCACTACCTCCAAAAGAAGAATTTAAAAGTAAACTGTACGACATGGATATATCTCAAGATGATTATGATCATGCATGCAAAGTATGGAACGAATTAGGATTTAGAACATTGGGGGAATATTCAGATTTCTATGTTAAATTAGATGTGACTTTATTATGTGATGTGATGGAAGAATTTAGAAATACGTGTTTTGCGTCATATGGATTAGACCCTCTTCATTCGTACACTTCGCCTGGACTAGCGTGGCAAGCCATGTTAAAAGAAACAAATTGTAAAATACAACTTCTTACAGATATAGATATGGTGTTGATGTTAGAATCAGGAGTTCGAGGAGGATTGACGCAAAGTGTAACACGTCATGTCAAGGCGAACAATAAGTATTTGCCCGATTATGATGCATCAAAACCAACAACATTCCTGGGTTATTTTGATGCAAATAACTTATACGGATGGGCAATGTCGAATCCCCTTCCATATGATAATTTCAAATGGATAGACCCAGAATCAATTGGAAACATAATTGATATACCGAAATATGGAGAAACTGGTTACATATTTGACGTCGATTTTGAATATCCCGAACATCTTCACGACGAACATTATGATTTACCACTTCTTCCGAAGACTGAAATTTCTCCAACTGGAAGATGGCCGAAATTATTGATGACTTTAACCAACAAGTCTCGGTATGTTGGACACTACTGGATGATACAACAGGCCTTAGACTTGGGATTGAAAATTACAAAAATTAATCGAGTACTACAATTCTCTCAATCTTGTTGGTTAAAACCGTACATTGACAACAACACAAGAAGAAGAGCCGCCGCTACATCAAGTTTTCAAAAAGATTTCTTCAAACTAATGAACAACGCAATATTTTGCAAGACTTTGGAAAACAAAAGGAAACATAAGGATATCAAATTGGTAACTGATCCAGTAAAACTACAGAAATTAGTGCAACAACCAAACTTTGGTTCATCTGTAATTATTAATGAAAATCTAGTTGTTATTTCCATGAACAAGAAGTCAGTTCTAATGGATCGTCCTTTGTATCTAGGAATGTCAATCTTGGATATTTCCAAAACACACATGTACGAGTTTCATTATAAGAAGATGGTTAACTATTATGGAAGAGAGAACATTGGTATTGCATATATGGATACGGATGCACTAATTTACTGGATTAAAACAAATGACATGTACGAAGATCTACGCACTTTTATGTATAAAGATGATTTCGACTTTTCCGATTATCCCAAGGACCATCCAAATTACGACTACGACAGAAACAAGAAAGTATTGGGAAAATTTAAAGATGAAACAAATGGTGTGCCGATGATGGAAATTGTAGCATTAATGTCCAAACTATATTCATTTCAACTGTACATAAGCGAAAGGAACGAACATCAAGTCACGAAGAAAGCCAAAGGAATAAAAACCTCTTTCCTGAAGAAGAACGTACAGTTTGAACATTATAAAAGATGTTTGTTTGAAAATGTTGAAACAACTGCAACATTTAACACCATAAGAAGCTTCAACCATCGTCTTTTCAGTGTGAAGCAAACCAAATCGGCATTGAGCTATAAGGATGACAAGAGATACATCCTTGAAGACAACATAAGAACTCTGCCATTTGGACATTACTCTCTAAACCCTATCGACCAGTAAACCTATTCTTCGTCCTCTACCTTCTTCCTTTTTTCCTTTCCGTAAAGAAGAGGGGACATGGCAAGCCTAATGCCATGTTCCCTCTTTTTTACACTAATATGAAATGGCCTTGACCTATATTCAAACTATATAAAAGAGAATGAACTGTTGTACGGATCAGTATTTTTACAAGCGATGTGCAAGCAACACCTGAAGATGGAAAGTGTGAAGGACAAGATTGTAAATGAACTACATAAACCAGCAAGAAGAAGATTTCCAAGAAGAAGTACAATTATTAAGGGAATGAATGATCTGTATCAAGCTGATCTCATTGAAATGATACCGCACAGTAAATTAAACAAAGGTTTCAAATATATTTTAACAATTATAGACTGTTTTACTAAAATAGCTGACGCTTTACCATTGAAGGATAAGACTGGTAAAAGTGTTACAAAAGCTATGGAAACAACGATACAAAGAAATAAATTCAAAATCAAACATCTACAGACCGATGATGGAAAAGAATATTTTAATAAAGACTTTGGAGCTTTAATGAAGAAATATCAAATAAATCATTATTCTACAAATTCTGAAGTTAAAGCTTCAATAATTGAAAGATTCAATAGAACATTAAAAGGAGCGATGTACAAACAATTTTCAAAACGAGGATCATACGTGTGGTATGACATATTACCACAACTTATAAAAGAGTATAACAACAAATATCATCGTACCATCGGAATGAAAAATATCCAGGTAAACAGCGCTAATGCTAAGGTTGTATTACAACGCATCAGAAATAATACAACACCTAAATTGGAAAAGTTACAACCAAAAAAGTTTAAAGTCAACGATAAAGTTCGTATAAGCAAATACAAAGGTGTATTTAGTAAAAGATATCTACCAAATTGGACTAATGAAGTATTTACAGTTTATAAAGTGCAACCAACTATACCTGAAACCTACTTATTAAAGGATAACAAGGGTGAATTACTTCAAGGTGGATTCTACGGACATGAATTGTTGAAATCAACAGTCGGTGATGTATATCTTGTTGAGAAGGTTTTACAAAGGAAAAAGGATATGGTTAAAGTCCGGTGGTTAGGATTCGATAAAAGTGAAGACTCTTGGATTCCTTCAAAAGACCTGGTATAGTAACTTAATAGCTCATTGTGTGTTTAACCTTGACACAAGATGGAGATTGTACAACAAAAGGATCGATTTAATATCAATAATATTGATGAATTGACGGTTGACAATGATAAGTTAAATCATGGTAAACATGGTGAATTACTACCAAATACAATAAGATGTTTAATAACTGGTCCTTCAAATTGTGGAAAAACAAATGTTGTTTTTAACCTTATAACTAATCCTAAAGGATTGCGCTTTAACAATATATATATTTTTTCAAAATCATTGCAACAACCAAAATATCAATTATTGGATAAAGTACTTGCAAGTGTACCTGAAGTGCATTTCTACAAGTTTAATGCCAGTGAAACAATTATGCAACCAAATGAAGCAAAACCATTTTCTATTTTTATTTTTGACGATGTGTCTTGTGAAAATCACGACACTATAAGGAATTACTTCGCTATGGGAAGACATCATAATATCGATAGCATTTATATTGGTCAAACATACAGTAAGATTCCAAAACAACTCATAAGAGACAATGCAAATATGTTGATCATCTTCAAGCAAGATGAAACAAATTTAAAGCATATATACAATGATCATGTAAATGCGGATATGCCATTTGAGAAATTTAAAGAAATGTGTGGCAAAGCATGGAATGAGAAATATGGCTTTCTCGTTATTATGAAGGAAGAAGATATTAAAAATGGTAGATATCGTATAGGGTTGGATAAATTTGTATTTATGCGTTGAACTACCGATGCTACATCTAGTTACACGTTGAACTTCACAGTGTAAACATGGTGAATCAAGAAAAACTATTAAAAGAAATAAAATCACTCAGTGATTCTATTAGGATGAAGAATCGTGCATTGAGGATGGGTTTAAGTGAAAGAGAAGAATTTCTAGAGACTACATTTAAACCTATTACGGAACCTTTAAAACAGATATCAGAAACTATTGGTAAACCTCGTTATGAAGGAGATGTTTTACTACCAGTTTCTAAACAAGAAGTACAAGCATTAAAAAAAGAAGAAGATGATGATTCATATACAAGTGCTAGTGAGCAAGAAGAAACAAAAGAAGAAGAAGAACCAATTGTTGAAAAGGAAGAAGAACAGCCAATACCTGAAGCTGAACAATCTATTCCAAATTTAACTCAATTGAGTAGCGATATATTACAACATGGACCTCTTGGAAGAAAATATATAATGAAAATGCTACATGACATGAAATCAAACCCGAATTTGAGTAGATCACACGTATACGGAGCAAGAATTGATGGGAATGAATTAAAGATCGGCGATTCAAAGCTTGAAATAACACAAGACGATTACATCATTATTGGTGAGCATAAATATAAAGAAACAAAAGGACTTTATGAATTAATTTTTAAAAACATACCACTAAGATATTCATCCAAAGATTTAAGTGTTTTTAAGGAAATTCTACAAAATACTAACGCTCATAAAAGAAACTACTTAAAGGATGCAATGATTAATCGTTCACGTGCAACAAAATATAACATTGTTATAAAAAAGTTGTTTCCTCCACGAAAATTGCCAACATTACGTACTGCACCAGCGGTGAGACAACCACTGAAAAGAAAATCTTTATCACTTATGGATTTATCACTTCTTGAACAACATGGTAAAAAGAGTAAAGGAGATACTTCAACATCTGGCAAAGGATTGATGAAAAATCTATACAATACGAATGTGATTTACTACAACGACATCAATAAATTGGTTGATAGAATGAGACTATTGCATGAAGCCATGGAAGCCGGTCATACAGGTTTAAATAATGAATGGGTAGCTCTGATTGACGAACTCAGGAATCGCGGCATAATCGTATAATTGTCCGCGGATATATAAGAGTTGCAGGCGTATAATGTGTCAGTTCTAACATGAGCGTCGACAAGTTCGGACGATACTCCGCGTTAGGAGTGCAAGTTGGAGAAAACAGAAAAAGAAGTGGATTACCGCAAACACCCGAAGGTGACTATAACATAAATAATAAACGTTTAAAGTTTGTTAAGGATCCAGAAGAAGATGGAGATGCAACAAATTTAAAAACAGTAAAGGAGGAAACATCTACAAGTTTAAAACTCGACAACAACCAACTGTATGATGCAAAATCTCACAGGGTTATTAATGTTGCAAAACCAGTCAACAATGGAGATGTTGTTAATAAAGGCTATTTTCTATCTGCGATGGAATACGCTTTACTGTTGGAAAAGACTAAAGTGGAAAAAAGTACAATGCTTTAAATTATAAAATAACTAATGTGGCAGATCCAACCGAGGATACAGATACAATCAATAAGCGTTATTTGCATTCTGTAATACCAGAAAAGAAAAAAGATGGATTTTCCTTCTATAAATATACTATAAACGATATTGGATATCCTAAAGAAGAAAGTGATGGTGTTAATATTAAATACATTAAAGATAATTGTATTTTATATAATGGTGCTGTTATTGATTGTCATGGAAAAGTGTTGTCCAATCTGAAAGATGGTTCAACTCCATCGGATGCTGCTACCGTGAGACAAATGAATGAAAGCTTGAAGAAAGGAACATCCGCTTTTGTTAAACAAAATCAGGTGGTGTCAAAGAAAGGTGATGAGTTTATGCAAGGAAGTGAAAAGTTTACCTTACTACAACTACAAAATAACAAGTGGGATGGAAAAAATAAAAGATTGTCAAATATAAGTTTAGGCACGGAAGAACATGATGCTGTTATTTTAACACAAGTGCCACAACTATCAGCTACTGGTGTTAACTTTATATGTGGAGGTAGACGATTAACCCATGTAAAATCTGGTAAAGATGATAATGATTGTGTTGTTGTGAAACAAACTATAGTTTTAGATAAAATAAATAACTTATATGATGGAAAAAATAGAAGAATATCTAACATATCAGCAGGAATAGCTCCGAATGATGTTGCTACTATTAATCAAGTTATAGCAACCTCTAATAACGATCCATCTGTGTATACATGTAATGGTAAACGTATCACAAATCTTGATAATCCAACAGATTACAAAGATGCTACTAATGTAGAGTATGTAATGAATCTTGTAGGTAATGCAGTTGTTGATATGCATAATCATATAATTGGTAAATCAAATCACGATAAAATCGAAGGTGCTGAGAGAGAAAAATGGATTAAAGATACAATCATCGATATATACGGGTAAAGCTTGTGAATATTTAAGTATGGAATACACAAAAAAAAAGGATTCATTATCATAAAGTATTTCATAGAGTGAAGACGTTGGTTACATAAAACAGCATAATGAAGACCGTATCGCTCAGTCGTCGTCAAGACAGCGGCAAGAGAGGACGTGGTTTAACATCAGCTGCATTATCCCTGCTCAGACGGATTCCAATTGGTGCTGTTGTGAATCGAGCGATAGACGCTTTACCATACGAATTACATCTGCCCGGAGGTTATCAATATTGTGGACCTGGAACTAAGTTGTCAAAACGTTTAGCAAGAGGAGATCCTGGAATTAATAAATTAGATCAAGCTTGCAAAGAACACGATATAGCATATTCAAAGTATAAAGATTCAACAAATAGATCAATAGCGGATAAAATTCTAGCGGAAAAAGCTTGGCAAAGAGTAAAATCAAGTGACGCAAGTATTGAAGAAAAAGCAGCGGCTTGGGCAGTAACTACAGCCATGAAGACGAAAGCTAAATTTGGTGCTGGAAGACGTCGTCGCAGAGGAAGACCTGCAAAGAGAAGAGCTCCCAAAAGAGGTGGAAACATTAAGAAGAGACGTCGTAGAACTCGTAAAGCAACAGTAAAGAAAGCTTCTATTTGGTCAATGGTAAAAAACGGAGCAGGTTTATACCTAAGACCGTACCGTGTGTACTAAATAAGAAGAATCAATTGATAATTCCAAATAAAGCCTTAACAAATCATCAGTTAAATGATTATGTAAAATGTTTAAAAATACCATTTTTTCGAGGAGTTTTTATGAAAGATGCATTACCAACTAAAATATGGGAAAATGAAACTGGAATAGTAAATTTGGATTCCACCTATGGTCCAGGCACTCATTGGGTATGCTATAAAAAGCTCGGACAAACCGTTTACTACTTTGACAGTTTTGGCAATCTACCACCGCCGAAAGAACTGCAACATTATTTTCGAAACTCCAAAAACATTTTTTACAATTACAAAAGAGAACAACCTAACAATACTGAAATATGTGGGCATTTATGTTTGGAGTTTCTAGCGAAGAGTGTCAGTCAGCTTTAAGATGTCATCGTATACAGTGTCACTGAGTGGAAATTCATCCACATTGAAAAGTACGCTGTTCCCAGCATTGCGTCTATCCAAGGAAAGATTATGGGAAGCGGCATTACTTGATTTAACTACCTACAACTCAATTCCCAATGTTACGGAAGGAAAGAACAATTTACTACATTATTATGAAACTAAGGATGCTTCAGGAAAATACTCAGAATTGAAAATAATTACATTTCCTACTGGAGCTTATGAAATCGATGATATAAACCAATTACTACAAAAACAACTCGGAGAAGAAAATATCACCGTTAAAGGAAACAATAATACTTTAAAAGCAGAAATAACTTCAAAATATTATATCGATGTCAGCTTGAAAAACTCCATTGGCAGTTTACTTGGATTTACAGATACAAAAAAGAATATATTAACTCCTGGAACTACTCATTCAGGTGATACAACTGTTACAATATTGAAAGTCAATAGTATCGATGTAACGTGTAATATTATACACGGATCGTATAGAGAAGGAGTGAATCAGCATATTTTACATACATTTTATCCAACAGTGGCTCCTGGTTTTAAAATTGTTGAGAAGCCACAAAACTTGATATACCTACCGTTAAACACCAGTTTCATTTCAGACATCGTACTGAACATATTGGATCAAGACGGTGTTAGTGTTGACTTTAGAGGAGAAACGATAACTATACGGATACACATCAGAGCGGCAACATAAAGGTCAACATGGGATTATCATTTAAACCGCAACGGAAGAGTCGGGAGCTCAGTAGCTCCTCGACATTGGAAGAGTTAACATCGGACAACATTCGTTTTCTACAGAAGATTGGATTGAAACTTAACAACGATGGATATCCTGGATATATCTCAAGGACCGACATTCGACGAAACACTATGGGAGAAGGAATATCACACGCACAACCCTTACACTCCATCAAAATTAAACAATAACGATGAAATAAGGATTCCCATTCAATAACAAGATATTTACACATTGCCGTGTGAAAGTTATTTGTACATTGAAGGACGGGTATTAAAATTGGATGGAAAAACTGCTTCAACAGTTCCTTTTATAAATAACCCGATGGCATATCTTTTTGATGAAATAAGATATGAGATATCAGGGGTGACAGTTGATTCGACAAAAAAGGTTGGTATAACAACGACATTGAAAGGATTAACATCATTAACACCGCATGAGAAGAATTCAATAGTCACCGCCGGATGGGTTGCCCCTGATAAAGACACTATAACACCGGATTCCAACGGTCACTTTGATTTTCATGTACCCTTACGATTGCTTTTGGGATTCGCTGAAGATTACAAACGAATAATAATAAATGTCAAACAAGAATTGGTATTACTCAGATCTTCAACTAACAAGGACTTGATACTTGCAGACCCTGCAACTACGGAAGATAAACTGGAATGGCAACTACAATTGGATAAAGTTGTTTGGAGAGTACCTCATGTAAGATTGGCCGATGAACATAGAATCGTATTATTGAGAAAGTTAAAGTCTGACCGTGATATTGTGATGCCATTCCGAAGTTGGGAATTCCATGAATATCCTACACTACCTCAGACAGAACGACAAACATGGACCGTCAAGACATCAACTTATTTGGAACGGGCAAGGTACATAATACTCGGTTTTCAAACTAAGCGAAAAGATGTTATCACTGCAAATGCCGGTCAATTTGATCACTGTAAAATAAAGAATTGTAAAGTTTTCTTAAACTCTCAATTCTTTCCGTATGACAATTTGAATGTCATGTTCAGCAAAAAACGTTTTTCCATTTTATACGATATGTATGCAAGATTTCAATCGTCATATTATGGAAAGACTAATACACCACTATTATCGCCTGACCAGTATTATTCCAAGGCTCCGATAATTGTAATCGATTGTTCAAAACAAAATGAATGGGTAAAATCATCAAGTGTGGATATAAAAATTGAAATGGAATTTGAACAACCAGTAGCGGATGGAACTTCAGCATACTGTCTAATTCTACATGATAAAATAGTTACTTACACACCGCTGACCGGAATTGTGAAGAATGTACTTTAAAAAGAATTAGTACAACGACTGCAGATTTTTGAGGTTAGAATTATCTGCTTCACTTTTTGAGGTTAGAATTTCGTTTGTGAAAAACAAGTTGAAAACAAACATTTATGTGATTGTATAAATTTCAAGGATTTCACGAAAAACATAAAAGCGAGAAAATCATCAGTGGAAAGTTCATTTTATATTCGACCGTCGTATGGGAAACATCGTTCGCAAGATGAGTTCTACTAACGGAGAAGAAAATACACCTTTAATGGATGAGAATAGTTCAGATATAGAAAAACAAGTTGAACGAGAAATGGACGAGTTCCTCAAGTTTAACAAACATAAGAAGAGAGAAGAAGAAAAAGAAGAAGGAGAAGCTGAAAAAGAAGTAAAAAGAAAAAAGGTTGAAGTTAACATTACAACTAATATTTTAACAGAAGTATTTCTTCGGATTTTCTACCCCATTTCTTCATGCATGACGAAAAGTATTTCAGTTGGAATTTTAAAATCATTGGATTATTCACCGATTGTTATTTTAAATCATGGAAATAAAATGGTTACATTCACTGAAACTTCTTGGGAATCATTTATGAAACATTTATCTTTTGGAATGCTATTTGAGTAACAACACATTTGGAAGAAGAACAAGATTAAGTTTATTGGAATCAAATATTGAAGTTGATATAGTGAAACATCGTGGAGGACAAATGGTTCGCTTCAGAGATTTAACTAGACATGATGTAAAATTACATTTGACTAAAGAAGAATTTTACACTTTAAGTTGTACTACCGGTCCCGTCACTAGATATTTGAAACAACTAATATTTTCAAGTGCAATAATCAAAGACTATCTAATCGATACATTGGACAGACAACCTTTCGTTCCAATTTTATACGGTCCCGTGGATACTTCTATTTTTAATCGAATACCTCAAGAAGTGGATATGTGGAGACAATTGAACAACTATCACACCAACTTTAATATCGACGAAGAAGCGCAAGAAGTTAAAGAAGAACAATCGTGTTTGTAATACAAGTCAGTTGCTGACGAGACTTCATCATGAACAAACGGGTTTCGTTTTCTAATGCGCCACATATAATGGAAGTTAAAAGAGGTATAATTGAATTTCAAGCTTTTCGAGGAAATGATGGAAATTTTATTATAAAAGATTTAGTAATTTTGGATATGAACACATCTGTAGTTTATCATTACTTATTCAAACCTCCATTACCATTCAATAGACTAACAACTAAAGCGAAAGTTACAAACAAATGGTTGTACAAACATTTTCACAACTTAAGATGGGATGAAGGTTTTATTAATTATAACATGATGCCGCACATTATGAATCATTACTGCAAAGAGTTCAAAACTATCTACACAAGAGGATTGGAAAAATCTAATTGGATACAATCATTTACAAGTAACGAAGTGATAAATGCAATAATAGATAGAGATTTCCAATGCTACTTCAATGAACTTTGTATTTCATCAAAGAGTTTTAAACATCGAAGGTCACAATGCGCTTTGAAGAATGCCTACCGCTTGAATAATTTCCTTCAACAGAATGGTGGGGGTAATGTCGGTAATAAAAGTGAGAGCGCTACCATGACGCAGCATGAGTATTACTCAAACCTTCGAAGAGACAACATCTCCGACGGACATTATTATTAACAAGAAGATTAACAAGAAGATTAACAATAACATCAAGATGGCATCGCAGAACTTTCTTCAAAATTTGGTTGATCAATTCAACGCTCATTCAAAATCAACAATCTTACCGACGAAGAGATGTTCTGAACTAAAAGAAGAAAAACATTACATCATACATACAATCAAGAAGATGGACACTTCAGTTGGTGATGCTATTAATTGCACATTGAGCGAGGCGCCGTATACAGTTGGTGACGAACCGAAGTTTCAGATATTCCTACCGAAACGATTTGTACAACTTCTACAGAATGAAGATCTTCGTGTTATTCAACCCGGCGCACTCTATTTGGTTTCACACGGACCGAGTGGAAACAACTCAACTGAACTAACTATTCATGTAACACCTTCTACTAACTAGTTTGTACATAGCATTGTAAATATATGTGTTTGTAATGGTTTCTCAATAAAGATGATATAAAACAAAAAAAAAATAAAAGAAGCAACATATTGTTATGTCTTTGTACATAGCAATATGTTGCTTTTTTTAAAAATTCCACGGGATGACCTTGACCCAATTTTGTGTGATAATAAAAGTGAAAATCAACTTGTGAAATTCATCAGTCTACGACTACCTTTCGTACCGTACACATCTCGCTCTCTATAACTAAATACAAAACTTCAACATGTCCCTAAAGGTCAAGTGTGCATCTTACGATACCAACACCATTACGAGTTTTGAACAACTTGAAGATTTAACCAACGAAATGCGAGTTTTACTTACCGGTGGTTATCACTTAACTGTTGATGTTAGTGCTACTAATGTAAGGATGTTTACTAAAACAAAATACTGTGATGATGAAGTATTTCTTTCAACACAACCTACAACATCTTCATCACCAACTGGTCAACATAACATCAAGTTCCACAAGTATTACCAATGTTAAATAACTTTTAACAAATAAAACTAAGGAATCACGTGATCAATGTCAAGTTGATAAAAAGGGAATGATACTTGTATAACTAATCATTCGCTTCCCGACTCTCGCTGCGTCAACACCTAATTTTAAAGATGTTATACAGAATGATGATCGAACTTGATGGAAAAATCTATGGAAAAGATTACAACACCGTTGAACAAATGACTGAAGATTTAAATATATTAACTAAAGAAGGATATCAAGCTAAATTAATTTTAAAATTTCCTGAAGTACATCCACTATCGACTGAAGAACTTATCGCTATGGCTAAAGCGGAGAGAGAGAAAAAGGCTGAAGAAAACAAACAGAAACAGACAAAGTCTGAAGAAGATAAACAGAAATAAACTTCTTAAGTATAAACATTCCTTACATTAGTAAGGTATAATTTTTTAAAACTTCGTTTGGATGACCTTGAAATTACCCCCACCACTTTTTGTAGTACATAAAACTGACTATTCAACACTATACACTCTTATTCTTTCACTGGACTCAGCAGCGTCAACATGGAAGAACAAAAGTACAAGTACGAACCTCGTTACTGTTGTGAACAACAGTGTACAGATTTAGGACCAATGATGGTGGACGGGTTAGCTTGCACTAAATGTGAATTTTTTGGATCTTGTTACTGCAAGTGCAAAACAAAACAACTACCGCCACCGGAATTGCGAACTTTCAAATTTTACAAATCAAGATATTTTCATACATGCTGTCCTCAAAGATGTTTCAAATTTCATCCTCTCGATCTAGCTCATTGTCAACGCACCAAGTCTCATCAAGATGATTTTTGTACACATATGATAAAAAGATGTAAATACAGATCAGATTGGTATTCCGATCCTGTAGAACCATCGAATGTGTAATTTCAGTTTTACACTCTTTTTTAAAACTTCAATTGGATGACCTTGAGATTTCCCCCACCATTGGTTTTTAGACTTCCCCCCACCATTAGTTTAAGTTTTGTATCTTATTGAATCCACCTTTGAATTATTTCACTTCCAACACTCTAACTAACAACATGGGATCGCCTTTCGTCAAGTTTCAACACATAATATCTGACAGAGAAGAATTGGAGGAAATATTTCAAAATTTGCTTTCTGTCATGGATAGATATCCTATGAGATGGATCAGACTTGATGTTCACTATTTACGTCCTCGTGATTCTTCATCATCGAGTGAAGACGAAACAACGACTACTACTTCAGCTAGGATATTTCAATTTTCTTCATCATCGAGTGAAGACGAAACAACGCCTACTACTTCAGCTAAGATATTTGAATTGAAAGACGAAGAAGAGGAACTTAGCTATTTACTTGGTCACAAGCTCATGCTCACCGACAAATAAGCGTCCTTCCTAAGCGCCGATCTTCATTCAATCACCGACTCTCGCACGATGAACAACTCTCCGTTGGCACGAATGAATTCTAGTTTCGAAGTAAATTCTAAAGAAGATTTGCAAGAAATATTTAATACTTTACACGAAATTGTTAGTAAATTCAACACTGTTAAAATGAATCTGGAAATAACTTACGCCTGTCCTATTTGTGATAAGGTTGAAAGTTCTGATGAAGATAGTTTGCTGAATCTTACTCCACTTACACCTCTACAATCAGACACGACAACAACAAGTACGGAAGCAAATGGTGAGCAACCTCCTTCCCCCACCACTTCTTTGTGATTCAACTTCCCCCACCACTTCTTTGTAATTCAACTTCCCCCCACCACTTCTTCGTTTAACTAACGTTCCTCGCTTTCACTTCTCATTCCGTCTCCAACATTTGAACTATCAACATCACTTGTTTCAAAATTTCAAACACCAAAAAACCACACTAATGATGGATATGATGGATGAAGTTTCCTTCGTCACAAGGATGGAAGAGGAAAAGATGAAAGAAGAAAAATTGAAATTGGAAATTAAACGTTTGCAATTGGAACGGGAAAACCAACTCGAGATATTACGTTTCTTCAAACTTGTCAAATACGTCATCTGGGGACTCTGCCTTTACCTTATCCTCGTCGTCGGCGTTTGCTTTTACAACTCCGTATTTCATCACAAAAATTCAACTTGTATTGCACATTGATTGTATTTGTTTTTGCACATTGATTGTATTTGTTTTTACGAATAAAGTTCAAAACTTAAATCTACCTATCCCGCTATCACCTGGTAGTTCAACTCTCAGAACTATTTCCTGTGCTAGCGGGATAGGCTTTTTTAAAACTTACTCGGGATGACCTTGGCATACTTTCCGTAACCCAATTATCAAGTTGAATTTCAGTTTTGAACAAACTTTTAATTTATGCATACCTCCCCCTCATTTAATATACGACCGGAAGCTATGTGCCCCGGCACGTGGCTTCCGGGGCAGCTGACCTGTCCCAGAAGTGACCAAATCTAACTACTAAATTTAATATATTAATATACGTAACCCAAAATAGTCCCCATCATATTAATATTTTACAGCTAAAAATCAAAGGAGCTTCGTCATACATTAGTTAGGTAATGACAAGTTCTTTTGTGACGTTTTGAAATCAACTAGTCATGGTTAAAAAAGCGATTTCTTGTTTGTAAGTATTATTTTAACATTTTTTTAAAGGAAAGGCCACAAACCAGACATCTTATGGTAGGATAGTAGCGTTAAACAAAAAAAGTAGGTAAATCTAAACATATTGCTGCAAAATGTCTTTGTTTTAACGGCTTTATTTATGCCCCAATATGATTTTCCTAGTTTTCCCTCTTGTAGGAGTTATGCTTAAGTGGTGGAGGGGTACAAATGTACAAAAGAAACATTCTATATATTTTATAGCATACCATAAATGGCTCAAGTATTAAAAATATGGCATATACAAATGTTAAAGAGCATAAAATTCTTCATTAAATGAGACTAAACACATCTTCTTCATCTAACGTTGTCATGCTACAGCGCATCTAATTGTAATATTTTTTTATTGTCTCCCAAGAGGATTATTTTTACGGTTTTACGGTTAGGTTTAGTAAATCAATAAACATATTAAAGTATATTCCCGTTAAATTCAAAGGACATTGATGTCTGTATTTGATGAGATCAACATCAAACTTTTTGGACCCCTCGTAACCAAACTACGTCAACACTAACAGAGATGAATGAAGTAATGACATAAATTATATTAAGTGTTTAGACCTATATTCTTTCATAAAAATAATGACTTAAATATATAAAAACAATTACAAAAACAAATATAGCAAAACATGGTTAGTACTTTAAATTGACTAGTTAACGATTAAAATAAAGAACTCTGTAATTTTGAACCACTCGTTTATAAAGATACCTCATTTACGTTTTAGTCAAATTCCATAATTTTTTTATTAGTGAAGTATGTTTTAACATCTGCAGTATTTTAACAGGAGTATTACGTAATATGTTCTTAATTAATATTTTAAATATTAAACTAGACAACACTTTTAAAATACTTGTGCAAAAAGTAATTTTAGAAATAAAAAAAAAATAACAAAAAAGTTAGAAAAAACCTGGTTGAACAACTGGTTGTAGATACAAAATAAAAACACAATTTGTAAATAAATTTTCTAATGATTATACTTTATCATACTAATATTGTAAGTACTAAGAAAATTCAAATGAGGACAAAGTCTCGTAAAAAATACATACTTCGACGTTTGACTGGTATGCGGTAAATTTGCTGATCAAAATGGTTTGATTTCCAAACACAGTCTGTTGCCCCACAGTCCAAGTATTCATCAATATCTGGTTCATTTCCTTCATTCGGTTGGTGGTAAATGGTACACGAGTTTCCCTTGCAGTTCACTTAATACAATACCTCCAAAACCAACAACCACCTACATACCCTTTGATACATTTTCAGCAAATCGTTAAAAGTGTTATAGGATGGTGAGGGGAGGGGCATGGGGGCAAAAGCCCACACGGAAAATTTTTGTTTTGTATACAGGTAATGAAAATAAATTTGGAAGGTATTGCCATAGCCTTGTTTAATGCCGCGGTCAGTGAAACGCGGCAACGCCCCACCTTAGGCTGTCATGAGAGCGCTAAAACATGTAGTTCACAAGGAGTGCTAGACAGTTTTTAATCATATATAACCGTATACTCTGATGTTGTGATTTTTGAGGCTTATGTCCTGTAATTTTAGAAATAACACTCACTTATATGTATATAACAACACTTGTACGCAGGTGAGATGCGTACAAGTGTTTTGCACAAGTGTGTACCACCAATTAGAAATTTCCAGATATGAGTGGCTTGTTATGAGTAAGCACGCAATATACTGCTCAAATCGCCATGTCTTTAAAAACAGCCTTTGCATTTTTTGTTCGTTTTTATTTATTTATTTATTTTTTTTACTACAGAATTTTAATCTCGAAGCTGTTAAATTTTTAAAGGCTTTAACAAGCTTTTCAATCAATTTACAGCCTTCGGAAAACAAGCATATTAAAATGCTGATGATGGTTTTAGAAAATAGCACGAGATAATTGTGGACAGCAGGCAGTAGGCCTACGGACTGAGCCTAGTCGGCCGAGCGGGGATAAAGGTGTACGACCTTGCCACACCTAATGACGATGAATACAAAAAATAAAATTGGTAGTGCCCCACTACGTCAACTGAAACTTCCTTATACAATTTTGTCTATAAGATGTGTTCTTCGTATTCATTTTTTATGGCGCGGCTTGGCATTAAAGGGGGTTATGGAATTGCACGTGGAGCAAAAAAAGAGGGATTAGTTTAGTGAATTTTACTGTAAATTAATAAAAATAAAATGTTAAATTGTGTTCCGTCTTCGCTGAAAGAAGTACCATCACACACATTAGCGTGAGACGCCAGTTTATGCTGTATAGACTTGTGCTTCTGGAGTCACCTTGTGATCATACTCCATCTCCTACTATATTTTCCAGCGATGACTTCATGATACTTGAGCCACGAGATGAATAAGGTCCCATGATGACCACTACTACCAAGAACACCCCCGAAACAAGCATATTACGGGGGGGTACCAAATTCTAAGCTTGGGACGGGCAGATGGGGACACTACCCCCACCTCACACCCGTGAATCCTAACTACCACTCCAGACTGAACCCGCTAAAAATTATTGTTATCGATTTATTTATTTATTTACTTACTTGTTGAAAGTGTTTTTGGTATTATTATAATTTATGTATGGTTATCTATTTTTAAGAGCTCAAATGTATTGTGACCAAAGGGATCCCTGTAGGTGCAGAGAAACAGGTACCGTTGTAAATAAAAAACGGAAGCGAGAGTGGAGGGTCAGTAGTAAAGATTTTCTGTTTTATTTATAAGAGAGTGTTTAATGTTTAATGCATTTAATTATTTAGTATTTAATCCAATGTAATTAATACTATAGAATTTGTCGTGGTTTCAATTTTTTATAAAATAGGTACATTAAATTGAAGAATAATTGAATATTTAATTTATGCTTTAACCACAAGTGAAGCTAATAAATAATACCATGGTAAATAAATTACATTAACTAGTCATTAAGAAATTCTCTTTAATACGTGACGTTGTGTCAAGTGAACCAGGCAAATATTTTTCTAAATCGTTGTCGTTCTAAGGACAAAATAATAATATTTTCATAAAAAGGCTTTCCTCAATATTCCTACTTCAACTTTTATTTAAAAGTATGTAGTTCAATGAAAAATTTAAAAGCGAAACAATTAACATAATAGTTGTATTAATGGATTTATATAAGAAAATTTTTTATAGTGGGGTGTCTAATAAGTAGTTGTAATAAGTTAGATAAAATGTGTTTTTTGTTCAGACTGCTTTACACTGTTAGTTGCATTTGTTGATGACAGTTATGATCTACTAAAAGGTCGTTGTCTCCATAGCTCCATGACTTAAGTTGGTAACTCAATGGACACGCGCACTCAAACTGATGAACTAGTGCTATTAGGAGTACATCTAGTTAGTTCTTCTTCAACTTTATTCAATTTTTATAATTAAAAAAGGTACTGCTGTATAGTAGTTTAATTATTTAGGCCTATAATGTTCTGTACATTTCATTTGTATGTTTAACAAAGAAAAAATACTAACAACATTTCCCAATATTATTACAAAAATGAAGTTTGTTCTCTATGACGATTGAATATTGAAAATAATGTTATTTCAAACAAACACTTTTAATCGTTGAAAATAACTTTAAAAGTTATGAGGTTCCCATAAAAAATAAAAATAAAAAATGACCTTAATACCTTTAACACCTTTACTGAAATGGCGAACTAACTCAGTAAGTAGTTTAAAGCCAAGTATGAATGAGGGATGATTGTAGGATGATTGTGGTGCGATATTGTAGTCTTGTTACTGACTAAGGCAGACATTCTCCTTAGACAGGACTGTTAATTCATAGCCCAACAGCTAATGGTGTCTAGGGACCTACAGTTTAACTTGGGATCCGAACCACAATTTTGACCTCATATATACGAATTGGTCTAATTATGAGGTTGGTCTTTATGGATGAACTAGTATTCACTAGTGTGGACGTTAATCCCCACCAGGGAATATCGCATCCACAAGCCATCGCTTATAACTATCCACAATTCGTGACCTCCAAGTAGCTGGATTACAAAGAGCCGTTTGAATGTTAGTTATAACAGTCGAAGGTCATTAATATTTTACTTCTTTTGTACAGTCTTATAACTAACCGTTAGCTTAAAAATTACAAGAAATAATCAATAATCAATAATTGACCAAGCTCAATGGTTACTAGAAAGATATTTTATTTTAAAATATCGACATAAAACAATAAATACTGTATTTGAATTAGATAAATAAAAAAAATCAAGAAAATAAGAATGTTCGAATTATTTTAAGAATAATTCAAAATTTGTATTTATAACTACACAAACACCAAAAATTACCAAAGCAAACAACATAAATATTTAAAATTAAATAAAAAAGCAACTTTAATATATTATGTGTCTCCAGAGAGATAACAACGTTAAATTCACGAGATTTTGGATAATGATTACCTTATTACCAAATATACTTAAGCTAGTTTTCCAACAAAACCCTCAATCCTTTAAAGATTTACATCAGCTATCTATTGAAGTTCATAATGTTCAGTATAACGATTACATTAGGGAAAATATGCCGCATAGGTCTGAAACCACTGGGGATAGGACAGGGTACAATAGTCAGAATTATGATCCAAGGAGGTACTCAAACCTAGCACAGCAACCTAAATTCAACCATCAAGAGAAGACTTGCTATAATTGTCAAAGGACTGGACATATTGCCAAAAACTGTTTCCGGAGACCAAAAAACTTGTAAATTCGGGAGGTATGACGGTTTTAACTAAATCATATTCTCCCGAGACGACTAAACCCAATGAAGCTGATTACAACCTTCAACAACAAATTAGGCTTACATCACTACCAAACACATGCACTAAACAGTTTCAAAGAGAACTAATATACCAAATATGAAGACTTGTTTTCATATTGTTTTAAAAAAAAATTAATTTAACATTAATTAAATTAAGGTTTTTAATAACGCCACTGGATTTTTTGAACACATACAACTTACCAGTTAAATTTATTAAAGTTTTTTTTATAATTTTTTTAATGGGAGCTTAACCTTTGTTAGGTGACCTTTCACATACTTTATTACAAAATAATTATTTTTAAGTTAATGAAAATCTTTGTAACCACATATTCAATGCTTGATGTTGATCGAGGCTATAGTATAGTATAAATCGAGTACAGTATAGTCTAGAATCACTCACTATTGGTCTATCGGTGACGAACCACCTTGACATCATTAATGTATCGCATAAGTTGTATCATGGCCCAACAGACTGGGTGCTACTCCGGCCACCACACCGTTTTGACTCCAACGATATCTCACCAGTGAATTTAACCTTTTTAATAAATTTTAAGTGAGCATTTAAAATTTATATTTATAATTTACATGTGAAATGAGTGAAAAATGATTATTGTTTATGTGCGATGCCTTGTTTAGCTTCGTTACTGACAAAGATAAAGTGTTTTTTTGTTTTTGTTTTTTTTTAGGTTTGAACACTGAGTATTATGAATGCGCTTTATTTATTGTCAAACGAGAAGTTTATTTTTCACATATATTTAATTACCCTCCCAAAATTTAAATAAAGTAGGTTAACTGTCTAGAATGTCGGTAAGTTTAAACAAATTGACAGAATTCCTGGCTCAAACGCATTCTAGAGGATAAAGCATTTACTTGTTGGCGTTGTATTGATTCAAATACTGTACTGTGTTTGTTGTGCAAGCTCAAGCTTCGCACCAAGTCCGCCAGATAGTAGCATTGACTAGGCGTTAACCCAAGTTGAATTTTGCATAAAACACCATAGTTTTATTTGTAAAGAATGAGGATGTTTAATTTTCTTGCAATTTATCGATTACATCATATATTATGGTATTATATTTTGCCGAAACAATAAATAAGGTTATATAAATACAAATAAAAATAACTTTCACAGCCCACCAATATATGAAAAATTTTTAATCGGCTACCTGAAGTAACAAAATTAAATTTTTAAGTTTTATATACTGTAAAGATAATTAGCCTATTTTATTTTCTAAATTTTTTTGTAATTCCTGCAACTTCCATATGTTTAATTTTCACCTTTGGGCTAGTAGTGGAGTTGGCAATGTAAACCATACGACTTTTGGGAAAACATGATTTTGTGTTCCAATGGTAGGTAGTTGGTGTTCAATCTATTTTCTTGAAAATTGGTAGTCATTCAGTCAAATAGTTTTACAGAGCTTCAATATCTTGAAATTTAAGAATATAACTCTAGGCGTCGTAGATACTTTTCTACGTCGCCTAGAGTTATATTTACAAAAGTTTACTTACTCTTAAGATCTTTTTGTACTAATACAATTTATTGTACTAATAAATCACGAATGGTGGGGGGGCCTGAGGTCCAAAATTTGTCTACAGTAAACATCATTTTTACAATAAACATTTAAAAACACTGTCCGAAGCAGGATAAAGTGAAGGCATGTTTTCAGTGTCTTACAGCTGTAAAAATTACTCATAAAGGCACTAATTCTGCATTGTTTTATAAAAATTAGTAATACGATCAAATCAGTCGTTTTTGGTATCTCTAGATTTTGACACATCCTGGAAAATTGGATAGGCCTATTGCACTATTTAGGCCTACTATAAATTCAAGTGTATTACGCAAAAATTCTTTGATTTTTCCTTTGGATCGCGTCTTAACAAAATATTAGAATGGATATTATATGTTCCTTCAGAAAATTCGCAATTTATTGAAAATATTTACATAATTATAGATTGTAAATTATACGAGTACTGATAAAAGAAACTAAAATTGTGCTTGGTACTTTTGTATCATATTAAGAAAAATACTGTACGTTAAACTCGTTAAGATAATAAAAACTTTTTTATATGGGGCCTGTTTCATACAAAGTTAAAGGTTTGACAATTCCGACAAATTTGTTAGAAACACTTGATTATTCGTAAATTCTACTATTCGACAGCTGACAATTTTAAAATTGTAAATTGTCAAGTGTTTTATATATTTTTTAAACTATTTGACAACTGTCACAAAAACACATGTCAAGAATTGTGTGTCGGGAACATTAATCAGACAAATTTGTCAAGACATTGACATATTTGTAAAAAATATTTGACATAAAATTGTAAATTTGTAAACTCATATGAAACAAAAATTTTTAGAATTGTGATATGTCAAATGTGCCTGTCACCTGTAACCTGTCACACCTGTCACTTCTTATATGAAACAGGCCCCTGGTTAGAATAGTGTTGGTACTAAAAATAGCACAGTGCTATTGCTACGTTAGGATTAAGCTTCCGTAGGAAACAATTTATGTAAAAGTATGACTTAAAACAATAAGCTATAATGAATTTAAAAAATACAAAAATATATATAGGTATACCAAACATTCTTCCCAATGAATGACTGGGATTTAACTCTGGAATTTATTCAATTAAAGTTTCAGCTATAAAATTAGATGTCAAATGAAAGAGCAACTCAAACAGTTTTTCTTTGATATTACAAATGCCCTCTTCAAAAATTTTGCCCACAGTCCACTAGATGCGTTGTAGCAAAACTTATAAAATCAGTGAAAATCAGTGAAATTAAGTGAAGATAAATAGTTTTTGACTTACAGTTTTCAAGAACGAAATTCATAGTCGCTATGATCTGGTGCTTTGTATTGTTCATCTTTGATACACAAAGTATTTTTAAAATCCGGAAATAGTATAATGAGATTAAGTAATTGCTGTGTTTGTAAAGATATCCTACAATCTCCTATAACCCCTAACCTCCTATAACCTATAACCTTCCTCCTATAACCTTCCTCCTATAACCTTTCTCCTATAACCTTCCTATAACTCTAAGAAATCACCTCCTATAACTTCTATTGCTTTACCCAATTATAGGGTCTGCATACCTCTGCAGGATTCTACTACAACTTTTATGACTTTTTTTGACTTTAAAGCTTTATTATTAGTTGGTTTCTATTGAGATCAGTGAAGTAAGGGACACCTATCATATGGTTAAATACTTGTAAGGTAGCATATTTTTTAAATTTTTATTATTACTGAAGTAAGTTGTGTATATGGTGACGGCTTTTCACTTTATCCGTCACTTTTTATTGATAACCAGTCGGTTTTTTTTCTATACGCGCTGCACTGAAAGTAGCAAAAGCACAATAATAGAAACAATAATTTATTTTCTGAATTGCTTTAATACAAGTCTTTGTTCAACTCTTTTCACTGACCTTATCACACATTTATGACAAGTACCATTGGTGTTTAACAATATATATGGTTGATAGTGAAGTAATAAATTATTATTATTATTTATAGTCTTTGTCTGAAAGTGTAGAAAAATGTACTAACAATTTATTATTTGTGGAATCGATTTGTTTTCTTTTAAAGGTGCCCTTTGATTTACATACATTTGCTTTCGACGAGTCAGAAGCAAGAAGATTTCTAATCTGAATTCCAGAAGCTCTCCTGTAAATCGCGTTGGGGCAAACATCAGCAGGGATGTGTTGCTCTGTAGGGTAGTAAGCGTTAGTCACGTGCAAGCCATTAACACCAAGAACAATTATTCGCTAAGCAAACAATAGGAATACACCACGAGTGTGTCTGCTGTGAGGTTTCGAGATACGGCACAACACGTGTGTTGTTAATGGTGGACTTTTTTGTTTGTCGTTTACACTCATTTCTTTAATGATTATGTATATGAATAAGGGAAGAATTTAGATTGCATTGAAACGATCAACATTATTGTTGTTTTATTAAACGGATGAAACACGATGATCTAAAATTATGTACATTGATTGTGTGCTTCATATTAAAGAGCAAGAGATATATAAAATAGTTAATGCATCCAAAAGATTCAGGAAAACATGAAAATTAAAATAATTAATTAAAACTATCACTAAATAAAAATATGCAATTGCATGTTATATGCATAGTATTTATCTTACTAAAAACTCTTCAAGTTAAACATTTTGTCTATGAGTTCTTGACAAAAATTATTACTATAGGTATTTTTTTAGTTGATTATTCTGTAGAATATTGGGGTGGGGGAAAAAGAATTTACGTAGTTAAACTAATAAAGATAAAATAGTGACAAACATTTTAGAGTAGCAGGTTTACTAAAATAATGTTATTAAAGGTAAATAAAACCCTTCCTCCACTATTTCTGTCCCCTTGCTATACTCCATTGGCTGTTTTTTTTTTTTTTTTTTTTTTTTTTTTTTTTTTTTTTTTTTTTTACTGTTTCATACCATGTGATAGGTTTACATCACAACATTCCAGTATTCAGAAGTTCCGATATAGCCATTTTTAATTCAATTTTGTAAAATAGGACAATTTTGTAAGCTGATCATTTTTTTTTTTTTTTACTGTAAAATGGAATTTTAAAACTTAAATTTGTTTACCAAAGGCACTAAAATAATAATTCTAAATAATCAACTGCACTTAATAATGGTTATTCTGTTTCCTCTGAGATAATAAGATCCACATTATGTTTTGTGCGTTAAACTGTTAAATGTTTCGTTGAATTTAAATTACTTAGTTAACAATAAAATCAAATCTATTATATCTATATTAATAAAATTAGTGTTTGCCTATACGTTGGTTAGAGTTTTTAAGTTTTAGATTATTTTTACCTTTTATGTATCGCAGAATCTACAATCGGCGTCAATTAAATTTATTTCCCTCCGTCTCTCTCCCTCTCTCTCTCTTTGTATTTCCCTGTATGTGACGCTCATGGGCCCTATTTTGTCCTCTCTACAGGGAAACAAGGCTTTACCTGATATTCTACATGTTTTCTGTCATAGACTATAGTGGTGTAAAGGATCATAGCAACTTAAATTGCCAGAGCCGCCTTACAGCTTGAATTGCCCATAGCCAATTCAGTAGTCAAGTTGTGATAAAATACCAATGTTTGTTATATTTTTACATGGAAGCAGTTATAAATTATTTGAAATTTATATGAGTATTATATGGTACTATCAGAAGGATCTAAGCTGCTCTAAACCAATGTTTGTTAATAAGGCCACATATTAAAAGAGAAAGGAAATGATGATCTTATGGTAATATTTAGTTTTATATTTAATACGTGGTTATTTATCAGCTTGATCTAAAAGTTTGTCATGTTCACCACTGATTTCAGAACTTACAATTGTAGACATAGACTCATAAAAGCATTGCAACTTTTCTGTAGCCAAAGTAGAGCGAGTATAGTGCAATGAGTTCTTGGTTTTAAATAGAAATATTATAGTAGTTGAAGTTAAGCTTACACAAAAATTCCTTAAACAGTTACTTCAAGTTTGAAATATTCATTTTTATAATTGCATACTATAAGTAGTTTGTTCTTCTTTAAATTGGATTTTATCATCCATTCTGACAAAACGAGGAGTAGGGATTCATTAAAAGAAACTTATATAGTTAAAAAAAACCTATACGAGATAAATAAAGTGCTAAAAAGCTTTTGACTAATAAATTTAAACTACATGAACAATTGTACACTTTTTTACATGCCCTACTCTAGAAAGGTAATTTTTATTTCGAAAGGGGAATCAGGAATGGGGTTCATTGTATATAGTATAGATATTGCCACCTTAAATCTAGGTTTTAATATTATATTTCATAAAAAATCTGTAATCTTCTTGCTAAACTATGAGTTTTCATTAACCTATACTATACACTATACGAATGTAAAAAACTTGCAACAAAATATTTTAGATAACAGAAGTAACTTTTAACCCAAAATGAAAATAGATATACTTGTGATAAACAAGTGTTTGACCAATATACTTTTCAGCTATTAAGTATAAAATTAGAGCTTCTGAATAGTATCTTTGGAATTTATTTTAATTTCCATTTTAAGTTGTTTATGATGTAATACAATGATGTAAGCACTCGTAAAATAATGCGTATCTAATCTGGTCTATGTAATATCCCCACAAAACCCGTATAATTTATTCTCATTCTGTAGTATTAAAAAATACAATTTTAAATTTTCTTATTAAGTATAAAACTTATTATTTAAGGTCTATTGAAATAAACTGTCGTATATTCATGGCTATGGGATTGTTCATGGTAAGATGGAAAATATGCAACCAATGTATATCTTAATTTTTTCAAAGAAACGTAGAACAATGCAATTAAACAAGTACTGTGATCTGTGAATATAAAATAAGCAACTCATGAAATGAAGAGGAAAAAGAGCCAATTTACTTGAACTCTTATTTATTCTTCAAAATGTTTGTGAACAATTTTAACGAATCATCTGGTTTCTGTGGGCCACGTGATGAAATGAGAATTATTTGGTTCCTGTGGAGCGAGGGGTAAAGTCGTCGTGTAACTATGTCACAAGCATCCAGACGCTGGTGTGTAGAGCATGTCGGGAACTCCGCCAATGTAGCCGGCCGAATTTTTGGGCAGGTGTTGATTAATTCAAACATTTAATTTTGTACTTTATTTAATTAAAACTGTTTTGTAACTACCAGCAACATTTTTTATATTCAATATCTAAAATATAAAATTCTAAGTAAACATTAATCATTATAATAACTCATTAAAAATTTTATGTTTAGTTTAGTAGACCTAAAAGGCATTAAATTTACATATGAAGCATGGTGTTTGGAATGCAGGTGATACAATTTTTATTTTTAATAAGTTATCGATTAGACTGGAGGTAGGTTTGTTAAAAAAATTTTTTGGAAAATTCACATTTTCTTAGAAAACATTCTGGACGTAAATCCATCTTTTTAATACAATTAATTCAAGGCATACAGTCTTAGAGAACAATGTGTTTAGCTTGTCAGGTCATTGGGTAATGTTTATATTGAAGATATACAAACATCTCTATACATTACGTACATTCAACCATAATTTATTGCAATTTAAAACAAAAACTGTTATATTGGGAAAAATATCTTATATTAAGTCTGTAAATTTTGACTCGTTTTATAAAGATAATTTAATACATATAATAACCTTAACTAGGTCTTACTATAGTTGCAGCCATTGGCCAATTTCAATCAAGGTTTAGTAAAAAATTGTAAAACACAAAATCCTTAATATTTTATCATGTCTGGTGTTTGTAATGTACTTTAACTTTGTAAATATACTGCTACACGGTTTGCCAGTATATTATATTCTATGTAAGATGTCCTTCAAATTCTGTCCTATAATTTCATTCATGTTTCAACTCCTTCAACCCCGAAAACCACAATAGTTGGCCACTTCCATATTTTATGTGGAACCTGCATTGAAACTAACCCAAGAAATTTTAAACCCCTCTAACTTGATAAATTAATTTTTAACTCCCTCCCCCCCTCCATCGACGATTCTTTCTGCTACTAGTAGAGATATTCAAGTCAATTGCTATAAATATATACTTATATTTAACTGAAGCTAACTCTCAAGATCAGTTTTTATAACTTGAAATTTATTGGTATACTGTATCGCTTGAGACGTTATAACCCATGAACAAATTAGGATATTTTTTACTACATTTTTAAGACCCCCCCGATTATTTTTTTTTTTTTTTTTTTTTTAATAGAAGAGATCCCGTTTAAAGGGAAGGCCCCTACCCCATTTCAAAATGTTATATATTAATTTTGTTATAACTGTTATTAATTAATGTTATATTTACTCAACTCTATAGTAATTTTATTACTTTGATCTGTATTTGTTAAACGCTGAAATGAAAGCAATTGAGCCATAGGCGAGTCGATTCTATAAATTTGAATTTATTTCCTATAATAATAATATCTAGAACATTATTTGTATTTCCCCCGAAAACAGTGAAGCTATAATGATTATACAAAATACTAAAATGTTTTTTTTTTAAGTTTTGGAATCATAAGGTGCTTTATATGGTGTTGGGTAAAATTATTTAATAATTTTTTTACTTTTGCAAAATGTCAAAAGCCCATTTTTGACCCTGGTAGAACCCCATAAAACCCTGTTCCCTTGCAGGCTTTCAAAATTAACCAGCAAATTTCTACCTTATACCTCTTATGTGTACAAAATAAAAACAAGAAATAATTATATATGATTTTAGTTTAAAAGTAATAGCTAATTATAATAATGAAATATATGGTTCTAAAAGACCAATTATAAAAGATGGTTACAGGAGTAACAGCTCCGGAACACCAGGGTGATAAAGTTTTTGATGCACGAGTAAAGTTTAAACGGTCGAGAGCTACACAGATATAAGCTTCTCTTTCTTTCTAAATCCGTTTGTTACATTGTTAACCTAGTTTTTGGTTATGTCACATAGAATGAAATACTTTTTTTAATTCATTATTTTGAAATATAAGGCTCTTTGCTTCGTTGTTATTTAATTTGACGGTTGCATCACATTTCTCATAGTAAGGAAATTATCTTGCATATAGAATTAGTTTTTCCAAATGAAACTAATAGGAATAACTATCATTAACTGTTATAATGTCTGAACCTACATCACCTAATTGTCATAATTTAACCCTTTCAGTACCAGTGTCCTCTGTAAAGGACATGGCATTTATTGACTTGATAAAATGAATATAAGTGGAAATAGAAACAGTTTTATTGGCATCTTGGAGTAAAAATATTGTTATCTTACATTTTTCAAAGCCGTAGTGGCACACACACAGTAAACAGTAGTAAAAAGTAGCAAAATCAGCAAAAATAATATCTAGAACATTATTTGTATTTCCCCCGAAAACAGTGAAGCTATAATGATTATACAAAATACTAAAATGTTTTTTTTTTAAGTTTTGGAATCATAAGGTGCTTTATATGGTGTTGGGTAAAATTATTTAATAATTTTTTTACTTTTGCAAAATGTCAAAAGCCCATTTTTGACCCTGGTAGAACCCCATAAAACCCTGTTCCCTTGCAGGCTTTCAAAATTAACCAGCAAATTTTTACCTTATACCTCTTATGTGTACAAAATAAAAACAAGAAATAATTATATATGATTTTAGTTTAAAAGTAATAGCTAATTATAATAATGAAATATATGGTTCTAAAAGACCAATTATAAAAGATGGTTACAGGAGTAACAGCTCCGGAACACCAGGGTGATAAAGTTTTTGATGCACGAGTAAAGTTTAAACGGTCGAGAGCTACACAGATATAAGCTTCTCTTTCTTTCTAAATCCGTTTGTTACATTGTTAACCTAGTTTTTGGTTATGTCACATAGAATGAAATACTTTTTTTAATTCATTATTTTGAAATATAAGGCTCTTTGCTTCGTTGTTATTTAATTTGACGGTTGCATCACATTTCTCATAGTAAGGAAATTATCTTGCATATAGAATTAGTTTTTCCAAATGAAACTAATAGGAATAACTATCATTAACTGTTATAATGTCTGAACCTACATCACCTAATTGTCATAATTTAACCCTTTCAGTACCAGTGTCCTCTGTAAAGGACATGGCATTTATTGACTTGATAAAATGAATATAAGTGGAAATAGAAACAGTTTTATTGGCATCTTGGAGTAAATATATTGTTATCTTACATTTTTCAAAGCCGTAGTGGCACACACACAGTAAACAGTAGTAAAAAGTAGCAAAATCAGTGTTGACCAAGGTGCAACTCTCAAAGAATTAACCGATCCCGTCAACTTCCACGCAAGCCTGCCACCGTTTATTTAACGTGGGCCCTCCCACCATCGTTGCCACAGATCGGCTAACCCTTTTAAGAGTTGCACCACCAGGTCAGGTTTGGTCGTGAGCGGGTATCGAACCCGCGCTTGCGTAGACACCTGGCCAAGGTGCCTACGCGTTAGCCACATCAGCTATCACGACCGGCAGCCCAGGCACGAGGATTAGGGTCTTAAACAGTGCGCGTTCCTAGCGTTTTGAAATATAAGGCTCTTTGCTTCGTTGTTATTTAATTTGACGGTTGCATCACATTTCTCATAGTAAGGAAATTTTAAACGGTCGAGAGCTACACAGATATAAGCTTCTCTTTCTTTCTAAATCCGTTTGTTACATTGTTAACCTAGTTTTTGGTTATGTCACATAGAATGAAATACTTTTTTTAATTCATTATTTTGAAATATAAGGCTCTTTGCTTCGTTGTTATTTAATTTGACGGTTGTTAATTTGTAGTAATTTGATATAAGCTTCTCTTTCTTTCTAAATCCGTTTGTTACATTGTTAACCTAGTTTTTGGTTATGTCACATAGAATGAAATACTTTTTTTAATTCATTATTTTGAAATATAAGGCTCTTTGCTTCGTTGTTATTTAATTTGACGGTTGCATCACATTTCTCATAGTAAGGAAATTATCTTGCATATAGAATTAGTTTTTCCAAATGAAACTAATAGGAATAACTATCATTAACTGTTATAATGTCTGAACCTACATCACCTAATTGTCATAATTTAACCCTTTCAGTACCAGTGTCCTCTGTAAAGGACATGGCATTTATTGACTTGATAAAATGAATATAAGTGGAAATAGAAACAGTTTTATTGGCATCTTGGAGTAAATATATTGTTATCTTACATTTTTCAAAGCCGTAGTGGCACACACACAGTAAACAGTAGTAAAAAGTAGCAAAATCAGTGTTGACCAAGGTGCAACTCTCAAAGAATTAACCGATCCCGTCAACTTCCACGCAAGCCTGCCACCGTTTATTTAACGTGGGCCCTCCCACCATCGTTGCCACAGATCGGCTAACCCTTTTAAGAGTTGCACCACCAGGTCAGGTTTGGTCGTGAGCGGGTATCGAACCCGCGCTTGCGTAGACACCTGGCCAAGGTGCCTACGCGTTAGCCACATCAGCTATCACGACCGGCAGCCCAGGCACGAGGATTAGGGTCTTAAACAGTGCGCGTTCCTAGCGTTTTGAAATATAAGGCTCTTTGCTTCGTTGTTATTTAATTTGACGGTTGCATCACATTTCTCATAGTAAGGAAATTTTAAACGGTCGAGAGCTACACAGATATAAGCTTCTCTTTCTTTCTAAATCCGTTTGTTACATTGTTAACCTAGTTTTTGGTTATGTCACATAGAATGAAATACTTTTTTTAATTCATTATTTTGAAATATAAGGCTCTTTGCTTCGTTGTTATTTAATTTGACGGTTGTTAATTTGTAGTAATTTGATATAAGCTTCTCTTTCTTTCTAAATCCGTTTGTTACATTGTTAACCTAGTTTTTGGTTATGTCACATAGAATGAAATACTTTTTTTAATTCATTATTTTGAAATATAAGGCTCTTTGCTTCGTTGTTATTTAATTTGACGGTTGCATCACATTTCTCATAGTAAGGAAATTATCTTGCATATAGAATTAGTTTTTCCAAATGAAACTAATAGGAATAACTATCATTAACTGTTATAATGTCTGAACCTACATCACCTAATTGTCATAATTTAACCCTTTCAGTACCAGTGTCCTCTGTAAAGGACATGGCATTTATTGACTTGATAAAATGAATATAAGTGGAAATAGAAACAGTTTTATTGGCATCTTGGAGTAAATATATTGTTATCTTACATTTTTCAAAGCCGTAGTGGCACACACACAGTAAACAGTAGTAAAAAGTAGCAAAATCAGTGTTGACCAAGGTGCAACTCTCAAAGAATTAACCGATCCCGTCAACTTCCACGCAAGCCTGCCACCGTTTATTTAACGTGGGCCCTCCCACCATCGTTGCCACAGATCGGCTAACCCTTTTAAGAGTTGCACCACCAGGTCAGGTTTGGTCGTGAGCGGGTATCGAACCCGCGCTTGCGTAGACACCTGGCCAAGGTGCCTACGCGTTAGCCACATCAGCTATCACGACCGGCAGCCCAGGCACGAGGATTAGGGTCTTAAACAGTGCGCGTTCCTAGCGTTTTGAAATATAAGGCTCTTTGCTTCGTTGTTATTTAATTTGACGGTTGCATCACATTTCTCATAGTAAGGAAATTTTAAACGGTCGAGAGCTACACAGATATAAGCTTCTCTTTCTTTCTAAATCCGTTTGTTACATTGTTAACCTAGTTTTTGGTTATGTCACATAGAATGAAATACTTTTTTTAATTCATTATTTTGAAATATAAGGCTCTTTGCTTCGTTGTTATTTAATTTGACGGTTGCATCACATTTCTCATAGTAAGGAAATTATCTTGCATATAGAATTAGTTTTTCCAAATGAAACTAATAGGAATAACTATCATTAACTGTTATAATGTCTGAACCTACATCACCTAATTGTCATAATTTAACCCTTTCAGTACCAGTGTCCTCTGTAAAGGACATGGCATTTATTGACTTGATAAAATGAATATAAGTGGAAATAGAAACAGTTTTATTGGCATCTTGGAGTAAAAATATTGTTATCTTACATTTTTCAAAGCCGTAGTGGCACACACACAGTAAACAGTAGTAAAAAGTAGCAAAATCAGCAAAAATAATATCTAGAACATTATTTGTATTTCCCCCGAAAACAGTGAAGCTATAATGATTATACAAAATACTAAAATGTTTTTTTTTTAAGTTTTGGAATCATAAGGTGCTTTATATGGTGTTGGGTAAAATTATTTAATAATTTTTTTACTTTTGCAAAATGTCAAAAGCCCATTTTTGACCCTGGTAGAACCCCATAAAACCCTGTTCCCTTGCAGGCTTTCAAAATTAACCAGCAAATTTCTACCTTATACCTCTTATGTGTACAAAATAAAAACAAGAAATAATTATATATGATTTTAGTTTAAAAGTAATAGCTAATTATAATAATGAAATATATGGTTCTAAAAGACCAATTATAAAAGATGGTTACAGGAGTAACAGCTCCGGAACACCAGGGTGATAAAGTTTTTGATGCACGAGTAAAGTTTAAACGGTCGAGAGCTACACAGATATAAGCTTCTCTTTCTTTCTAAATCCGTTTGTTACATTGTTAACCTAGTTTTTGGTTATGTCACATAGAATGAAATACTTTTTTTAATTCATTATTTTGAAATATAAGGCTCTTTGCTTCGTTGTTATTTAATTTGACGGTTGCATCACATTTCTCATAGTAAGGAAATTATCTTGCATATAGAATTAGTTTTTCCAAATGAAACTAATAGGAATAACTATCATTAACTGTTATAATGTCTGAACCTACATCACCTAATTGTCATAATTTAACCCTTTCAGTACCAGTGTCCTCTGTAAAGGACATGGCATTTATTGACTTGATAAAATGAATATAAGTGGAAATAGAAACAGTTTTATTGGCATCTTGGAGTAAATATATTGTTATCTTACATTTTTCAAAGCCGTAGTGGCACACACACAGTAAACAGTAGTAAAAAGTAGCAAAATCAGTGTTGACCAAGGTGCAACTCTCAAAGAATTAACCGATCCCGTCAACTTCCACGCAAGCCTGCCACCGTTTATTTAACGTGGGCCCTCCCACCATCGTTGCCACAGATCGGCTAACCCTTTTAAGAGTTGCACCACCAGGTCAGGTTTGGTCGTGAGCGGGTATCGAACCCGCGCTTGCGTAGACACCTGGCCAAGGTGCCTACGCGTTAGCCACATCAGCTATCACGACCGGCAGCCCAGGCACGAGGATTAGGGTCTTAAACAGTGCGCGCTCCTAGCGGGAAAAGTTGTAGGCCGTTAGTGAGTGAGTTCGCTACGAGAGCGCAGCACTAAGCCGCTGCGCTCTATTTAAAGGAGATAATTCGGGTCTGAAAGGGTTAACGTCAATTAGCATATCAAAACAAAACTTTTATAACTAATACGACTAACCAGCACCAGTGTAATAGCTAATTATAATAATGAAATATATGGTTCTAAAAGACCAATTATAAAAGATGGTTACAGGAGTAACAGCTCCGGAACACCAGGGTGATAAAGTTTTTGATGCACGAGTAAAGTTTAAACGGTCGAGAGCTACACAGATATAAGCTTCTCTTTCTTTCTAAATCCGTTTGTTACATTGTTAACCTAGTTTTTGGTTATGTCACATAGAATGAAATACTTTTTTTAATTCATTATTTTGAAATATAAGGCTCTTTGCTTCGTTGTTATTTAATTTGACGGTTGCATCACATTTCTCATAGTAAGGAAATTATCTTGCATATAGAATTAGTTTTTCCAAATGAAACTAATAGGAATAACTATCATTAACTGTTATAATGTCTGAACCTACATCACCTAATTGTCATAATTTAACCCTTTCAGTACCAGTGTCCTCTGTAAAGGACATGGCATTTATTGACTTGATAAAATGAATATAAGTGGAAATAGAAACAGTTTTATTGGCATCTTGGAGTAAATATATTGTTATCTTACATTTTTCAAAGCCGTAGTGGCACACACACAGTAAACAGTAGTAAAAAGTAGCAAAATCAGTGTTGACCAAGGTGCAACTCTCAAAGAATTAACCGATCCCGTCAACTTCCACGCAAGCCTGCCACCGTTTATTTAACGTGGGCCCTCCCACCATCGTTGCCACAGATCGGCTAACCCTTTTAAGAGTTGCACCACCAGGTCAGGTTTGGTCGTGAGCGGGTATCGAACCCGCGCTTGCGTAGACACCTGGCCAAGGTGCCTACGCGTTAGCCACATCAGCTATCACGACCGGCAGCCCAGGCACGAGGATTAGGGTCTTAAACAGTGCGCGCTCCTAGCGTTTTGAAATATAAGGCTCTTTGCTTCGTTGTTATTTAATTTGACGGTTGCATCACATTTCTCATAGTAAGGAAATTTTAAACGGTCGAGAGCTACACAGATATAAGCTTCTCTTTCTTTCTAAATCCGTTTGTTACATTGTTAACCTAGTTTTTGGTTATGTCACATAGAATGAAATACTTTTTTTAATTCATTATTTTGAAATATAAGGCTCTTTGCTTCGTTGTTATTTAATTTGACGGTTGCATCACATTTCTCATAGTAAGGAAATTATCTTGCATATAGAATTAGTTTTTCCAAATGAAACTAATAGGAATAACTATCATTAACTGTTATAATGTCTGAACCTACATCACCTAATTGTCATAATTTAACCCTTTCAGTACCAGTGTCCTCTGTAAAGGACATGGCATTTATTGACTTGATAAAATGAATATAAGTGGAAATAGAAACAGTTTTATTGGCATCTTGGAGTAAAAATATTGTTATCTTACATTTTTCAAAGCCGTAGTGGCACACACACAGTAAACAGTAGTAAAAAGTAGCAAAATCAGCAAAAATAATATCTAGAACATTATTTGTATTTCCCCCGAAAACAGTGAAGCTATAATGATTATACAAAATACTAAAATGTTTTTTTTTTAAGTTTTGGAATCATAAGGTGCTTTATATGGTGTTGGGTAAAATTATTTAATAATTTTTTTACTTTTGCAAAATGTCAAAAGCCCATTTTTGACCCTGGTAGAACCCCATAAAACCCTGTTCCCTTGCAGGCTTTCAAAATTAACCAGCAAATTTCTACCTTATACCTCTTATGTGTACAAAATAAAAACAAGAAATAATTATATATGATTTTAGTTTAAAAGTAATAGCTAATTATAATAATGAAATATATGGTTCTAAAAGACCAATTATAAAAGATGGTTACAGGAGTAACAGCTCCGGAACACCAGGGTGATAAAGTTTTTGATGCACGAGTAAAGTTTAAACGGTCGAGAGCTACACAGATATAAGCTTCTCTTTCTTTCTAAATCCGTTTGTTACATTGTTAACCTAGTTTTTGGTTATGTCACATAGAATGAAATACTTTTTTTAATTCATTATTTTGAAATATAAGGCTCTTTGCTTCGTTGTTATTTAATTTGACGGTTGCATCACATTTCTCATAGTAAGGAAATTATCTTGCATATAGAATTAGTTTTTCCAAATGAAACTAATAGGAATAACTATCATTAACTGTTATAATGTCTGAACCTATATCACCTAATTGTCATAATTTAACCCTTTCAGTACCAGTGTCCTCTGTAAAGGACATGGCATTTATTGACTTGATAAAATGAATATAAGTGGAAATAGAAACAGTTTTATTGGCATCTTGGAGTAAAAATATTGTTATCTTACATTTTTCAAAGCCGTAGTGTCCTCTGTAAAGGACATGGCATTTATTGACTTGATAAAATGAATATAAGTGGAAATAGAAACAGTTTTATTGGCATCTTGGAGTAAATATATTGTTATCTTACATTTTTCAAAGCCGTAGTGGCACACACACAGTAAACAGTAGTAAAAAGTAGCAAAATCAGTGTTGACCAAGGTGCAACTCTCAAAGAATTAACCGATCCCGTCAACTTCCACGCAAGCCTGCCACCGTTTATTTAACGTGGGCCCTCCCACCATCGTTGCCACAGATCGGCTAACCCTTTTAAGAGTTGCACCACCAGGTCAGGTTTGGTCGTGAGCGGGTATCGAACCCGCGCTTGCGTAGACACCTGGCCAAGGTGCCTACGCGTTAGCCACATCAGCTATCACGACCGGCAGCCCAGGCACGAGGATTAGGGTCTTAAACAGTGCGCGCTCCTAGCGTTTTGAAATATAAGGCTCTTTGCTTCGTTGTTATTTAATTTGACGGTTGCATCACATTTCTCATAGTAAGGAAATTTTAAACGGTCGAGAGCTACACAGATATAAGCTTCTCTTTCTTTCTAAATCCGTTTGTTACATTGTTAACCTAGTTTTTGGTTATGTCACATAGAATGAAATACTTTTTTTAATTCATTATTTTGAAATATAAGGCTCTTTGCTTCGTTGTTATTTAATTTGACGGTTGCATCACATTTCTCATAGTAAGGAAATTATCTTGCATATAGAATTAGTTTTTCCAAATGAAACTAATAGGAATAACTATCATTAACTGTTATAATGTCTGAACCTACATCACCTAATTGTCATAATTTAACCCTTTCAGTACCAGTGTCCTCTGTAAAGGACATGGCATTTATTGACTTGATAAAATGAATATAAGTGGAAATAGAAACAGTTTTATTGGCATCTTGGAGTAAAAATATTGTTATCTTACATTTTTCAAAGCCGTAGTGGCACACACACAGTAAACAGTAGTAAAAAGTAGCAAAATCAGCAAAAATAATATCTAGAACATTATTTGTATTTCCCCCGAAAACAGTGAAGCTATAATGATTATACAAAATACTAAAATGTTTTTTTTTTAAGTTTTGGAATCATAAGGTGCTTTATATGGTGTTGGGTAAAATTATTTAATAATTTTTTTACTTTTGCAAAATGTCAAAAGCCCATTTTTGACCCTGGTAGAACCCCATAAAACCCTGTTCCCTTGCAGGCTTTCAAAATTAACCAGCAAATTTCTACCTTATACCTCTTATGTGTACAAAATAAAAACAAGAAATAATTATATATGATTTTAGTTTAAAAGTAATAGCTAATTATAATAATGAAATATATGGTTCTAAAAGACCAATTATAAAAGATGGTTACAGGAGTAACAGCTCCGGAACACCAGGGTGATAAAGTTTTTGATGCACGAGTAAAGTTTAAACGGTCGAGAGCTACACAGATATAAGCTTCTCTTTCTTTCTAAATCCGTTTGTTACATTGTTAACCTAGTTTTTGGTTATGTCACATAGAATGAAATACTTTTTTTAATTCATTATTTTGAAATATAAGGCTCTTTGCTTCGTTGTTATTTAATTTGACGGTTGCATCACATTTCTCATAGTAAGGAAATTATCTTGCATATAGAATTAGTTTTTCCAAATGAAACTAATAGGAATAACTATCATTAACTGTTATAATGTCTGAACCTATATCACCTAATTGTCATAATTTAACCCTTTCAGTACCAGTGTCCTCTGTAAAGGACATGGCATTTATTGACTTGATAAAATGAATATAAGTGGAAATAGAAACAGTTTTATTGGCATCTTGGAGTAAAAATATTGTTATCTTACATTTTTCAAAGCCGTAGTGTCCTCTGTAAAGGACATGGCATTTATTGACTTGATAAAATGAATATAAGTGGAAATAGAAACAGTTTTATTGGCATCTTGGAGTAAATATATTGTTATCTTACATTTTTCAAAGCCGTAGTGGCACACACACAGTAAACAGTAGTAAAAAGTAGCAAAATCAGTGTTGACCAAGGTGCAACTCTCAAAGAATTAACCGATCCCGTCAACTTCCACGCAAGCCTGCCACCGTTTATTTAACGTGGGCCCTCCCACCATCGTTGCCACAGATCGGCTAACCCTTTTAAGAGTTGCACCACCAGGTCAGGTTTGGTCGTGAGCGGGTATCGAACCCGCGCTTGCGTAGACACCTGGCCAAGGTGCCTACGCGTTAGCCACATCAGCTATCACGACCGGCAGCCCAGGCACGAGGATTAGGGTCTTAAACAGTGCGCGCTCCTAGCGTTTTGAAATATAAGGCTCTTTGCTTCGTTGTTATTTAATTTGACGGTTGCATCACATTTCTCATAGTAAGGAAATTTTAAACGGTCGAGAGCTACACAGATATAAGCTTCTCTTTCTTTCTAAATCCGTTTGTTACATTGTTAACCTAGTTTTTGGTTATGTCACATAGAATGAAATACTTTTTTTAATTCATTATTTTGAAATATAAGGCTCTTTGCTTCGTTGTTATTTAATTTGACGGTTGCATCACATTTCTCATAGTAAGGAAATTATCTTGCATATAGAATTAGTTTTTCCAAATGAAACTAATAGGAATAACTATCATTAACTGTTATAATGTCTGAACCTACATCACCTAATTGTCATAATTTAACCCTTTCAGTACCAGTGTCCTCTGTAAAGGACATGGCATTTATTGACTTGATAAAATGAATATAAGTGGAAATAGAAACAGTTTTATTGGCATCTTGGAGTAAAAATATTGTTATCTTACATTTTTCAAAGCCGTAGTGGCACACACACAGTAAACAGTAGTAAAAAGTAGCAAAATCAGCAAAAATAATATCTAGAACATTATTTGTATTTCCCCCGAAAACAGTGAAGCTATAATGATTATACAAAATACTAAAATGTTTTTTTTTTAATTTTTGGAATCATAAGGTGCTTTATATGGTGTTGGGTAAAATTATTTAATAATTTTTTTACTTTTGCAAAATGTCAAAAGCCCATTTTTGACCCTGGTAGAACCCCATAAAACCCTGTTCCCTTGCAGGCTTTCAAAATTAACCAGCAAATTTCTACCTTATACCTCTTATGTGTACAAAATAAAAACAAGAAATAATTATATATGATTTTAGTTTAAAAGTAATAGCTAATTATAATAATGAAATATATGGTTCTAAAAGACCAATTATAAAAGATGGTTACAGGAGTAACAGCTCCGGAACACCAGGGTGATAAAGTTTTTGATGCACGAGTAAAGTTTAAACGGTCGAGAGCTACACAGATATAAGCTTCTCTTTCTTTCTAAATCCGTTTGTTACATTGTTAACCTAGTTTTTGGTTATGTCACATAGAATGAAATACTTTTTTTAATTCATTATTTTGAAATATAAGGCTCTTTGCTTCGTTGTTATTTAATTTGACGGTTGCATCACATTTCTCATAGTAAGGAAATTATCTTGCATATAGAATTAGTTTTTCCAAATGAAACTAATAGGAATAACTATCATTAACTGTTATAATGTCTGAACCTATATCACCTAATTGTCATAATTTAACCCTTTCAGTACCAGTGTCCTCTGTAAAGGACATGGCATTTATTGACTTGATAAAATGAATATAAGTGGAAATAGAAACAGTTTTATTGGCATCTTGGAGTAAAAATATTGTTATCTTACATTTTTCAAAGCCGTAGTGGCACACACACAGTAAACAGTAGTAAAAAGTAGCAAAATCAGTGTTGACCAAGGTGCAACTCTCAAAGAATTAACCGATCCCGTCAACTTCCACGCAAGCCTGCCACCGTTTATTTAACGTGGGCCCTCCCACCATCGTTGCCACAGATCGGCTAACCCTTTTAAGAGTTGCACCACCAGGTCAGGTTTGGTCGTGAGCGGGTATCGAACCCGCGCTTGCGTAGACACCTGGCCAAGGTGCCTACGCGTTAGCCACATCAGCTATCACGACCGGCAGCCCAGGCACGAGGATTAGGGTCTTAAACAGTGCGCGCTCCTAGCGTTTTGAAATATAAGGCTCTTTGCTTCGTTGTTATTTAATTTGACGGTTGCATCACATTTCTCATAGTAAGGAAATTTTAAACGGTCGAGAGCTACACAGATATAAGCTTCTCTTTCTTTCTAAATCCGTTTGTTACATTGTTAACCTAGTTTTTGGTTATGTCACATAGAATGAAATACTTTTTTTAATTCATTATTTTGAAATATAAGGCTCTTTGCTTCGTTGTTATTTAATTTGACGGTTGCATCACATTTCTCATAGTAAGGAAATTATCTTGCATATAGAATTAGTTTTTCCAAATGAAACTAATAGGAATAACTATCATTAACTGTTATAATGTCTGAACCTACATCACCTAATTGTCATAATTTAACCCTTTCAGTACCAGTGTCCTCTGTAAAGGACATGGCATTTATTGACTTGATAAAATGAATATAAGTGGAAATAGAAACAGTTTTATTGGCATCTTGGAGTAAAAATATTGTTATCTTACATTTTTCAAAGCCGTAGTGGCACACACACAGTAAACAGTAGTAAAAAGTAGCAAAATCAGTGTTGACCAAGGTGCAACTCTCAAAGAATTAACCGATCCCGTCAACTTCCACGCAAGCCTGCCACCGTTTATTTAACGTGGGCCCTCCCACCATCGTTGCCACAGATCGGCTAACCCTTTTAAGAGTTGCACCACCAGGTCAGGTTTGGTCGTGAGCGGGTATCGAACCCGCGCTTGCGTAGACACCTGGCCAAGGTGCCTACGCGTTAGCCACATCAGCTATCACGACCGGCAGCCCAGGCACGAGGATTAGGGTCTTAAACAGTGCGCGCTCCTAGCGGGAAAAGTTGTAGGCCGTTAGTGAGTGAGTTCGCTACGAGAGCGCAGCAGTTTTTCCAAATGAAACTAATAGGAATAACTATCATTAACTGTTATAATGTCTGAACCTACATCACCTAATTGTCATAATTTAACCCTTTCAGTACCAGTGTCCTCTGTAAAGGACATGGCATTTATTGACTTGATAAAATGAATATAAGTGGAAATAGAAACAGTTTTATTGGCATCTTGGAGTAAAAATATTGTTATCTTACATTTTTCAAAGCCGTAGTGGCACACACACAGTAAACAGTAGTAAAAAGTAGCAAAATCAGTGTTGACCAAGGTGCAACTCTCAAAGAATTAACCGATCCCGTCAACTTCCACGCAAGCCTGCCACCGTTTATTTAACGTGGGCCCTCCCACCATCGTTGCCACAGATCGGCTAACCCTTTTAAGAGTTGCACCACCAGGTCAGGTTTGGTCGTGAGCGGGTATCGAACCCGCGCTTGCGTAGACACCTGGCCAAGGTGCCTACGCGTTAGCCACATCAGCTATCACGACCGGCAGCCCAGGCACGAGGATTAGGGTCTTAAACAGTGCGCGCTCCTAGCGGGAAAAGTTGTAGGCCGTTAGTGAGTGAGTTCGCTACGAGAGCGCAGCACTAAGCCGCTGCGCTCTATTTAAAGGAGATAATTCGGGTCTGAAAGGGTTAACGTCAATTAACATATCAAAACAAAACTTTTATAACTAATACGACTAACTCAATTTTTTTATTTATATTTTACAGAATAAATTATTAAGTATAAAAGATCACTCAAATTTTACAATAACATATTAGTTTTTTGTTTTGATTGCAGGTAACAAGAATATATAAATAGTATTTTTTTTATTTTAAAAAAGTTTTAATATAATTAGTGTGATCGGTTTCTATTAGTTATGATTTTATATTATTTATGACGGTTTCTATATCATTCTATTAGTTATGATAGAATTAGTTTATGACGCGGTTCGAATAGAGAAAATTCCATAATTTTTATGGTAAATCCTAAAGATGTTGCAGTAGACAAATTTAGAGTTGTGCTCTTCGTTGTAGCAAAAGTCACAGAAATAACAAGAACCCCCTTACATATATGTTTCTGCTACCGTGTGTACATTATTATCTACTTTGTGTACATCTACTTTGGAGTATTTTTTGCTATTTCCCATGTAATTAAAGGGCAAAATAAACGATAAAAATCGTATGTACTTACTGTTATTACATGGAACAGTGGAAGGAACGAGAAGCTAGACCTTGCAGCTCACGTTGCCTTAAACTTTACTCATGCATCAAAAACTTTAGGTCGTTGGTGTTACTGGTTCGTGCGTTCTTCATTGCAAATGTTTGGACTTAAATTGTTTTATCCTTTGTTAAAAAGGATGATCTTGTTATTAATCATTAACAGCAGTTCAAATTACTGACATAATTGAAATTTGAATACTATTAACTTAATAATTTTTTATTTAAACTTTTTGAGCGTTTTTAAGAATTGTTATTCTTATTATTGATAGCTCATATTATTTCTGAAAGTTTCAAATTCTAAAAAAAATAATTATTGCAGTTAAATTTGCTAAATTTATCATTAAATTTGTATGGTTGACTATACTTAATGAATTATGCCAAGATCATTGGTTCGTAGAACAAATATCAGATTGAATTTTTTTCTAATGAAACAACCAAATCTGCAATAATTTTCTTGGATTGCGTTTTTTTATAAAAGTTTTTATTATTAGTATTCATGGATATAACACCAAAAACCAACTTAAATTTTACAATGGTTTTGTAATGCATATCTCTGTTTCTACTTATCACATCATTATAAATATTTATACATATACATATACAACTCTAACTTTCTTTATACTTTTTATTACAGCGATAAAATAAAGGATGTCAAAATATATTTTTTATAACATAACTTCGCTAAAAAATAAAATGTAACTAATGTAGAAAAATGTTTTGTTTGAGAAGGGGTTTAAGGTAAAGTATATTTAACCCCTTGATAAAGTTCTGGAACATTGAAAAAGCAACAAATTTTAATTACACGTCAGATTACAGAGTGCTTTGTACGTTGGACGCAAATGGCAAATAATTCTGGGGGTGGATAAAAGGTTCCATAAAAAACTTGTTCAAATTAAAACGATAATAAATTGTACAGTGAGAAGTGGAAAAATTAATGACAATACTCCTTGCACAGGGTGTCTCGGAACTCTAAGGAACCCTTTTGTTTAGTTGTTCCTTGCATTGAGACAATAAAAAAATCCTACACATAAGGGTTTAATATGCGTCGTTAACCAGCTAGCCTCAATTTGTTTTTTAAACTAATATTTGTTATCCCCGTAATTGATAGTTGTATTAAGCTCCAATTTCGTATGAACCTTTATCAAACCAATGTCCATTTTCAGGAATATAATTATTTTTTCCTATGTGTATTGTTAAAATGGCGGACATTTTAATTATTCAAACTCAAATATCTAAAAAACATTAAATTTTATAAACATTATACAAAAGGAAAAAAGTTGACGAATAAAATATCCAGATTTTTAATGAACACCCAACCAATAACTGGGTTATTCTAATTTTCCTGCAGAAAAACATAGATTTTCCAATATAATGAATAATTTAGGTTATTTTTGTAGAAAACTTCAATAACTACGTTGTTTGTTGTCTGGTCCTTACAAACTTGGTATTATTAGTTAGATTATTTTATTTGGCAACTTTTGACTCTTGTAAAATTGTTTAAAATTTACCTGTTTTGAGATATTCTATATTAAAAGTTTAATATGGTGGCCATTTTGAAAATACACATCGAAAAAATGATTTTTCTGGAAATGGACATCGGTGTGGTAAACGTTTATACCAAATATAAACTTAATAAAATCTTTCGTTATGGGAGTAAAAATTGAGATGTGTAAAAAGCAAAATGGAGGCTAGCGGCTTAACGAAGCATTTTATACCCCTATTTGTTTCTGTTTTTTTAAGCGTCTCGATGCTTGGAAAAAAATATACATAAGGGTTCCAGAGAGTTCCGGGACAACCTATATATGATGGTCTGTAGAAAGCGACCACCTAAGCAACTATTAAGCAGAGAGAATTTTAAAAGCCGACCTAACTTTACTAGATTAAACTATTTTGATTTATGTTAACTTCAAAAGACTGTTATCCCAAAATTTTATAAAAATTGAAGAAAGTTGACTGTAAAAAATTAAATTAATGGGGAGATAGTTCGCTTATAAAATTCTTTAAAAGAATTTAAGTAAAATTATATTGGATCATTTCCGGTTCGTTCTAGGGTTTCAACTTTGTCAAGTACCAAACGAGACATATTTAATTACATTCACACTAATCTTTGCATACTTTTCATTCAGATGTTATTCTGGATTGTTGTCCTAAAAATGCGGATACTTTAATATATTAACACTGTTAGATTTAAAAAAAAATGCAAAAAAAGAAGTAAAAACAATCTTGTGTGGGTGTCGTATTTAATTATAAAAACCTAGTTCCTTAATATACTTAAATTTTATAGAAATTATTGTACTTAGGCCTAATTAATTACCAAAAATATTTAATGATACATAGTGGAATAAAGTTAATGTTTAATATTTTTAGGAAACAAAATAGACACTAAATGTTATAAAACTGTGTATTAAAAAAGTTTTATTCAAACAATTGTGGCCAGTAGAGGTATTATTAATATTATTCAAAATTCGGTACTTTTTCATTTTTCGTATGATTAAAATTCTTATATTTCATTTTTTCGTATTTTAATATTATTCAAAATTCGGAAAACTTAGTTTTTCCAGAATACCTTCTATTGACAATCTAATAACATTTTTGGATTCTATATAAAATATTATTTATAAAATAATAGTCTTCTAAAATATTCAATAAACTGTGCCAATTGTAAACAAGAAGGTGTCAAATATTGTTTAAATACTTTGGTATTTTATAGGCTTCAAAAAGACATACACACTTTAAAGTTTGTTTAGAATGTAGGGGATAAAATGAAACTCATACTAATTAAAATAGGCTTAATCCAAATTTTGATCAATTTTTACCTTTTTTGATAAACCATAATTCTATCCAAGAAAAGCTTCATCTTACCTTTTCTAAAGTAGTACAATATTAAAGAAAATTCCTCTTTATAAACATTTTAAAATACTTTTCATTACTCTACACATGAAAGTACACTTTCTTAACGTAAAATGAGCTAAGAAAATAGGTTATTCCCGCTACTGCACGGCAAAATTACATAACGTTTACTTTCCGTGAGTTATGTGGTGCACGGAAAGTAACCGTTATGGGATTTTGTGGTGCAGTCCGATCAGCTGTTGCATTAAGCCGATCAGCTGTTGCACAACGCTTACTTTCGGTGCGTGTGTACCAAACCATAAGCATGAAAACTCAGTGTTGTGAGTTCGGTTTTTTCTTGATACTAAGTTGAAGAAACAAAAATATTCATGTTTTTTACAAGTTTATTGATATCGTTGAATACTAAGTTATTACTAACTAAGAGTTAGTTAGTTTAAGTTATACTAACTATCGTTATTGATACTAAGTTGAAGAAACAAAAATATTCATGTTTTTTACAAGTTTATTGATATCGTAATGAAAAATAATGTTCAATACTCGTCTCAAAAGTGCCATTGCCGGGCTCGATAGCCTTTTCTACGCTCGGCTTCGCCTCGATCGTAAATGCGATCTCACCCCGCAATGAGTCACTTTCGAGACTAGTAATGAAAACTACTATTATTTTACTAAAAACAGAAAATACACACCATTGCTTCCTAGAATTCAAAACAATAACAAACTAATAATGAATGTAAACAAAATATCAGCTGTTTTTTTTAAATCAGCTGTTAAATATGAAATGTATCACACTCCAGTTCACAACACTCTCCCACCTTGAGTAGTGTGAGCTACTCAATACTTATACTAACAAAAGAGAGTGAACGTTTCTGAAAAATTTGATTGTTCGTCCATATCGAGTTTTAAACTTTTCTTGCTCTATTTCAATTTCTTCATTATTGTATTTCAAATTTTCATATCGGGGCCATTCTTTTCTTGGTAGGCTTAACCATTCAGGCCCCTCCCACCATCTAGTCTCAGATAAGAATTTGGCATCACAACCTCTAGATGGGAGATCAGCTGGATTCTTTTCACCAGGCACGTGGTTCCATTGGTCTATGTTGGTTAGTTTTCGTATTTCGGAAACACGATTCCACACAAAAACATTCCAGTTCCCATCTTGTTTTATCCATGCTAAAACCGTGCTTGAGTCGGTCCAGAAATACACTGGTATGTCACTCCAATTCATACCATCCAATATACTTCTTGTAAGTCTCACTCCCACCGCTGCTCCTAACAACTCCAACCGTGGTATCGAAGTTTTTTTTTAGTGGAGCAACTCTTGATTTCGCTGCAAGCAACTGTACACTGACCCCATCTTTTGTTTCTACTTTCAAGTAACATACTGCAGCATAAGCGTCCTTGCTTGCATCACAAAATGTATGTATACTACATCCTGCAGAACTATCCACAGATTTCCCGATCCACCGTGGTACGGTATTCTAATCTCTTGAAGAGCTTCAAGTTCATTGTACCAGTCAACAAATTTCTTTCGAAATTCCACATCAACCTCAGTATCCCAGTCTATTTTCATACTACACATAGCTTGTAACAGAAGTTTAGGAAACAACATGACTGGACAACTGACTCCAATTGGATCAAAAACTCTATGAGAAATAGACAAAATGTCTTCTTTTTGTCAACCCTCCTTTGACAATAAACAATTAGCTCATCTTTAGACTCGTCTTTAAACCAAAGGAACCGCAAGAAATCTCTATCTTCCTCATTCACTGAAATTGAAAAAATAGCCTTAGCAATATCGAAACGACTCCATATTTTCCCTCTCTAAAGCGTAACATGAGAATGAGAATGAGAATGAGAATGAGAGAATGAGAATGAGAATCTTTATTGTCCTTTAAGCATTTACATGCAATTGGGTTCGTCACCTTAGGCTAAAAATACATAATAAATATCTGTCATCATGACAGAAGGTATCAATTCAATCAAATTTGGACCATTCTCAAGACAATCGTTCAAGAGGGTGACAACTTACTCTTAGCTGAGGCATCGAATACGGGACGAATTCTAGTTGTAGCACTGCTCTCCTTCATGACTGGCCTGTGAGGTAGGTAATGACAGTCCTTAATTTCATCATCAGAAGCGACAATCTCAATAATTCCATCACTAAGCCATTGCTTAAAAACCAAGTCATAAGCTGATAATAAATTATTATTCTTCAATTTCTTCACCACAGAGGAGAGCCGCTTTTCTGCCACATCCCTGTTGTCTGGTAAAGGAGGATGACTGTCAACCCAAGGTAAACTCACCTCATATCGGCCTTCATCATTTATTGTAGTTGTTTCTAAAAAATGAGTTTTTGCATCAGCTATAGAGTCCAATCTCCAAAGCTGGGAAACATCAGCATCATTAATAAACAAAGAAGTCACAACTGCTGAAAGGGAACTTTCATTTTCCTCACCTGGAACCTTCCCCATGAGTGTCTATCCAATCAGCGTTTCCATGACAACTAGCCCGGACTCCAGCTGAATCCTTTTCCCTCTGAACAGCTTACCTGCGATAACTTTTCCTACTAAAATACCAATAGGCATGCATGTGTTATGAACATCAGTTAATGAGACATTATGTTTTGTTAGCTCTCGTAACCATTGACCTTTGGTAATAGGAGAGATTTTACCACATATCTCTGGCTGGCTTAAAACCTCAAAGTTGCATTTGTAACTTTTACTCTTACTAGTTAAGAAAACACGATATCGGTTGTGTTTCAGACTGTATATTATAAAAAAGTGAGTGTATGAGGGTTTCCTCACCGATAGGCTTATAACCCATTTTAACAGCTAGGTCATCAAGGATGTAACAGCGTTGGGAGCCCGAATAAAATAAGATACGAACTGACTCATAACGATCATTGTCAGGGTTTCGGTTTGCCACTACTACCGTTTGTATGAAAATTGTTGGGCTTGAGTTACTCAAATTACTGGTGAGAACTTTATCTTCCAGTATGATCATATCTTTGGAAGTGACATCAGTGCTGCAGCTGACAGATTCAGCCTTAGTATCCTTGGAGTGGATATTGGGGCACATTAAAATGTAATGCCTCCTTTTGCACAAAGGACAGGTCAAATTAGCCCTACAACGTTTAATTGAGTGTCCTGGCTGTAAGCAACAGAAACAGCAATTCTTTTGCCTCATAACCGATTGTTTATCAGCTAAAGTCATTTTTTGAGCCGCAAAACAATCACTACTTTTATGATTTTTCTCGCAAAATATACAAGTAATGGGAATTGTTTTAGTTTTACTTGAAGACACGAGGCTGGAAGCTGTTGCTACATCTTTCTTTAAAGACTAGATAGGATTTGACCTTCTATTCTGTTTCTCTTTAACAGAATCCACACCAAAACCAGACATGGCTAACCCAATTCTTTGTTTCCCCTCAACTTCAGACAACATAAACTTCATTAAATTATTGAGTCTCTATTTAGGGTCATTTCCCATGCTAAAGGAGCTTCTTTGCCAAGCACGCAAAAGTTCTTCTGGCACACATGACTCAACTAGAGGAAATAACAAATAGGAACACTTGTCTGTGGTAACACCCAATGTCTCTAAGGCACGCATATGGGATTCAAGTTTGTCAAAAAGACACTACAAATTAATATGTTTACCCCCCAAAGAGTTTTGTAACACGATATTCAAGAGCTCTCTAACATAAACTTCTACTAGTAGGTCCTCTTTGCCAAACCTAGCTTGCAAACTTTCAATTGCTTTAGAATAATTTGCCCCAGTCGGAGGAAAACTCTGAACAACATCGAAAGCACGTGACCCTTGAACAACTGTTTGTAACAAATACTGAAATTTGTCCTCTGGATCAATTTCAGAGTCATTATGAATTTTACTAAACTGACTCCAGAAGGGTAGCCAGTAAATTACTTCCCCGTCAAATTTCTTTGGTTCCACTTTAAGAAGCTTGAATTTCCTCTTGTTCTTATTACTACTGTTGATAACTTCCGAATGAATACTAACTACGTCATTACTTTGCAGTATTTTGTCAACCCTAATCTTAGCTCTTTCAAAGAAACATAAATATTCATCAGCTTTGGTATTTTTATTCAATAAGTCATCTTCACTTTCATTTTCATTTAATAACAAATCAAAAATCTGTCTATCTAGAACTTGAAGTTCATCAATTTTCATTTGTATCATATTGAAATTAGCTTGAACCTCTAAGTGGTCAATATGATCACTATCTAAAGATGCATTTAGTTTATTCAAAATTCTAGAAAAGGAACTTCTTAAAACAGACCTAGACTTTTTTAAGTTTTCCATGTTTAAAAAGAGGCTTTAAAAACTGCCCTGTCAAACTGGTCGCCAAATATTACAAAAGCTTCCTCTTACCATTTCTAATGTAGTACAATATTAAAGAAAATTCATCTTTATAAACATTTTAAAATACTTTATTTAACTAAAAACAGAAAATACACACCATTGCTTCCTAAAATTCAAAAATAACAAAATGAAAATGAATGTAAACAAAATATCAGCTGTTTTTTTTTTTTTTTTTTTAAATCAGCTGTTAAATATGAAATGTATCACACTCCAGTTCACAACACAAATAACAACCAACAAATAATTGTATAATAACAACAAATAATTTAATTATAAAATTGTAAACACATTTTTGTATTCTCCTGAAAAAATTTCTATGGATAAAGAAAAAATGATTGAGTTCAAAAAGCTGGACAACGACTTGACGACGACTAAGAAGACAAGTTCTCAACAATTAGAAAGCCGTAACTTTTTTTGGGCTTTTTTATGTAAATTATTTTGTGGATTAATACTACATGAAGGTAATGAATACATGAATTTCGTGTTCGTAAAATTATTTTTAAAAATAACAATATTTTGGACCTTTTATCAACATTTTAGTTTGTAGATTGTTTGAAGTGTTAGAAAATGTGATTTTTCAAAAGTCACTTTAAGGAGACTCAAGGAAATTTATTATTTTTATTGTAACATCTTAGACAGTATACACACAAGGAAACTTTTAGAAAGCCTAGTTTTTTGTATTTCAAAAGTTATAGAAATATTTATTTCATATCAAGGAGAATTTATTAGACTTTTATAAGCTACAACTATCGAAATATAAAAAAATAGGCATAAAAAGGGAAATTGAAGTATCAAATAAATTTGGAATTTCTTCTCCATACATCAAAGTGCTACGTTCTAAGCCTGGTCATTATTGATTTATTAATAGTAAATTGTATGGAGAATTTAAAAATTAACTTAAAATATTAAAACGAAGTATTCCTTGTTGCTAAAATTGAGATTCATTAATTAAGGTAACAAATTATTCAAAATTTGGGTTAAACCTGTTTTAATTTGTATAAGTTTGATTATTTCACCAACATTATGATTAAACTTTAACGTGTGATATATCATTTTAAGGACTATACAATACCAAAGTAAAAACTTGGGTATTTCAATAATATTTGACACCTTCCCGGTTGAAACCGGCATATTTTTATTTATGTTTAAAAAACTTTGAATTTTATAAAAAATCCTTTTGTTGTCTTTAAACGGAAATTTCAAATAAATAACTGAGTTTACCTTATGATTTACCTTGTTATTATTATTCCAAATTTAATGGAAAATCCAAAAATGTTATTAGATTCTCAACACAAGGTTCTGTTTTTTAGAAAATTTTAACTTTCAAATCAAAATACCTAATTTAGAAAAAATGTCTCTTTTTGCTCCAATTATTTGAATAAAAAACTATTAAATACACAGTTTAATAACATTAAGTGTCTATTTCGTCCCCTTGAAATATTTAACTCTAACCTATTTAAATTTATTTTAAAGTAAAAAATGAATGGGGATAGAACCTTTTCTTTAAGTCTATTTCAAACTTTAAGTAGTACATTTTACTGACAGTATATGATTTGTCCTGATGATGACCTTTGTACAACTTAACATCGATCTCCATTTTAACCTCTTATTGTATATAATCATAATCGTAGTTTAAGAGTCATCTTCACCTTAGGCTTGTAGCGCAGTCGGCAATGTTAACCAAACGGCTTTTATGTAAAGCATTATATTTTATTCCCCTGTTTCGGACGCCGTTTTTAACCGATTTTCTTTAAACTTGGTAAGTGTTTAGTTAAATATTTATATTAGGACTTTCATACCTCAAAATTTCTTAAATTTGAAAATATTACTTGCTGTGACGTTGCAAAGTACCTACATTTTCCTTACTTTCAAGATGTTTCTATTTATACCATTTTATACTGATATATCAGGTATGAGGGACCTAGATTTAACCTTAATCTACACTTAAACATAAATTTTACCAATAAATACTTTAAAACACGGTACGAAACATGGGAATACGAAGGCATGTTTTCAGTGTTTTACATAAGGGTGAAGATGACTCTTAAGTGTAAATTACATTAAACTTTGCTGGATAATCTTTAATTCAATCCGTTTAATAAAACTCAAAGGATTAAAAATAGATTACACTAATAGAAGGTTAATTGCAGAAAATTAATTACCTTTGGTGATAAACCGACTTTTAACTCTTGGGTTTATGGCTCTTGTGATTTTTAATTTTTAAAGAGGCCCTTAAGTGTGTTTCTAACACCAGAAACGTTTCAATTATTTACCACACAAAGTGTTTTTATAGCTCTTGACTTAGAGCAGTCATTATGAAATGTCGGCCAATTATTTATTACTTATCATAGAATAAGCATGCTACCCCTACTTAATCTGATTTCACCCCACAGGTAAAGCTCAATCATTATGTATAAAGAGCTTCAATATTGGTTAATCTATATCTATGGAAGAGGAAGTATGTATATATATATATTTATATGTATCCAATATATATACAACCCCATGTGGAACTGACTCACTCACTCACTGACTCATCTATATAAATTCTAAACCACTTCCGGGTGAGCTGGAAACGTGATTTTTGGCATGCCGGTGGCTTAAGATCTGATACCCCCGGGAAAAGTCTGAAATCCGACAATTTTTCATTTCAACCCCCCCCCCCCCCCCCCAAAAAAAAAAATAACAAATGGTGGAAACCGGTAACCCGAAAATGTAAGGTTTTACTATTTTAGCTGTAACTTTAAAACGAGAGGTCCTATCTCGAATCCGAGGGAAAATCGTTAGTTGGGAATTAAACGCTCTATAAGGTTTGGTCCTGTGACATTTTGCCGTATCTCACCCCCTTCACCTTTTAAAAGGGGCGTACTTTCAAAATTTCTAAATGTTTTCTCTAAAATTGCGCTGCTTTGATATTTTTATTCACTATTATGCCACATGAATGCCTGAAATTATGTTTATATATTATTCTCAACCATCCCTTTCTGTAGTAGTCACTATTTGTCAATTTTATTCATAGTTTAGTCCAAAAAAATTGTAAAAACACAAAATTCTAAAGAAATTTTCATGTAAAGTGTTTGTAATTCACTTTAATATACTGAAATAATATAAATATACTGAAATATCGATATATGTTTTATCATTACTATATTCTATTATAGACGCTCTAAAAGTTTGTTCATGTGACATTTTGGCATATCTGACCCCCTTCACCCTTAAAAAGGGGCGTAAATTCAAAAATTTATTAATTACTGCACAAAAATTTCGCTATTCAAATAGTTTTAATTCAATTTTATGGCACACAGATACCTGAAGCTTAGTATATACTATAGATCTAACTTTTTTACTTTGGTAGCAGCCATTGGTCAATTTTAATAAAAGTTAGGTAACAAAACTTTGAAAAATCACAAAGTTATTGGCATTTTTTAATGTAAAGTGTTTGTAAATTACTTTATTATGCCAAATATACTGCAATATTGATATATGTTTTGCCAATATTATATACTATTGTAGACACTCTAAAAGTTCAGTTATATGCAACTTTGCCCTATCTCACCCTCTTCACCTTTAAAAAGCGGCGGACTTTCACAATATCGAAATTTTTTTTACGAAAATTAGGTACTCTTATTTCAATATTTTTTCTTTACTGTAATGGCACATAAACGCCACATATTTTGTTTTTATTATGACTATATCTAGGTGTCACTATATGAGCAGCCATTGGCCAAGTTCAATCTAGGATTAGTTAAAATAACTGTTAAAACACGTAAGTACTAACCTTTTTGTTTCAAACTTTAACCCCCTCAAAAAATAAAAGGGGATGACATGAGTCATCTGAATATGTAAGGGTTTTCTATTTTGGCTATAACTTTTGAACGAGAGGTCCTAGCTCAAATCTGAGGGAAAATCGTTAGTTGGGAATGAAACGCTCTACAAGTTTAGTCCTTTGACATTTTACTGTATCTCATCCCCTTCACCCCTAAAAAGGGGCGTACTTCTGAAATTTCAAAATTCTTTAACAAAAATTGCACTATTTCAATATTTTTTATTTACTATGGCACATGGATGTCAGAAATTTTGTACATATTATGCCATAATATATGTCTAACTATAGTAGCATTCATTGGAGGATTTCAATCTAAGTTTAATCCAATATAATTGTAAAAACAAAAAATTCTTGAAAAATTTTCATGTATAGTGTTTGTAAATTTATTTAATCTGGTAAATATAGTGCAATATTGATATATGTTTTTCCATTATTGTATTCTATTTTAGACGGTGTACAAATTTGGTCATTTGAAATTTTGCCGTATCTCACCCCCTTCACCCTTAAAAAGTGGCGTACTTTCAAAATTTCTTAAATTTTTCGAAAAATTGTATTATTTTGATATTTTTATTGAATATTATGTAACATATATGCATGAATTTCTGTTTATATTATGAGCTAGACAGGTTCTTTCATTGGCAGTAGCTTTTTTCATTTCAATCGAAGTTTAGTCCAAAAAATTGTAAAAACCCAAAAATTAATACCATTTTTCAGGTAAAGTGGTTGTAATTCACTTTATATTGGTAAATATACTGCTATAACGATATATGTTTTGAAATTACTATATTATATTATAGACGCTCTATAAGTTTTGTCCTATGACATTTTGGCGTATCTCACACCCTCCACCCTAAAAAAGGGGCGTACTTTCACAAAATTGAATTTCTTTTAAAAATATTGATCTATTTGAATACTTTTCGTTTACTGTTAAGACACATATATGCCTCAAATTAAGCATATATTATGGCATTATCTAGGTCTTACCATACGAACAGCCATCGGCCAATTTCAATGTAAGACTATTTGAAAAACTGTGAAAAACAGAAATTACTAACATTTTTTTCTTGTATAGTATTTATTTTAATGCGGTCAATGCATAATTATATCAATATATTTTTGATGGTATTACATTCTATTTTTGACGCTCTATTTTCGGTCATATGACATTCTGCCATATCTCACCCCCATCTCCCTTTAAAGGGTGTACTTTGAAAATTTTAATTTTATAAAAAATGGCACTGTTTTAATATATTGTATATTTTATTGGGTGTTTCTTTTACGAAAATTTTAAGACCCCCCCCCCCCCTTCCTCTAACACATCAACGACTATTACGTATAGTAGAAATTTTTTAATTAGGGGGGTCTGAACCGTTCCAAAGCTTTTTATTTAGTTTTGAATGGAATTTTCTAATTGTATTCGTGGATTGTATTACTTTATTCTCTTTTATTATTATTCCACTCTTAGCTTCAACTTTCGAATGGGTGGTAATACGGAAGACACCGTAGGGAAACATATTTTAAATATAAAGATAACTTTATACGATACATTTTACATTTTATGGATCCATATCCGCTTGGCCATAAGACCAATTTAGAGCTTCGATCTGAATTTGTTTAATGCCTGAGAGTTAAATGAATCCAGGTCAACCCCAGGTGGGTAGGGGGACTGCATTTCAGTACTTGAGACTTTCATATTCAATAACGAATTAGGTGAAACCAACTTGGGGGCATGGGGGCGGAGCCCCCATCGAGCCGTAGGCGAGTGTTGCCTATAGACTCCGAAACCGCTCAACAGATTTTAATGAAAATTTTAGGCATTACTAAGCATTATTCAAGGATGGTTTGTGTGAAGTTTAGTGCAAATCTGTCCAAAGGGCTCTGACCCAGAGGGCATACAATGGTGCAGTGTGAGGTTTTAGAAATATAGTGTTTACAAAATTAACTGCTATAATAAAAAAATTGGAAGGTTTATGCAAGCAAATGCTCATAACCATAGAAGTAATTAGCTGTGAAGTAAAATGTTTATGTTTATGTTGTCTCTAGGGCTCTGTACAAAGAAGCTCGCAATTAAATTACTGTAATAGCCTCTCTAAGAAACATTTTTGCAAATATACTTTTTTAAGCTCTTTAGGACCCCGCCCCACTGGACTTGTAAAAATTACTTTAGGGCCACCAGGGTTCAAATTCGATCGACGATTCTATTTGCTCATACGTGCTCGCCCAGAAACGATATATTGCAAATATAGTTTTTTAAGCACTTAAGGGCTCCGCCCCACTGGACTTCGAAATTACTTTATGGCCACTGGTGTTAAAATTTGATGGACGATTCTCTTTGTTAAAAAGTACTCACCAGGATAAGGTTTTGCAAATATAGTTTTTGAAGCTCTTTAGGCCTATGCTCCAATGGACTTAAAAATTACTTTAGGGCCACCAGGCTTGACGATTCTCTTTGCTGATAGGTGTTCACAATGAAACAGTTTTGCAAACATAGTTTTTTAAGTACCTTGGGGCTCCGCCCCACTGGACTTCACACTTACTTTAGGGCCTCCGGAGTTGAAATTTGACATGGATGTGCCTCTTTGCCCATAGGTACTCACTAGGAAACGGTTTTGCAAATATAGTTTTTGACGCTGTTTAGGGCTCCGCCCCACTGGAGTTTAAAATTACTTTGGGGAAACCAGTGATGAAATTTGAAAAACGATTCTCTCTGCTGATAGGTGTTCACTATGAAACAGTTTTGCAAATATAGTTTTTTAAGTACTTTGGTTCTCAGCCCTACTAGACTTCAAAATTACTATAGGGCCTCCGGGGTTGAAATTTGACATGGACGTGCCTCTTTGCCCCTAGGTACTCACTAGTAAACAGTTTTGCAAATATAGTTTTTGACGCTTTTTAGGGCTCCGCCCCACAGAACTTTAAAATTAGTTTAGATACACCGGGGTTGAAATTGATGGATAATTCTTTTTGTTCATAGGTGCTCACTGAGAAAGTGGTTTGCAAATATAATGTTTGAAGCTCTTTAGGGCTCCGCCCCACTGGACTTCAAAATTAGGCTACTTTAGTGCCACCAGGGTTGAATTTTGACATTTTAAATTTTTAATTAATTATAATATCTAAAATTAAACTTTTTTTATAAAATTTATAAATAATAAAATATTTTTAAATTTAATTTATAAATTGTATAAAATTTATAAAATTAAATAAACCAATAAAAAAATCCAAAGTAGTGGTACTGAGTATTAATTTCAAATTTATTATCCATTTGATACTGGCTACTCATCACTATTCGTTAGTAATAAAAAATAGACTATTTTTAAAATTACTGTATATTTCAAATTCTTATTAGAAGTCATCCTTAGGAGATAACACTATCATCATAAACAAATTGATAAAATTAAATAGGTTGAAATAATATGTAAAAATAACTCATGTTAATTTAGATACTCTAAGCTTAGATAGCAGGATTCTGTTAAAAAAATTTTAAATAAAAATTTTTTTTTTCTGTTTTATCTGCTGTTTATCTATTTTGCGTTTTGAATGCTTATTACTTCTATGTACTTATAATACAGTGTGATTGAAAAGTCCCGAAATGGTGAAATATATTTTTTACCATTATAGATAAAGTAATGAGACTTAGTATATAAATAATGTCTATAAAGGTCTACTCTTTTAAGCTATTATCACCTTTTTTCCCTTAAGGGCCCACGACAGAATTCTTAAATAGTAGCGCAGGTTGAATTTTGTATCAAATTAAAGGTCTCACTTAGCAGAGTACAATGCCGTAACCTAGACTTAAAATGGATGACCGAGATGGAAATGGCAGGCAAACAAAGTTACCATTAAAATCATAAGCGTAAACTTAAAATGCAATAGCTTTCTTGATACTCAACCTTTTAACGTCAGGTTTGTGGCTTATTACTCCAAATGCAAAGACGGTTAAGATGATGTATGATTTGACAAAGTAAAGCAGTTTTCTGTAGGCCTAAGATTTCCAATTGGACATCCCGTAGAGGGTGTTTAAATTAAAACTTCTTTGGCCTCTGTCACACCATACATAGTTTTAAACGTCTTTGCATTTGGAGTAAAAAGCCACAAACCCGACGTCAAAAGGTTGAAAATTAAGAAAGTTATTGCATTTTTATGTTTTACCAATATTATTTTAATGGAAACTTTGTTTGCTTACCATTTCCGTCTTGGTCAGCCATTTTAAGTCTAGTTTGCGGCATTGTACTCTGCTACGTAAGACCTTTAATTTGATACAAAATTCGACCTATGCTGCTATTTAAGAATTTTGTCTGACTCCACGTGGGCCGTCCCCCTTAGGGGATAAAAGAGTGATAATAGCTTAAGAGAGTAGACATTTATGGCCATTATTGATATACCAAGTATCATTACTTTTATCTATAATGGTAAAATGTATATTTCACCGTTACGGGACTTATCAATCACACTGTATATAAAAAACTTACTATCTAAGCTTAGAGTATCTAAATTAACATATGCTATTTTTAGATATCATTTTAACTTATTTAATTTTATTTATTTGTTTATGTTGATAGTGTTATCTGCTGAGGATGACTTCTGAAAATAAGTTGAAATATACAGTAATTTTAGAAATTAATTGTCAAAATGTTATTACTAACTAAGGGTGTTGAGTAGACAGTATCAAATGAATTATTAAAATACCTTCACAAACAAAACTTACCGTAATGAATTAAAAATATATATAAATCTCAATCAGTTGAAAACAATTTAAATTAGACACGTAAAAATGTACCTAACACCTTTTTAGTTAGAATATAACTTAATAAATACCAAGCTCTATGTACATATCATTTCCCACTTTTAAAACGTTAAAACATAGGTATAGAAATTTAAATTAATTCTTTTTATTTTAAAAAATGTAAAAAGATCTGTCTTTTCTTCTTCTTTGACATACTGCAATCACAGTTTAAAATTTATATTTGCTACATGATTATTAATAGTTATAAAATTGCATTCACAAGAAAGTGTTTAATTATAAGACATGATGTCTATAATAGTTTTATTAATGTCTATATTAAAGTCACTAGCAATTTCCACTTGATGTTTACATCGACCTGACCCGCAATCGACCATGAATTTAGTATGGTTCTATAGTCCTATATCTTCTTATAAACAGAATGTTTTAACTACCCATATTATACTCACACTGATAAAAATGCTTCTGTTGAATCAAAGAAATGTTAATGTAAAGCTGTTTTATTGGTAGTTTGTGTATCTTTGAATTTAGTTAATGTAGTATCTAATAAATTTAAAAAACTACTAATGTTGGGATAACAAAAAAATAGTGTTAATTTCTTAATGTTAAAAACACTCTGCTTTAGTGTTGTCGTTACTTTATTGGAATGGATGGTCTCTGGTTTAACTTAGAGTCAACAGTAAGTAATGTACCAGTCACTGGTACATTACTTACTGTTGAATCTACGTTAGTTCTTGTAGGCTGAACATTACCTAATGTTAAAAAGTAAACCACATTAGTCACGTGACCTCTATTATATTCTTCTTCCTCCAAGACGAGTAGAGACTAGTCACTATGGCTCGCGATCGCTGTGCCCACGCTCTGGGGTTAATAGTTAAGTTATTTTAATGCTGTTTTACTTTAAAACTTAAAATGGACGGAGCCAAGGAATCCCTGGTGAGAACCTGGTGACTCACATTGATGTGTTTTAAGGTAAGTCAATCTTTTATATTCCTTAATACTGTAGGAAGGCCCAACTGTTCTGTCACTAATAATAGCCTATCATGCAGAGATTACTCAGTAGCCTGCCCCAATAATTAATTGTATATTTATTTCTTACAATATTCATTGCTCAAAACTATATGTCAAAAGAAAGTAAAGCACATTTTAATCAAACTTCATTTAGGATAGGCCTTTAATTTGAAGGTTATATAAGTAAGCCGGTCTCAAAGTTTAGAGTTTAAGACCAACAAATACTTTTGGCTTAGCAATAATAATATAGTAGTATAGTTTTAGTGAGATAAAATTAAGGTTTATTCATTATCTTTCATTATTTTTCAGCTATCCGCTCTGTGAACTCAAGCCTCTGGTATTGTTCCTGACGCCAAATGAAGTGTACCTTACTGTCAATTCTACTGTAGGGAAGATTCTAACTTGGCATAAGCTTGTGTTGTTTCAAAGTTGACTTGTGTTCAAAACACAGTAACTAAAGTTATTTCAAAGAAAAGGTATATGGACTAATGTAGAATCAAATAAATGAACAGTAAAAATAACAATATTTTACTGTTGTTTCAAACTTAACCAATACCTCATGAACATTAGATAAAGTACCATCAACATTAACCAGCTGCTTACTGTTGGCAATACATTAGAGACTAAAGTATTTACAACTATATTAAAAGTAAAATCAACCTTAACAATTCAACAGTATCTTACTGTTACGACAAAGTTACTTATTACTATGGTTGTATAGTAACAAAACTTTTTTGTTGGGCCAACATTAATAATGTATTTTCAACACAAGAGTTTTTTGGGTGCATAAAACAATATTTAGTTTTACTAAGAAATTCAATTCTAAAAATTTATCCGAAAATTTAGAAATTCATTCTTAAGTAATTTATATTTTGAATGGTTTCAAACTTAATGAAATGGATTAAAAAATGACTTAATATTTTTGTTGAAATTATAGTTCAACTTAATAGTTGGTACTATCATTTGATAGTTAAGTAAAATATAAACTACAAATATATTTATTATTTGAGAGCTTCAAGTGATTTGACTCGTTATAAACTCTGCAATTAATTAAACTTATTTACTAGCTTATATAGGGTATTATTATGTAACTCAATCATTTTAATAATAACGGTAATTGTAGATGATTATATTGTATTGAGAGTAATGGACTTGTTCTTTGTGTGATAAAACGATGCACCCTTATGTTTATTTTAGCGAATATGACTGATCAGTACAACAAAAGAATATACAACAAACTTAAGTTTAAATAGTACGTTATACGGACTAAAGTTATATTTAGTACACATTTTATATAAAACTAGAGTTTCCGAGCTAAACATAGTTTACAAAAGCATTTTGTATAAAAAAATGGGCTATCGTTAAATTGTATGTTTTCACTAAGCAATCCTAAAAATGAGTATTTTCGGAACTCATTAGTTTTAGCCCATTTCTTAATGTGATAAAAATTAATTACAAACCACTTATGTTGGTTATGTATTATAATTTAAGTAACAATAACATATGATTTGAAAGTACATCATATATGAATTGCCAAAAATATTTAAATAATTCAAGTTAATTAAACAACTGTCTCATTGTATTATTTTATCATACAGACTTCAATGAGTAACATTCACAGAATATGGGTTAAATTTACATTTTAACATAATTATTATTCAATTTATGTTGAAGAGATAGTTTTAGCATTTACCAACTCTTGTTGGAGAGGTAGCTTTAACAATTACCAACTCATGTTGTTATACTAATAATCTTCAGTACGATTTAGTTTGAATTGTTTGGATAATTTTTATAGCTATGATAAATAAAGTAATTTATAATAATTTCATTTTTACTAATATGTACTTTCATTGAGAACCTATTGTTAATAATACAGACGTCCCACTCGAAAAGATGACATCCTAATCTTGGGACGATAAGTTTTTGATGCATCGGAAAAGTTTAAATCGACTGGAGTTTCAAGGCTTAACTTTCTTAACTTTTTTGGTTTGTGTTCACCAACCTACACAGCACACATTGCTTTTGTAAGTCAAATGTATTTCGGTTCATTAGGACATTAGCTATATCATTTTGCCGAAAATACGTTAACGTTGTAATATTTTATTATTTATTAAGGTCTTTCCCAAACTAATTCCCGATATAGCCATTCTAATAAGATTCCATAAGATATAACATTCCATAAGATCTATTCTCACAATCAGATGCTTTTGTAAACTTAATTCTTGCATCCTTCAGTTTAGTTGATACATCAATAATATAAAATTTATATTTTCCAACCATAATTTTTATAACTACTTATAAGATTTCTAGGGTTATAAGATCACAATTACCGTATAGCCTACGGGTTGAAATTTGACATGGACGATTCTCTTTGCTCATACTCACTAGGAAACGGAATTGCAAATATAGTTTTTGAAGCACTTTAGGGCTTCACGCCACTGGACTAAAAATTACTCTAGGGCCTACATAGTTGATTTGACATGGAGTTCCACTTTGCTCATAGGTGCTTACCAATAAACGGTTTTGGTAATTCTTTTTTATACGTTCTTTAGGGCTCCAACCTACATGACTTCAAAATTACTCTAGGGCCTAACAGGATTGAAATTTTACATTGACATTCCTATCTTTGTCATAGGCACTCACTAAGAAACGGTTTTGCAAATATAATTCTTGAAGCACATTAGGGCTCCGCCCCCTTGAACCTAAAAATTACTGTAGGGACTACAGGGTCGAAATTTGACATGTCAACAGCTATTACATACATATATATATGAAATAATTGAATGTGGTTTTTGCTTCTTCTTTTTAGGAATGGGGTACCATGGATCCGGGCTTCGGTCTTACCAAGGCTACTACCGTAAAAGCTTATAGGGAAATTCGCTAAAAAAAAAAACACACTTACAATTCCACATAGTGAACTAGAGATGGAGAAGCTAATTGAAAACCATATTAAATGAAAACCAATAACTTATATCAAAAGAATTCAAATTTAAGTTAAAACAATGAAGAAAGAGAGGGAGAGGTTACGTAGAACATCTGTAATACTGGATCAGTGCCAAAACCAGTAGCTGTGACACGAGAACTTGTGACACCATACTGACTTGATTGACTCTATTATCTTTCGATTTTGCTCTTTGATACAATTTGAGCTTAGAAGATGTTGTAACTCAACTATCAATTTGTTACTTGTACACATTTTCTACATTATTTAACTATATCATTTTAATAAAACAAGGAAGAGTGCTTAATTAAGGCCTTTTTATGATTACCTTAACCAATTAGTAAAGGAACAAATCACACACATCAAAGGAAAATAAAAATAAACATCAAGGGGCGTTTTATAAATTAAATTAAAAACCCCAAACTATTTTACTACTTCAGTTAATCCTACTGATATCATAAATAAAACAACAAGAATAAACGTACGTTTTGTAACAATATACATACAAATATCAGAGGGAAAATGTGTTGATTTTTAAGAGTTTTTTTTTGTTTTTTTTTTTTTTTTTGTAAAATCAAATTTATGAGTAAAGGAAAACTACAAAACCAAAACTATCTAATAAAATAATTCCTGTAAAATATGTTTACAAATAGTACAATCAATTGGTGAGTGGGTTAACAAAAAACTATGATACTTCACTATGAAACCGAACAATCAATTTTATAGAACATTTTTAAAAGAGGATGAATATTGGACAAACGTGTTTAATTCACAATGAGCACGGTGTGTGGAATGTCAGTGACACTTTGTGACAGAGATTCAGGATGGCCATTGAGTGTAAATTCAATTATTGTTCATATTGCAGAATCGAAGAGATAGGACTTGCATATACACAACTTGATCTATATGTTACGCAATGCCAGCTGTAAATGGTACAGACAGTTAGGTTAGGACAGTGATAAACTGTAAGCTTGTTGGTCATTGTTCGAGAAACATAATAGAGCATGATGTAGACTGTTTTGTTACACAATATTGTTCACAACATTCAATATAAATAACTATAAATTTAATAAAACATTACTGCACTCTATTTAAAATTATTTAAAAAAAATGTTTTATACATGTTTTATATAACTTACGGTATTTACTTAATTTGTTATACTAAAACAAAAAACCCGTTCTAGTTAATTATTTTGTTTCTATTTTTAATATTAAGTGTTCATGTAATAAATAACAATCAATATTACGCACAAAAAAATCTCAAAAAACATTTATTTATTGTAAAGTATCATAGTTTTGTTAGTAACAAAATCAAATCGTGTGCAATAGTATGTAATATAGTATATATTTATGTCAATGGTAAGGAACTGGAAACAGGAAAATAGAGAATGAATGTAAAGCGAATATTACTTGTTTTACTTCATAGGGCTCTTATATTATAATTTGTTTCCAATTTGAAATATGTTCGTAGAATGCCTTCGCTACTGTTATTGCAGCTTTCTACGAATATATCTCTAAAGTAAACTTTATGTAAAATAAAGCAACACTTTTTACATTCTCTTTGTAAATTCTTAAATCATGTTTTAATTTTAATAGAATCTGTGATAAATAAGTATATTTATTGATGTGACATAGTTTAATTCACGTTTGGCAGACGGTTTGTTCAACAACAAATCTTTAAAAAATATGTTTTATACATAAATATCTATGAAAGTTTTTCAAAGACATTCATATGCCAATAATTGAAGTAATTCCCAGTATTTGTCTTTAGAACAATTTCATGAATTATCATTGTTTCATATCACGGAGAAAATAATTAATTATTCAGGTTTTTTAACGCAGAGGGGAAACAACCGTTTTATGCATACAGATGGCCAAGCCTAGTAGTGTGGGACTTCTATAAAGAGATCTACTACACTACCCACTAAAATAAATCACATTTTCTTTCAGATTTTAGCCTGGGATCACTTATCACATTACATCAGCACCTACTTTTCCTCCCACCCTTTAAGTCTCACTTGGAATCCAGAAATTCATTTTTCAATAAAACTAGAAAACGATCCTGTTTAAATTGATCTTTTTGAATCGTACTACTTGACGTTCTGAATGCGATAAAAACCCAGACTTGCCCTCGTCCTCTAACATTTTCATGCAGACAATTTCAGGGTGAGTTAGTGTGTAGTGGTTAGCGCGCCGGACTTCGGGACCATGGCAGCGATGTCGTTGGTTCGAGTCCGCGTTCTGTTAGTGACCTTTGTCCAGACCAAACTCACCTTGTACTGTAGTGGCTCACCCCCTTACTTTGTCTAACACGATCCACGCACAGATCAATAGTCTATGTGAACGGGGCAAAGTAAGGCAAAAAGAGGTCCACCAACCTTTAAAAAAAATTAATAAAACAGGTCCAAAGACAGAACTCAAGATGTCATGTGGCCTCAAGGCGTAAACATTCCCAGCGTTAACAACGGAGGATTCCGTTATCGAGAAAGCCTAGTTCAGGCGGAAACGAATAAACTTCTTCAAAACTTTTTATTGAAAGTGAACTATTTATTGTTTGCAGACGACTTGAAGATATATGCGCAGATTTCTTCTCGTGATGATTGTATTTCTCTTCAGAATTCACTTGGTGTTATTCTTCAATGGTGTAGCAAGAATAGAATGTCTCTTAACCTTAAGAAATGTTTCTGTGTCTCTTTTACTAGATCTCAAAACCCCATACATTTTGCATATAAACTTGGGTGTGAAACTATTGACCGGAAACTCGAAGCACGTGATCTTGGCGTGTGGTTCACTTCCAGTCTAAGTCCTGAGTTGCACATATCCAACATAAGCTCCAAAGCTAGCCGTGCCCTCGGCTTCATCATCAGGTTCTCACGGGGATTTACCAACATGTTGGCACTGAAAAACCTTTATTTTACCCTTGTTAGAAGCATTCTTGAGTATTCTTCTGTAGTCTGGAACCCTTACCAACTTAATCATGCTCAAACTCTCCAAAGAATACAAGACAGATTCATCAGAGTTGTTGGATGCCGAGTGGGCTTCAACTACAGAGACGTTCCAATGGCTGAAATTTCGGATATGCTGCATCTCCAGACTCTGGCATCCCGCCGTAGTGTCGCCGATCTTGTATTTCTGTACAAGATTCTGAACGGACTTGTCGATTGTTCAGAACTCCTTTCCCAAGTTCATCTCAAGACTGGACATCGAACAAGATCAGAAGACCTCTTCGCCAGACTTCATTACCGAACTTCATATCTCCAAAATGGAACCATGGCTCGAATCCAGAGACGAGGAAACCAAGTAGCTCCCCAAGTCGACTTCTTCTATGATAGTCTTGCACTATTTAGAAAGACAATCGCCAACATTATTTCTTAGGATCTCAATCGAACAAAGAATGTAGCATTGTTTCATATTTTTCTGTGTTTCAATGGCAAGTTTTAGATTGTGTAACTCTCGAAACCATTATTGTTACTCATGTTGATTGCATTACTTTTTTCAAATGTATCTATTGTTATTGGTTGGTTGGTTTTTGTTTTTTTTTTTTATTGTTGTTGTCATGTACATATTGTTATAAATAATTATTGCCTGTTACGTAATTGTTATATTCATTATTGTTGTTATATTCAAAGTGTAATTTTCGCATCATCATCCTATTTTGTTAGTATTAATTAATTTTGCTTGTTATTACTGTTACTTCATGAAAATGGTTGTACCGTTGAAATAAATAAATAAATAAACTTTGCCTTCCGTATCGAACACACACAAAAGCCTGTTGAATGAATGCATGACAGGGTCACCTTTCCTCTTGCTGATAAACAACGGAATGGCTTTTTTCCATGGAAATGAAAATCCCATTGGATATTGAAGAACTGTACATTCTCATCTAAAACTAGAGAGAAAAAACTTTCTAGAGTTTATCACTAGGAATCCTACCTTGGAGAGGAGCGTGGTTGTTCTTTAAGGAGAGAACACAATTCCCAACTCCTTATTTTTGAAGAGAGATATGTTTTATACCCTTGTTTTTGTAAAACAAGGCATCCTGGACGTGAAGGAAACAGAGTGGAAAAGATGCCCTCCGTGGTGGTGTCGGAAAATGAAGAGCGGCTTATGAACTTCTGGGTTACTATTTTGCAACCAAGAGCCCACGTATCTTAACGAACATCTTTCTCAAAATGTCCTCCAGCAATAAGCTTTATTCCTGTGAATGGCACAGTGGAGAGCTTTCCTTGCGGCCTAATATGTAAACTTTACACTGAAATAATGGTGTCTTCGAGTTTTCATTGGGCCTAGAAAACTTTCAGACGAAATTTGTGGAGTTCTGCGATAACCGAAGTCCACTATTAACTGGGTTGATTGCCGTGTCAAAATTTTCCACCTAATTGGCATAGACTGTTCACACACATTCATGAGTACAACATTGATATTCATATGGTCTTGACCCCAATCATTCCATATGCGGTAGAAAAATCACACGCTCTTCTTGATATGACCTTGTGAAGTTGACTACGTCCAGCCTTCCTGTGTTTTAGCGGCGTTGAGCAAATGAGCAGTCCTGGGAATAGGCACAAGATCCAGAATATCTAATACGGTGTACTGGTGTCTACTCTCAATGAGGTCTTAGAGGTCCTCACTCCAATGCGAGGTCCTTACATACAATAGGAAAAACACTGAAATAAAAACGGGTGAAACACAAAACAAAGCGATATGTTTGTCCATTCAAATTTTTTTATGAAAAATGGAAAATAACGTCACCATAATCAGTAGATAGCTTAGAAACCTTAGGCGGGGAAATTTCCATGGAGCATATCAATCATTTACCGCAAATACTGACTAGAATAGTTTAGATATTTTAGGTTAATTATCTATTCAAGGTAAAGAGACGATAAATGTGGTTAATGTTAAATTATAATGTTAAAATACTCTCAATGTCTAGTGGTTAATTGTTTGGCTTGTTACACTAAGCTGAAATATACTTCCGCTGAGAACGGCTTTTATTTGCAAAAAAGAAACTACCTTGTATGATCTATTTACATCTGGAATTGATTTTACTTGAGTAAAAGATTGATACAACTTTAAAAATAGACAGTCCCTTGTCTATACAGCAAATTTTGTAAATCTAATTTATTCAATATGCATTTTATGTTCCAATAACTCTTAAGTATTTTTTAAAAGTAGTTTCGGTGATAAATTATCTTTAAAACATTTTCCCTATAGTTGTAGGTTTTTTGGGTAAAGGAAAAAGCTATTACATAAATCTCATTATGTAATTTGAACTTAAAACTCATTTTATGCAAAGTAAGTTTTGTTGGTACAATACAAGAGGGTAAAACCAGAAATTTGGATTTAAATTTGACAAAAAAACTTCATACAAACAATTTATGGTAATAATTGAGACATCAATTAATTAAATAATTTTCAATTTTGTCATGAAAATAAGCTAAAATAACATATATGGTTATAAACAGGGATTAAAACAAGATTAAGCGTTCTCTCTTAACAAATTATATCATTAAATTAGCCGTTATTTGTAAGGTAATTCATTCTAGTATGGCCTGCCTAGGAGTGTAGGTTCCTCCAGGATTGTGGTAAGTGTTTCTTCATGTTAGACTTTGTGGTAAAAATAATTTTTTTGAAAAAAAAATTCGATCATGAAAATATAAACCTTTCCATAAAACATAACTTGGACAGAATTTAAACAATAACATGCACCAAGAAATCATAAATAAACGATAGTGCTTATACAGTTCATTGCACTTTGTACAGTTTTGGTAACACTACCTTGAATAGTTAAAATCATTCTGTTTGTCAGTCGTGGTAGTAGTTCTTAGAGGGCTAAAAATATTGGGTTAAAAGTATTTTTGTTCTAAACTGTTGCATTTAATTCAGGTATCAATACATTTTATGTCCTTTCCGATTTTGTTCAGTCATAGATAGCCTAGATACAACGTTTAAGATTCTATAAAGCTATGTCTTTGTTCGAGAATAACTGATACAATTGTACCGACAGTCAGATTTAACAGTTACATGCAAATTAATACTATGTTTAGCTTATTATAAAGGGTGGTTAAAATAAAATGTTATTATTCCTTTACTGCCGAACAACAATATTATTTTAATAAATAGATTGATTGAAAAATATTTATTTTGTCTGATATTTGTAACAAGAAAAATGAAAATAAGTATTTTTAAACTCAGGATTACATACATAGTGTTATTGAAAACGACTTATGTTTTGACGGATACAAAAAACAAGTAGACTTTTGATAGTTTATAAACCACACATGTTTATTTACACTTTGCGCTTCGAAATAGATAAACAACGAGCAACAGTTCACTTTGTTATTTTACCTCTCCCTGGGGGGAATATGCAAAACTGCCTCCGCTTCTATTGAAAAACCATTATAAGCTTTTGGAAGCAGTTAATATGTAGGTTCATATTGTTTTGAAATGCAAGGGAAGTAAATGACATAAAAACATGTTTGCATTGCAAGGGCTTTTCCTTTGAGTTTAAAATATTTTATGTTTAAGTAAGTACTTACTTACTTGCCGGTAGCAACTGCGTGTGACGAGGTGGACTTCTACCTAACGCATTTCCTGACACATCATGGCTATTTCAAGTCGTACCTGAACCGATCTGTGATTATGGACGATGAGGGTAACTGGGATTGTTTATCACAGTTCGTCTGGGGCATCCTCCTGGAAAAGAAAACTTATGTGGACCGTGAAGTGGCCCAGATCCCTTGATCGAGCGGCAGGATAAGGAGCGAGCCCCACGGGCGTAACCACAGTCCTAGCTGTTGCCTCTCCTACAGACCATCTTAAAAGCCTATGGAAAAAAGAATTCCTATCATGTTATGCTTTGTGACCTTTCACGAGCCTTTGACTGCATGACATACAGTCTTTTATTTACAAACTTTTTGAGAAACAGGATGAGAGGTTCTCTCTGTCCTGAAATATTGGGTTTAAGGGCGGTCCCAAGTTTTTACTTGGAATGGCATGAACTCTGCCCCTTTAAGTTCAAAGTTTGGGGTTCAATAACCAAAAGTAAAGTAGGGCTTCAATAATCATGTAGGCTCTCTTTGTTGTAATCTTAGATGAATAATTTATATCTGATATGGCGCCTTAAAGATGCTGACATGCCTTCTGAGTTTGTTCATCTTGTTTTTTATTTTGTTTTTTTTTTTTCATTTTTCCAATTACATGTACAGTATGGCACAAGGCTTTGGGAGACATGTGTACGCAAAGTGGGGCAGAAAAGAGTTGTCAGGGTTTTGAAAGTAGAACCTCGCATTGCAAGCCCTTTCATTGCCCTTGCGCATTGCATTGAGAATTTCAAGCCCTTGCTGATTCTACGTGGGATTATGTGTGTATATAATGTATCTACATTACATACATATATCTATCTCTCGGCTGCGCCTCGCTTTTAAAACACGATTGCGCACCAAAAAGAGCTATTTTTGCCCCTATTGATGAAAACTACTATAAAAAGTGTGCTAACTCTGAAATGGGTGCTGAGTATATGTTAAGTTATTTCTCATTGCAATTTTTATATTTTCCTTAGGGCTCAATGACTATTTCTTTCAAAAACTTACTTTCCATAGATCGCTATGTTTAAAAATTAAGATAAAATGAAGAATTAATAGTACGTTACTAAAACGAATATTTTTGACAGAATGGTCTATGAAAACGATAATGTTAAAGTATTACCTCTTTTACCTTTTACTTTCGGTGTCGTCCCGTTGACCCAATGTTAGGTATGGGACCAGTCAAAATCATCTTCAGCAATCGATTATCAGTAACTAATTATCTGTAACTATTAAACTTTCTATAAACTTTCGTAGTGAAATACTGTTAATCCTCTATGGTCAGCACTATTTTAATTTAACAGTTAGGGGGTTTAGCCCATGTAAGCCAACACAGTCATTAATTCCATAATCCAACGAATGTGATATGCCTTGAGACAAAGAAGAATAAAGGGAAGTTAAGTGTAGAAATTTATATTACAAAATTGAATCTACAAAAATGTCAGTTTCTTATATGCAGTGAACGTTTCTTCGATAGAGTGTTGTAAATTCATAATATCAATAAGGTGTTTGTCTTCACAATAAGTGGAAAGCATTTCAGTAGAAAGAATAGAAGCGGGCTGACTACATAAAACACCTGTAATTCTGGATCGGTCCCAAGCCAAGTAGCTGTGACATGGAAACGTGAGGTGGCTTGAACCAGCTGAATTGATCACCACTATCTTTGTTTTTCTTTTGTTAAATCTTCTACATTAGTTGAAGTAGTTTTTAGAACATCTAATGATAAAATATCACTTGATATGTGTTGGTAGATGTTCGTTTGGAATTCATGCTAGACCTAAATATACTGGAAAATGTAGACAATATTACATTGGATTTGAAAATATATAGGTATAAAATAAAAATTAAAATATGCATACTGATTTTCGGTGCCTCCTAGTGTTTGTTTTATAGTTTTTTACACTCTAGTTTAATGCAACACCTCAAACCTGTGCTCATTATTTTATAGCTTGATATATTAGGCTATTGAACATTTTCTAACAAGTTGTTCCATCCAATGTATATGTAGAAAAATAAAACAATTTAGATCTGACTGCAAAGTACACACATATATATATATATATATATATATATGTATATATATATATATATATATATATGTGTATATATATATATATATTATTATTATTATTTAACCTCTTGTTATGATTGATGTTATGTTAAAGTTCAATTAAGTTATGGTTTAGAATACAGATATGCATATCTGGATTGTTGAGCCACCTTATAAGCTACTCAGATTAAGAAAACAAATTTTATTTTGTATAAGTGCGTATAGTAAAATAACAAAATTAAAATTAAATGTGAAATTATAGTAAGTTGGTTGCTATTGTTGTCAAAATATGTGGACTTTCATTACAACTATGTACTTATCTTTAAGATATTTTATTAAATGAATTGTATAGTATTTTATATATTTCTTATGAAATTCATTTTTATTCGCAATGATAGCTAAAATTCTAATCAATACTAACTATCCCTTTATTAAAAGTCAGCTATAATCCGTAAACCACTTTAGACTATTTTTACATAATGATACATCACACTTCTTACTTAGTGAAATTAAATGCAATGTTGATGTTTGAATAAAATAAACACTTTTTTATTAGCATGATACGTGTTGTTTGTAATCAGAAATGAAAAACAAACGTCTACAACACTCAAAAATATATTTACACTTATACTGCAAAGAATACAGACGGTAAATCAAAAGATGGAAAATGGAAATCGATTTCGACCGGACACACCGATAATCATCAGGCCCAAAGAGAGAATGACAGAATCCAACATGGCGGACAACAATACAGAGACAAATGACGTCATAGTCACATGACTTGCTTCTTCACTGCTATTGGTCCAAATTGTACCAATGGAGAATCAAAGTGTACATACATAAAAAATAATTAAAAATCACCAAATAAAAATACGATGAACCAAAATAAAGTAAAAATAAAAATATACATAAATATTAGATAATAAAACATACAAGAGAATAATACAAAACAAATTAAAATACAATGAATTTCATAACACAAAACTACACTAAACCCCATTTTTAACCTGAAACATATTGAACATATTGCGATAGGTGCCACCAGAGGCAAAACTTACCTGTTAATTGATCAATTTATCCCTATCACTAAATTTTTCTTTGAAAAATAACCAACGGACCATATGGACCAGATGGTATTTACCGTCTGTATTCTTTGCAGTATAAGTGTAAATATATTTTTGAGTGTTGTATACGTTTGTTTTTCATTTATAAATAAAATAAAATGTTCGTTTCGGGCAAACAATGCGATGAAAAACAACTTCTAAGTGAAAAGCAATTAATTTTACGGTGTAGTTTACATAGTTATGTATCGATATAACGAATTTCAGTACATGCCCTATTTAATTATATGTGTTTTTATAATTTTAAGTGATTTAGATATTTTTGCAATACTATCCTTATTTTTTTATATCATTATCAGAGTTCAGAGTGTGTAATGCAGGGTATCACAAAAATCTGTAAGTGGTTAGGAATATTTACAATCTTTTTATAAAAATTGACTCCGATATTCAATAACCTGTTTATATGAAAAAGTCACTTGTACATTATTATTTCTATAGAAGAGAAAGTTCCATTGGAAACTCAAAATATACATGTAAATATATGTAGCCATCACATGTTTATGATACAATTAATAAACTATTATTTTCATAAAACACAAAAATCTTTAAAAAAAGACTTACATAGTATGGTAGTTTGAAATAATTTAATGGGTTTACAATTTATGAAACAATAACCATTTTAGTAAGTTTCATCTCTTCCTCCATCTTCCAGAAACATTCCGTCTTAGAATATTTCTGATTTCTCGGCATTTCCCAAACAAATTATTTGTGTTTATTTTTAAATACTTATTGAAAAGTTTTATATGACTTTTGGATAGAGTACAATATTTTCTAACTGAATAAGTATAGGCTGCTGTAGCATAGAAGTCTAATTTTTTTTTAATATACATGAAAAAATCATTTTGGATATGATAAATATTGACAACTTGAATTTTTTAATCGTCGTACAATAAACCGTCAAACATCTCATAAACTTCCCCATATATACCATAGCTTTAAAAATATACCATACTTAAAGCGACTTATCCTGTTTGTATGAGGGGTGGAAATTGCTGTCACGTGTGTGTTTATCATCAAATTACTATACCATTAAAACCGAGATACCTGGCTGTATAATTCGTATTTTTTTTGTTTCAATTCCATCTGCAGACATCAATAACAGCGGCCTCAATGTCGTCTGATGGCAAGAACTTGTCAATCTCAAAGTCCCTACGGAAATGGGATCCTTTTGTCAGCATATTTTTTACGATATGATTAATTGTAGCTTTCATTTAACTAAGGTATTATTCCAGGAGCAATCAAATGAAACAAACTAGTATATAAAAATATTTTATCTAATATTTTGATACCTGAGATAAGAGAAATAAATTGAAAATTTTCACCAGAGAAGAAATATTAAAACGAAGATAGGATATTTGTGATTAATGTTAAAGCGATATACTCTTAAATGAAAATTAGGAGACTAAATAATTACGTAATAAACAAGAGGTTTATTTTTGAACCTGAAAACTCTTCTTTACTTAATAATGCCATTCGCTAGTAATGCAAATCAAATAAATATAAATTGAAAAAGTAAGTGAGGAAAATACGGATCTTTAGAGTTGTATTTCTGTGTATGACGTGTAGTGGTGAGATAGTTTCCAACAATGGCTATTATTTCATAAGAAGCCCAATATAAATAGATATTATATTTCTGGCCTTAGGCAAGTATGAAAGATCACTTATAGTATATAATTTTGAGGCTTATAAGATGTTTGTAATTTTTTGTGAAATATCTGACAGTTTGTAGTATGACGTAAAAGAATGTTCGCTTATCCCTAGAGTATAACGTAAAGTTGTAGCCCCCTGGTTTGTAACTTTCCAAATGTTTTGTTTACAAGTAAATTTTACAATCCTTTAAAATTGCAATTTTACTTCAAAATACGCTTGTATCTTGTTGGAAAATGTTGTGTTCTTTCCAAAAAACTATGCAAATATTAATAATTTTTTTTTACTTAAAAGTAGATTTTTATTCGCAATGTCAAGGTATTTGAAAAACATCTAAAAATAATTGTTTCTAAAAGTTAGAAATTTAACATCTAGACGTCATATCTTTGTTGTATACTTTTTATGCATAATAACCCATTAATTTTTGACACTGACTACCAAACAACCCTTAAAAACAATTGTATACACTAAAAACACTCATATTAATACATTAGCTATATTAACTGTAGCAAAACATTTAATCATTAAAAAGGTATTAACTTAATTAAAAAATATTATTAAATCCAACATTGACGGAAATTTATATATAATTTCAATATATATATATATATATATATTATTTGTAAGGAAGGACTAAGATCAATTACCTACCATTAAAAGTTTTCCAATATATTATAACACTTATACATTAAGTCAACATGCCCCGAGCTCGTTATAAAATATAATAAATAATGAATATTTATTTTTATGAGGCTAAATTATTGTGTTTTTTATTGTTAAAGATAATGGTAAAGTTGTAATACACTATTACATTATATTTACTTAGCAAATATGTCTTAGTAAATCAAAAAGCATTTTACAATCTCCTCACGAAGATTCTATTTAATTTAGTACAGGGATTAGTACCACAAAGCCGTTGACGATAAACCAATTAACTACAGGAATACAAATTAGACTAAGCAATGAAAGAAGCTTTTATGTGATCAAAACCGGTTGAACAATCTCATTTAGTGTTTGAATAAAACATGGGGCCTAAGTCTCTGTTTATTCTAGTCTCGTTATTGTTTAAATTTGCAAAACTCTGTGATGAAGCTATTTAGCTATGATGGGAATATATTATAATCAAATAACTGTGTGAGGTATCTTTATAAGTTAGCAAAGTTTTAATGAGTTGATATTCTACAATTTATTTATATAAGTTTATTTTATAGAAAGGCTTTAAATAAAGAGGCATATTTCGTACAAGCTCATAAGGTACATATTTCATAAGGGAAATCGTTTTGTATGTGTTTTAAAGTGCAGGGCTGCATCTCACTCTTTATATACTCTTAATTACACATTTAAACTATGTACTGTATTTTAAAATGAACAGGGGTATTTTTCAGGTAAAAACAGGAAAATAACACATTGATAGCCCTTCGAGTGTTTAAGACATCATCATTAAAGTAAAATACACATGAAAAGTGGAGGAGTCTTTCATAATGCTTTCGGTATACTTGATGTTTGTATACAGCAGAATTTATCGTGTTTTATAAAACTAAAAAAAAAATTATTTAATTTTTACTGCCTTTTTGGGGTTGGTACCTGTTTTCCTTGTAAAATTTTAGTACACATTTCAACGCGGATTAAACATTTGTTATTAAAAATTATATGTTTTTGTCAACCGTTGGCTGTTTTTCAAAACGTTTTCTGTTTTTATTTTAACGAAATCATGGTGGTAATAAAACATAATCAAAGCCCTTTTATTTTAATACAGATTTTTTTTTTTAAGGAGATGTTTTACAGACTGAGTTTACTGAAAATCCGGGACCTGGGTTGTTTGAAAAGTTGAGAGTTTTCCAGCCACCATAAACCAGTCTTGTAATGTTGACGCTACGCGCAATAGTTACTGCCTGCTGGGTCGTCGCCAAGCGCTGGTGGCTGCATCACCCCGGCCACTTCCACTTATCCTATACAGGGAAAGAAAACTTATTCGTCGTATAAGTTTATTAAATACATTTATTTAATCTTTTGTTATAAATATCAAAGCATGTGTTGTTCCAGTCTATGCAAACATGGACTGAATTTAATGTAAATAATTGTGTTTATTTTACATAAGATTATAAAACACTTTTGAGTTTAAAAATACAAGTTTAGAAAATATTTGTAACTTGTTGAAAATATACTTTCAAAATATTTGTTTAGAATTTTTTTATTAAAAATTTGATGAATGGTTGATTACTAAGTTAGTAAATGTTTACTTAATTGTGGTTATTTACACGAGTTTGCCAATTTAATTTCACCGTTTAGAAACAGTTGTTATCTCTTAAGATTTAGATACTGTTAAGATATTTTGAAATGAACACAAAGACTAATGACGAGTGACCCTATCTTTGGAGAAGTCGTTTTAATTGGATCTGACGATCTTAAAAGCATGTCCTGGCCAGTGGGAATAGTTTAAAAAAAGTGTTTTGCATCGAAGAGATGGCAAAGTGAGGGTTCTTCACATAAAAACTTCAAAGTGTGTTGCGATTTTTTCAATACTGCAAGTTTTCCCGCTCGAAGTTAGAATGACATTTATTTAAAGAATTACGTGAACGAATTTAACGATAAGGAATCCTTGGAAAAACCGAATGTTGTGAGAAAGGAACCGGGAATTAACTCGCTGATTAATCTACAGCCATCCATTAAAGGCAAATTATGTTCCACAAACACTTAACTGAAAAACTGCCTTTGAATGTGTTATTTATCATTTATATTTCATTTCTTATAAAATGAATAAGGTACTGTAGTTTTATTGTAGATAGGAAATCTTGTGGGAGAATGTGAAAGAAAATTCAAATTCAAATTCATTTTCAATTTAATATCAGCCAATTTTTTATGGCTATTTGAGACTATCTGAGATGTGTAAAAGTTAAATAAATGATCTTTGTTTGTAAATGCTCATTTTATAGAGATAATTTACTGTACATGCATTCGCAAATTGTTTTGCACTTAAAGTTGAAGTGCTTGAGTTGTACGCACACTAAAAGAAGCTTACACGGTCATTTATATGAATTTTATACCCTTTAAGACAAATGTTAGCACACTGGTCATATATACTTACAACCAATCTATTCAATCTTCTAAAATATAGTAATTTGATGATTGTAAAATGATTTAATACCCATGTTATAGTTATTTTTGGAGAATAATTAAAGAATATTATATAACGCTTCAAGCATCTGAGTTATCAAGTTTAATTTAAACAAAAATTTTTAAGGTGATTTTAGGATTTTAGTATAAGAAGAAAAACTATGTATTTATATTACTTTATTTATTTATGAGTTTCTTGAGACGTAATATAATATTAATATAACGAATTCAGCTAAGAGCAGAACATGAATTGCAAGGTGCAGATTAGGTGTTTTATGCAAGAACAAAAAGGTTAAATAATTAGACACATCGTGTTTACCTCAACGACATCTCAACTGTCGTCATGAATCAACGTTAAACTTGATTATACTTAATTACAGACAATACCGAATTCATTGTAAATATTTCAATACCTTTTTTGAGAGCTGTTATAAACCACTCTAAAACTTTAATGAGTATGGACTTGTATATCAGTTATTTCACAATTACTAAAATGCAGCTCCCGGACTTATTTTATTTCTAAAATATCATTTGTAATATGTTGTTATTTTCTATTTAGTAAAATTCAATTCATTAATTGTTATAGTTAAAACCTTCATTATTTTTAATCATTTTAGCTTAAAAACCTACCTTTAGCTTAGACCAACCTTTAAAATTTGTATGTGCCCAAATAAATTAGTTTTATAAACGTTATATTTTATACATTATTTTATGATAATATTTCTAAAGTTGGATTTAGGGTAGGCTAATATCTCAATTCTTTTTTTAGGAATAATCAGGTTAAATAAGTTTTAAAACACATATTACATTATTTGTTTCTAACAACTTGGCCACTTCTGTTTTAGAGTTGAATAACAGTTATTATATTCAATATATTAGACTGATAATTTTTATACCGAAAAAAACATATTCATTTATAATTTTAAAGTACTCTATGTCATACATGTCAAATTAAAATCATAAGGACACAATATTTAATATAATTCACAACTTACACTGATGTGAAGGTCGCTATTTCTGGTTCATTTGGGTTGATAAAAGAGGCAGTGAAATGTTTTATGGGCACTAAAACAACACCATATTGCAGTCCATCGTAGAACTGGATATTTCAAATAAAGGCAAAATTATGTTGCTTCCTTCATAATATATTACTAATCATATTCTAAACAAAGAGTATTATTGTTGTATTATTTTTCTAATAGTTCGCTTAAAAATGTATATAATTGATAAACAGGATGGAAAATGAATTTTAGTATTAAATGTATTGTGTTAAATATAATGACGGAAATATTCAGCTTAACAAGGGTTGAATAGAGGATGTCCGGGATGGACACTGAGGGTTTTATGACGTCCTGTACAACATAAAATGTGTTCAATCTAACCTTTTGCGTGCTAGAATCTCATATTAAAACATTGACATGAGAATTTGGGATTTAAATATAAAGAAATATGCCAAATTACGGTTCTACCCAAAATACTGATTAATCTTAACTGCATGCAAAACAGCCGTCTCAATAAACACATGCTAAAATTTTATTTTTTATTAGTATTTTTTTTTTTCTCAGAAAAACGTTGTCCATTACTCAGACTGAAAGTGTTTTACTGTGCCCACGAAAAAACACTTTCCGTGTTCGTGATGAAAACTACTTTACAAAATTTACTACATTGAAATATTTTCCTTTTTTTTATTTAAAGAAACAAGTTCAACAGTTCAAAGTGCTGAATGCTGAGTGGCTGATTATAATGTACTCTGTAACCCACCCCTACCCATAACCACTCCCTCCCCTCACAAAAAAAAAACAAAAAAAAAAAAACCAGAACCATAACAGTTTTGAGCCTTATAACATTTTTTGGGCGTACACTGATCACTTTTCAAACTGAAATGTAATGTAGTAACTCCAAAAAGCTTTGCTCTAAATAGTATGGTTGTATCAGATGAACCATTATCGTGGCCCAAAAGCTTTAAACTTAAAAGTGAAATTAACCGTAGTTTTGGCGTTATGAGTGTGCAAGAGCAAAATCCGTTTTTGAAAAGGTACATTGAAACAACATCTTATAATTTAGTATAAAGAATATTAAGAAAAAATCATGCTTGTCCTACACCGGACATAACTAACAATTTTTTTTTTTTCATTTAGATATTTGTAAAAAATCAAGTTTACAAGACGAAAGTCTCCGATATTCTAAAATTGAGACTGAAAATCAATGCAGTCTTCAGCATCATCAGTGATGACATGTAACCAGAGTGTGGTCAGAGTAACATAGCCACATTTTTTGCCATCAATAGAAGACACGTTGCATTTTTATAAATCTTATATCCAGAGAAAAAAAACTTGAGAAATGGGCTGTTACATATATTAAAAATTTAATAAGCTTGTTATTAAAATTATTTTATACAACAACGAAGCTGTGAAATTGTATTATTATTATTTGGGACATGGAGTATTCAAGCAGTTACCTGGATACTTTGTCATTTCATCCAGTTGGCCATTCGTCGTTGGACGTCATCAGGATGCGGGAAACAGGATGTATCCAGACAAAAAACCTAATCTATGTGAAGGTGAAATAATCAGGGTTTTGTTGTAGATGGTTCAAAAATTTAAAGTTTACAGTTCGTCTTTGAATTTATTGGCTTTTAGTTTGAATCTGTTCTAATGGAAAGTTGAAGAATTAAGAATTTTTCACTACAAAATTTGCATTTGTCTTTTTTAAAGATTTTAAAATGTGTAGCAGTTGTTTATGGTCGAGCCGTATAGAGCCAAATTATAGACTTATTGGCCGTGTTGTCTTACAGGATCTCTCTTTCTCTAACTGCCCAAGGGGGTTAAAAACGGCTAGCCATATTAGAATAAACAGAAATAATGTACAATTAAGATTTTTCAAAATAACATGGCGCAAATTTTCAAGGGCTCTGAAAAATCTAATTGCTCCGCATTCCATAAACATCCAATTGATTCAGGTTGCTTAAAGCTGCCCGCCGGATCACATTCAATTCTAGCCAGCTTTCAAACCTTGAAGTCACTGAAGCAGAAGTTAAGTATTCCACTATTTTAGTACAGTGTATTTATAAGTAGTAGGTACATTCAACATGTTAATTTTTTATATTATTTTATATTTTGTCAGATTTTGACTTCAGGCCAAATCTCATCCAGAAGCAATGTAACATAAGCTTTTATTTTGGGTGAAATACAGCACCTATTTAAGTCGTTTCTTGGATATATTCACCTTATTTTTGCCTACGAATAAGAGTAAAATTTGTTCAAATAAAATATATTCTCTAATAATTATATTTTTATGTCAAGCTTCAGTAATGATAATATACCAGAAGTCTATCTATGGATCCAAGTAATAATTTTTAGTAACTTGTTGGTTATCAATTGAATGTAACTGTCTATAATGATGCGAAAATTTCTTCTGTCAGATCCTGATTATATCCACTTTTTAGTAATCTCTTACGGTTATGTAAGTATTAGTGAGAAGGCTCTCTTTTGCACATTTCCTGGTCACAGGAGTTAACGTGTAGTCTAACTTGGTAGCCTGTACCATTAACAACTAATCCTCGTCAGGTATCCTGTTATCTGCTGGGTTACATAATTAACACGCCTGTCAGAAGCTAGCTCGAATTGACTAGATGAAATGGGGACATTTTACAACCCCGAAAATGACCTGAAGGATTTTGATGAGCTCGATTTGGATGAGCCCACTTTCTTTCCATTATCCAACAAACAAACATTTTCCAGCATAAAAATGTCTCAAACTCCCTTTAATACATTTCCATCATAAATTATTGTTTATGTTATAAACTATTTTCTTTCCATAAAGATTTTATAATATGGAGGAATTATTGAAAATGTATAAAAAAGAATTTCATGATATACGGTATTTATGATAAAATACATGAGGTCTAGGACATTTTTATGCTTGAACATGTTTGATTAACGGGGGAGCTACAGGTATAATTGATGTAAAATATTTCCCTATGTTTTTCTTAAGGGGAAAACATTAACTTCAAATTAAGTTTATAGAATAAAAAAATGCCTTAGTGAGAGGGGGCTTGTATTTAAAATTAGTGACTTTTGGTCTGGATAGTCTACTTCCTCGTACACACCCTGTACATTATAATTAGTGTAAATTACTATAGCGTAAACGGTTTACAGCTAATGGCACGTTATGTTTTTGAGAAAAATCAATTCTGTACATTTTAAATTGGTTTACGGGTGGTGTGGGAAATACAGTATACTGTAAGCATTAACAGAACTTAAGTAAAATTATAATACAAATAACAGCTTAAAACATTTAATTAATGACACAAATACTCGAAATTGCAACACAGTTCTGGAACAAAGAACAGTAATTATTGAAATTCCTCCATCACCCTTAAAAACAAAACCAATACTTATAATATATTCAATAATTGCCTAATCTTACAGTTACCACATTTTCACTCGCCATATTGTCAGCAAAATCACGATCTGAGTATCAACTACATGAAGTAAGCAGTAAGAGCTTACTTACTTCATTCCGAATTTTTATTATTGTTGGACAGGAGTGCTTAGTTAAATTGAAAAGTTTAATCTAACTATTTATCATTTAGTTCATTTATTTAGGTTGGACTTATTGACAAATTTCACTAAAGAGATATTTCCAATAGAATTAAAGCAAATGGTGGTTGAGCCTGATGGATAGATACGGGGTTATGTAAGTTGAGAAGGGGTTTGTTTTCAGTTTCTTGTTTGTGTATTCCTACGGACTGACATAGACTTGTTCTCCACCCACAGGCTATTGTGCACGTAGATAACTCTTCGAGATTTAAATAAATTTTTTTCTTGAATAAACCTGATTCTTCCCACTTCAAGGTGATGTCTATGGAAATCCAAATAATTTCTTACTTACAATAAAACTTGTAAGTAACACTAAGTATCATAAAAAGTCATAAAAAATTATATGAAATGTTCAAATTTCAAAGAATGTGGTGGAGCGAGAAAGTAACGATAATTTTAAAGTGTCACCTTGATATCAGTCGGAAGGAGTTAAGTGATTTCGCATAAGTAAAGCTTTAGAGCTAAAACTGAATTCCGCCATTCATAAAAAATAATAATTATTATTATATTGACATGTATTAAAAACAATACTTCTTCAATTTAAAATATAGGTTAAATTTCATTTGCATTTAAAAACACTTTCAAATATATTTGCCACAAACTAAATAGTCTAGTCAAATTATGGTTCAACGCGAAAGTAAATGCAAACTAATTTATTTTGACCGATTCTTATGTAAGTAGGAGAAAGACGATGGTGGAAAGTCTACCACTCTAAGAAGCTGCGCTCGCCTCCCCTGACTGATGTTTCAAAATGGCGTCTGTCGTTTTATAGGTTTTTGCTGAATATCTTTTGAAGCGTTAAGGCCAGCTAAACTTTGTAAACTATTTAAGTTTAGAAAATAAAATGTTGCACATTTTGATATATAAAATGAGCTGGTTATTATATTTAATAAGGGTGATATTGCTCTTTAAATCTATTGAAAAATCGGCCATAGGAGGCAAACGCAGCTTCGGAGAGAGGTAGATTGTTCACCATCGTCTTTTTTTAGGTAATTTTACAAAAGAATTGGTCAAAATGTAATAGTTTGCAATTACTTCATGGTTCAGCTATTTTTTATCATCTAATTTTATTAGAGTAAAAGGTGTTTTGCAAGAATTATTAAATTACTACCATATTTATTATTTCTTGTTATACTTTTACATTTATTTTAACAGCTTGAACATAAAACATCCCCTAAGACTAATTTTTGTATTAATTGTCTTGGATAAAAATTGAAAATAGCGTTAAATACGTACAAGGAAAAAACCTATGGAACATCTTAAAAACAACATCTTGTGAATGTACTAAACAGTTGTCTTAATCTAAAAAATTTTCCTACGTCAACAAATCTTCTCAAGGTAACAGAAGGAAGGAAGGTCCAGTCCTGTGACATTATTTGTTTTTTAAACAATGTTGGAATATTATGTTTTATATAATATAGTCACCATCTTGTTGATGTAACATTATGAACTTTTTGTAATTGGCTTTTGTTCATTGAAAATAAATGTTCTCCTCCATTAATTTGTGATCACGATTTACTTTCCAAAACTTTTAATGATCAGTAACAAATACGGCTGAACACTAACTTTGAAATCCGGTGCATTCATTAGGAGACATCAAATGAACCCACTCGGATCCACCATATGATGGAAAAAGACAAAATTGCGATCCTGATAACTTTTCATCCGCGAGTGAGAGTGACCAGTGAAAAAACGTCATACAAAAACTTTTATTTATTGCAACTAGTGTTTATTTTTTGCTTGAATATACAACTTTACATCTATTCACATTGAAAATTAGGTAATAAGTTCATTGTAAGTCATATACACCTAAAGTATTTTACCTTTTTCATATTAAATATCCTGAAAAGCTGATAAGACAAATTAATTGAGAACAGGTTTCTTTACTCCGTCATTTAACTTAAAGCTAAAAAAGGACGGATGTAAAGTAACTTGTTTTCGATTAAATTTTGCGCTGTTGGGCTGTTGCTTACTATCTGATTTCAGCCTATAACCTTAAACCATGATTTTGAATCTTTAATAGATAGCTTGAAAGCTTTAATATACATAATGTATAAAAATTTACGGTTGCCATGGAATAATATTTGTTTACGTACAGTATAACTTCACATTTAGACTAGTAATTGATATTAGAGTAATTCCGATAAACATTGGTTACGAATTATAGCACGGTACTTAATAAGGCAGTAAAATTAAAATATAAATGAATAGTGCGCCATTGAACATGAAAAAAATGTAGAAGATAAGCTTTGTAATGCTCGTCCATTTAAACTTTACTCATGCATCAGAAACTTTTGAACCCTGGTATTCTAGGTCTGGTTACCCAACTAACCAGCATTTAAATTTGTGAGGGGTTTGCATTTGTAACTCAACAATGGCCACTATTGTTGTAGATGTAGAAAAAAACATATTTCTCTCGAGAGAAAGAATCTGAGATAAAGGAACAATAATAGTACAGGTAAAAAATTATCCCAAAACATGAGATGACAAAAAAAATTGTCCTTTCCATGACATTTTTCATAACCATACTGTGTAACATGTATTTCGAGTATCCAATGATAAATTAGCGATTGGGAGGGTAGAAATACGATTATATGGTGTTGGAATATGGGAAAATTATGGGTTTTGGAAAACTTGTATTTCTGGTATCCAAGAGAGTGGGGTGCTGTTTTGTATGTTTTTGGGGTGGAAAATGTAAATATATATATATATATATATATATATATATATATATATATATGAACACCCCGGGGCTCAGAAAACCTGCGTACTCATTGAATTTCCAATGGAATTTAACGATAGCTTTAAATGGGGCTGAGTATGAAGGTTTGATGTCATGAGGGTGTTATAAACAAGTTATAGATAATCCACACTTAGTGAAAAAATATAAAAAATTTTATAGTTACATGAATATCCAAGCGATATTTAAAGATTTGTTATTGCCCTTTTAATAACATTGGGAGCATATTTGTGAATTTTCTCCGAAACCTTGTGATAAGGTGAAAACTTTAAATTCAAAATTGTTTATTTGTTTAGCTTTTCTTTTTAAAACGGTTTACATTATCTTGTCACACTCACTCAGTGGTTGTGATACCACCAGTGCCATGCATTGGAAAAAAACGATTATTCAAATTACTTGAGACTGAAAGTGGTTTTGATGACTACATTCAAACCTTTATATAACTAACGCCAACCATTGGAAAAAGCGGGAGAAGCTATTATTTTCTTTGGTTACTTGTCTCTAGGGATGGGTGTCTATCACCTAAAGGGACTTAGGTTCAACCTATTCCAGAAATCTTTAAAAAAAATATAGCCATGTTGGAATGTCTTAAACAAACTCGATAGTGCTGATCAACATTCATAGTGGACCTATTAGCAGCTACAACTTTGGCAAGGAGATAAGCTGTCTCCAGTAGTACAGTTTGGATGCAGTTGGCTCAGTTCAAGGTCATCTGAGCGATGACGTCATGACCTTTAACTGAGCCAGCTGCATCCAAACTGTACAACTGACATCGAATGCTTACAAGAGAATGAAGTTAAATAAATTAAAAATTATTTTTTACATAAGTGAATTTAGTATTATATGAGGAATAATCTTGCTGCCTTATACCCTGGTATTTTATATTAACTAATAATTTAGATGAGGATTTAATTCTTTGCTTTAATAATTTTTTACTTAGAACTTTTAATTATGACCAACAATATGTGATCGTTATATATATATATATATATATATATATATCTAATACATGTCCATTATAAAAGTACGAACTTACAAATTAATGCTTTGAAAATTGTGAAGAATAAATACTATTAAGGTTATAATGGTTAATTTTATATCAATATTTGATGAGTGATACGGAATTTTTTGCCTCACACTCTTTAAAAGATAGCCTAATTATTACAGCAATATCACAGATATTCGCAATATTCACCGCTATCTGCGACTGGTTGTAATGAAAAAGCAATAACTTGAGGTTAAAAGTTGCCGTAATTGGAACATTTCCCGCTCCTGTTGGTTTGTCTACGCCGCAAAACGGCCCTTTTATACTCTGATTTACCACATTTATATCCATGATTATATTTTTGCATTGAAAATGTTTATCTTTGTAAAAAAAGATTTAAAAAACAGATCTACACAGTCAAACCTAAAAAAAACATGTTAGAAAATTCAAAGAACAAAATATTTTGTTTGAACATAGTTTAGTTACTATCCGCTTTTTTCTCGCCTAATAGTTTGTTGGCTAACACTTATCATATAGTAGGTAAGTTCAAATTGGTCATCCACATTAATGTTCAAATCCATAGTTAAAAAGTTTTTTGCATTTTAAAATAGTGGCAATATAAATGTTTAAAAGCCATTAATATAAATACAAATTTTATTCAGGCATAAGTAGTTTGCATGTGTATAATATTCGTAACAACTAAAACAAGTTCGTTAAAACCATAGTAAATAAATAGTAAGTAACAGAAAATTATGATTTTGCAAATTAATTGTTGGAGAATACTTTTTTTTTTCAAATAAAGTTGTTTGCTATTAAATCTTTACCTTCAAGACTGTTAGTAAACTTATTTGAAACTTAAGTCGTTAAAATTATAAGTCTGTGTTTTGATCATTTTGCAGAAGATAAGAGGTGCTATATGAAAATAAAATCAGATAATTACAATAGTTCCAATGTAAATAGTTCCCTAAATTAAATATATATAATATATATATATATACAAATGTTTAAGTTTTTTTCTTATTCAGGATATTAATGGAATTTAAAGGGCACTGTAGAATACTATAGGGGATAAAAGAAAGGAAACTGAGGAATAAATTTTCATGGGTTTTTTCAACACAATTAGTCTTGTACAAGCCAAATTGGTTTCACAGGCGTCCACGCTGATATCATTTCGGATATTCTCAGTACATCCAGATTGAATATGTCCCTCGTAACTCTTGGGTTCCTATAACTCTTGTCAAAGGTAACGACATCTTCTATAACAAGACAAAAACAATTTTATTTTAAGGCGGTATTTTTCTAATCGAAAATTCAATATCTTATTCCATAGAGACTTCATAATCTTGTTTTTATTTTATTTTATTTTTTACTAGGTTCCCTGTGAGGAAATTTCGGTGTATGTGAATTTTATTATTCGGATGGGTCGGTTCCATCAGATCGGTTCCAATAGTTCAGTCCGGCTGGGCAGACGTTCCAGAGGTCGAGTGAAAATCCAGAAATGAAATTTCCCCAGTAAAGTAAATATTTCGTGTGTTCGTATACTAAGCGTTGGCCCAAATCTGACTCAGAGGTGGCCCTCGAAACAATGTTTCGCCAATATGTCGTTTCTCATCACAGTCATCCAAGGACAAAGTCGAATTTCCTTAATATTCCTCGGATATTGGATTTTCCCCAAATCGTCCCCTTCTCTAAAGTAAGGCTAGGGTAGTAAGTAGCCTTCACAGCTATTTAGGATGCCGCGTGTGCGTCGGCAAGCTAGGAAGAGTGAAGACAGGTGGTTGGAAAATCTAAGAAAAGTAAACTATCGTATTTCGTGAACGGGTTCGAATAGCCTATAGTCGGCTAGTAGGATGCTGGTTATGCGTCAGCACCTAGGACGGGTGTGATAGGTTATAAGGAAGTACAAGCTAACCTTATGTGAATTTACAACACCCCGGTCGGTAGTCAAAATTGAAGAAAACCAGAATTACCGTATCTCGTGAACGGGTTCGAATAGCCTAGACGGCTAATAGGATGTTGATTATGCGTCAGCAACCAAGGATGGGTGTTGTAGGGTATAAGGAAGTGTAAGCTAACCTTAACCGAATTTACAACACCCCGGTCGGTAGCCAAAATCGAAGAAAAGCAGAATTACCGTATCTCGTGAACGGGTTCGAATAGCCTAGACGGCTAATGAGATGCTGATTTTACGTCAGCAATCCAGGATAGGTAAGGTTAACCTCAATAGTTGGGTTAACCAACTATTAAATTCCAAACTGGCAGTTCAGTCACTTACTTCACTTATAGTCTCCGTCCGTGGGCTTCCTTCGAAGCGTTGAACAGGTCAAGGTGCCAACTCTGTCGTTAGCCACCATAGGATGGGTTGGGTTGGGTGAGGTATGGACAAGAGGGGTAACAAATTTTAGAATGCTCAAAGAAGCTATCTAAGTCATAATACGAATGAAGCAAAAGATAATTCTTTAAACCAGTGCGAAAACTATTTGGATTGAGAATGTCAGTTACAAAAGAAGGCAGAGCCTGAAAAAATTTTAGGCCAATATACAATGGTTTCTTTTCAAAAATGGAGAGCCTATGGTACTCAGAGAATTTATGCTTATGTCTAGTGTTATACTTGTGAGAACGTTGATTGTAACAAGAAAGATCTTGGCTTTTTATGTACATTACCAATTCAAAGATGAAAAGGCATGGAACAGTTAGAATGTTGGATTGCTTAAAAAAATCACTACAATGCTCCCGAGGAGGGAGTTTAAAAATTATACGGATTGCTTTTTTCTGAAGGGTAAAAATACGGTCTAAATGTGACTTACAACTGCCCCATAAGGAGATAGAGTACACAATATGTGATTCAATTAGGCTAAAATAAACTAGTTTTGACAAATTCAAATTGGGATTTAAACAGCTTGTTCTTCTCAGAACAAAGAGCCCCGAGGATATCTTCTTTTCTATTTTTTCGATTTGGTTCGACCATGCTAGACTACCGTCCAATCTCACCCCTAGAAAATCTACAGAATCAGATAGGACCAGCCTATCTTCATCAATGAAGATATCGATGTTTGAGGATGGATCAGCGAGGCTCCTCTGATGCGTCTGAATGCGGAGACACCCCGTTTTTGTGGAATTTAAGCTGAGGAGATTGTCAGAAAAGTACTGAGCAAGCTGATTGATTTTAATGAAAGTGTCCACTTCAAGTTGTTCGACAATTTTATTTTTTGTGAAAAGGGTGGTGTCATCCGCAAACAGGAAGAGACTCTCGTCCGGAACCGTCCCCGGCATATCATTGACATATGCCAGGAACAACACCGGGCCAAGAATCGAGCCCTGAGGAACTCCGCTAGTGACGAGTCTGTCCGTTGAGCGAAAGTTTTTGATTTTTGATTTTGACTGATGTTGAATTTCTGTGAATTGTCGTCTGTTTGAAAGGAAAGATGTGAGCCATTTGAGAGCCAGAGAACTGATTCCAAGTGATTTTAGCTTTTCAACGAGAATTTTTGTATCAACACAGTCAAAGGCCTTGGAGAGGTCCGCATAGCAGCCAATAACGGTCTCACCGGCATCGAGTGCATCGATACACTGGTTAACGAAATCAATTAGTGCCAATTTGGTGGATTTATTTTTCCGGAAACCGTATTGTTTTTTACAAAAGAGTTCATTTGTCTCCAGGTAGCGTGTCAGCTGCTCACACACCACCCTTTCGAAGACCTTGGAGAAAGCTGGAAGGAGTGAGATTGGACGATAGTTTCCTAGCACCGTCTCATCGTCCTTTTTAAAAAGAGGCTTTACTTTGGCGAGTTTGCACTTATCGGGAAAAGTTCCATCAAGGAGAGACTGATTAGTGATGAACAGCAGAGGATCCAAAATTTCCTCCTTGCAATGTTTCAACACCATCATACTTATCTCATCGTAGCCAGAGGAAGTTTTTGCTGAAAATTTTGAAAAAATTTTATCAAGTTCTGGCTTTGAGATTGGTTTAAAATTATTAAGGCAAGAATGAACAGGCGCGGCCAAAGGGCTGAGTGTTCTGCTGACAATATTTTGTTTTGTTTTTTCAGCAATGGTGACAAAATAAGAATTGAACTCCTCACAAACCTCATTAGGCCTAACCACACATCTATCATCTATATTTAATTTCATATTCTTGGGATCAGTTGAATTTTTATTTCTAAAACTATCGATAATTTTCCAGGCCTGCTTAGATTTATTTTTTGCAGTCAAAAGAGAAGATTCCATCCAGTCAGCTTTGGCCTTCTGGATGGTTTGTCTATAATCGTTTCGGGCACGCTGGTAGTACAACTTATCTAACGGATTCTTTGAATTTTTGAGCCTAGTAAAATGGTCAAACATGATTTGTTTTTTTGAGATCAACGTCCTCAGTTACCCATTTACATTTCTTTGTATTATATAATTTAACATTTTTAACAGGACAAGCGATATGAAAATGAAACAAAAAATTCTTAAGAAAACTATCATACATGTCATTTACGTTGTTAGCTTGATAAACCTCCCTCCATACCTCAGTTCTTAGTCTAATTTTTAATTCTTCTAGATTTTCAGGCTTAGTCTCTCTTCTCGAGACACAAACATATTTATTTGTCTCAGCGTAAGCGGCTGGCAGTGAGATATAAATGGCATCATGATCGGAAATTAGAGGAGAAATAACACCCTGTTTGGTGGACTGCAAGTTGGTAATAAAATTGTCAATACAAGAGCAAGTGGTGTCAGTGACCCTTGTCGGCTTTTTTATCGCCAGTGAAAGCCCAAAAGATTTCAGAATGTTGTTAAAAGATCTGAACTTGTTATTCCTGGTCAGGGAATCGATGTTAAAATCCCCGCAAATGAGTACCTGATCTGTAATGCTGATAGCATTAACTAGGAAGAGATTGAGCTTGTCAAAAAATGCAGGCAGGTTTTGATCAATGGGAGACCTATAAAGTGCCCCAATAAAAAAGATTTCCCCATTTAAGTTTAGTTTGATGGCAGCACTCTCAAAAACAAAGTCTTCATTAAGAGGGTCTGTGAAATCGAGTATCCTGAGATCTTTGACAGATGAATTATTATTGCAAAAAATGGCAACTCCACCCAAATGATTGGTTTCCCTCCCATAAGAATGAAGAAGTGTGAAATTGGTCAACTGAAATTGGCTAAATTATCGGGACTAAGGCCATGCTCACTGACAACAAAAACGTCGGGGTTCTCCTCTGAGAGAAAAATTTCGAGCATTTCGAGTTTACCGAGAATGCCTCTTACGTTGAGATGAACAATTTTACTATGATACCTAGAACTAACATTTTTTCTTTTGACCCTATTTATGTTATATCTTATGTGACTTTGGCTTCGGGAAGAGTATTCAAGTTTTTTGAATTTTCAACATTCCTAATACTACTTAAAATATAGGTTAAGACTAAGTTACAAAGAAGATCCTTGCCTAGGCCGTTCAGGTGCAGTCCGTGGTTCGTATACATCCCCCTTTCTAACAAGCAATTTAACCTGAGAAAGCCCCATCCATTTTCACTACATTTTTTCTTCACGAGAGAGTTTTGTTTAGAAATTAGCTTATTTTCCCCTTTTTTGTCGAACCGCAAAGGAGCCTCCACCCAGAGCACCGTGCCACTCGTATTGATGTTCCCCAGAGCGTCCAATTCACTCTTGAGTCCAACAATGCTCTCCTCGCTGACATCGTTCACACCACCAATGATCACCAGGCAATCGCCCTCAGCGGCAGTCTGAGCGTCCTTGCAGACTCTCTCCCTCACAATCCGGGAAAGCGGCTGTCCCGGCCCAAACCAGGACTCAACACCGAAGTCACCACCAGCACCCGCTCGGATTCTCTCACCACATCCCCTTGCATGGCTGTCTCCCCTAATCAAGATTCTGGGCCTTAGTCCCTTTTTATGATGGCCTCTAGGGCCCAAAGATTGAGTAAAAGTTTCTTTATTTTGCTTGTTATCAACCAACCCCGATCGAGGGACATTTGCCTTCTGCCTAATCCCATTGTGGCATGGGGCTGGCAGAGACTCAACCAAACTCAATAGCTCACTATTCGAGTCGAGACCTAGGGTACTGAATTTATTTCTCAAGGGCAAGGTATTACTAAATTGAACATTGTTTGGTGAACTAGGCCTCGCAGTTTTCTTAGGATTTTTCCAAATCTCATTAGAAGAAGAGACGGAGGGACAAGGGCCAGAATCTAGGCTCTTATTTTCTAAACTTAAAGCTAGTTTCTCTACATTTTCACTGAGTTCCAATATTTTGATCTCTTTCTCATTTAGGCTAATAAGAAGTTCCTTGTTTTTATCCAGAAGGGATTGATTAAGTTCAGTTTCCTTTTTGAGTTCTGATTCTAGCCACTCGTGTCTAGGCCTAGTGCCTACTTGCCCACATTTAGAATCCCTAATCCAAGCTTTACATTTTTGAGTACAGTTATTGCAAAACCAAAGAATTTCAGGGTTTTTTGTCATAAAATTAAAAACAACTTTAGGCAGTCCGCTGCATTTTTTGTCAGCATGCGTCCACAAATTACAGTAGTCACATTCAATTGAAGCTTCTTCCTCATCAGAGATTGACCCCTTACAGCTAAGACAAGATTCAGAAATGGTCATGTTGACTTTTGGTACAAGGAAAAACAATATTATCACAGATAAAATACTTAACAGAAAGAATATTATCACAGAAAAAATACTAGGCCTATACTACAACTCACAAAATGCACATGGCCTACTGAGCCTACTTGAGCAAACATGAAAATGACAAGAATGATTTAATTGCTAAAATATTGCCTAAACTAATTAAAACTATTTTTATGTTTACCAAAGATGAGAGCATTCAGATATGAGCAAACTCAGATTTTGCTCATACTCAACTCATACTCAACTCAACATTCAGATTTACTATTTATAGACTGCTTCTAAACCACAAATGTGTTGCTATGACAGCCTTTTACCAAAATATATTCCTTGGTAATGCCAATCCAATAAAATAAATTAGGATGACAAATTAAAATTACAATCAGTGAAACAACAAATAAATTTCGTCTATGAATGAAATAAATGTCAATATAATCCGGGGTGCACAACGTGTGTTACACTTCACCAATAACTAGTTCTAATACAATACAAGTAAATGATAGCTCGAGACTTACTTTGGATTAGACGTTTTCTTAACGGGGTCACCACACAAACTGACCGCCGGTCGGCGGCCGCTCTGGTTTTGTTAACGGGATCAGGCCGGTCATGCGCAGAAACGTGTTTCGGCAGTCTGTTTGCGACACGGCGGCGGCCGCACCGGAGCGGCTGACCACCTTTGCCCTGTTTGGAGGTTATATTCAACCTCTTAACTAATCGAAATGGCACTCGGTGTTGTCTTGTTATCCAAATAAAATAATGATTCTTGGATGATGATAAAATAAAATAATATCTGTGGCAAAATAGTAACGAAAAAGTAAGGTGAAAAAAATGAACCCTTACATTCTATTTCTGCCTAATTTTCCCTCTTACTTTCCTTTCAGAGTTCTGGAAAAAATATTTTACTTTGTATTATTCTTCCATTTTTTCCCTTCAAAAAAGTACAACTCTGTCGAACGGTAACTACCATAGTTTATCTTTATGTTGACGTTCTTCTGGATGCTGCAGGCCTTCGCATTATCTGTAAGTTTTTGCACTGAAGAACATTTCCACCATTCCTATTTTCCCTCTAATTATAACAGGATTTCAGGTGGCAATCAGTGCCTTGACTTTTTCACTGCAATTGCTACTTAACTCGAGAAATATTTAAATGTTTCCACCGCATAAAATTTGTGTTGTTGGTTTTGGACAACAATAATTGATTGTTACGAGTGCATTATGGCATAAGGTTTACTCAAATAATCAGGTACGGTCTTACCCTCGTTAACAAAGCACCCATTTCGAGTCCCCAGAGCCCTACCTCCGATTGCCTATAGCAGCACTGACATAACCCATTCACCGCATGGCCTGGGGGTCCAAATAGAGTCCGTCTTCTGAATTTATACCACAATTTCTCCGTAGTGGGTGGCTTCTAAAGACACAATAAACCCTAGGTAATGGGTGCCACACCTACAGCACATAGGGACACTCCCAGAACCCTCCGAAATTTGTTCACCCTCTTCTAGTTACCGTACAAGCTTTTTTTTACATCGGGCAAGGTTGGTGGCTTCTGTCCATTCCATCTTTATCTTTATCACTCATGGACGGAATCTTGAGATAGCAGCTAAATAGGGATGACTCAAATGATGACTAGCACTGCACTACAGAGACCATTCTCTACGCTAACGTTATTCTCAGAGTGCACCACCGCTGTACTGCGAATTTGGGAGTTATTCACCTTTCTTACTCTGCACCTCTGCATGTAGAGAGGATGATGTTTTGTGCTGTTGATAGCAACTGATTCTGCGTTACCTGCCTCGGTCCGCCAACGTTGGCCATCACCCTTTTAATATTTGAGGTCAATTATTCTGCCTTGTAACACGCATTCCTGGTGTGATTCCAGTAAGTGAGCTTTTTATCCATCATCACTACCAAGTATAAGGCCGTCCTCTGTGTTTCAATCACATCTTCACCCACTTCCATCGGCAGGATTGTAGTTATCATTCTCATTGTCATCATAAAAATATCTGTTTAGGTGACTGCCAGGTGATCGCACACCCATTCCTCCATCAGGCGCATGTGGATCAAACACTATTGTGCTAAATAAATTTAACGCTCAGTGATGACTGCCACCACATATCCCAACACCTTTGTACTGAAAGAGTAATGACTCTAGCCAAGACTACCAAGTCTGTTTCGTACACCAGCTGCCAGTCAATCATCATGACTAGGAGGGGCCCATGTAACATGAACGTCTGCTCGAGTGCTGCGAAGAATAATAATAAAGTAAGAATGTTTATATCATTCATATGACCATTAATTTATTTTTCAAAATAGTATAAATCGATATTCGCTGTAAAATTGTAGTTAAAAGTTATCTACTTTGGACCCAACCTATATTCAAATTAAGTAAGTATTTTGCCAAATTGGCTTCAGTACACAAAGCTGTTATCTTAAATAACTGTTTAATGTATGGAGGTATTCAAACGTCAAAAAATACCTAAATAAAAATTTTTTGTACTAATTTGATAAAAAGATTAATCTTTTAACCTAAATTTAGTAAATGAGAATAAAATTATTAAAAAACTGTTTTTTATAAATTTATTTCAAATTGTGTTATAAATATATTGGAAGTAACTAATCCACAATTGAAGCATATTAAAAATATATTCTAGTAATGTATTAAACTGAAAGACATAAATAAAACATTTAAAGTCGTAGGAATATACTTTGTTTGAAATTTGTTAATAAAGTTGAATAAATAACTTAATTGTTGGTAAACATTTAATGAAAGGTTTACTTTTCTAATTAGTTTTCGATTACTCGTCCGGACCAATAATAAGCTTTTAGAAAGTTTCAGCGCCTATTCATTTCTCCTCTTCTTTCAGAATCGAAATCACCGAACAATAACTGAACTTTTGAAACAGTTTCAATTTAATTGCCCATTTCCCAAAAGTGAAACATCACTAAAATCCCCTTTACCACCACCTTAATGAAACTTTACTACCGAGGCTCTCCGTATAATACCGGGTGTTAACAGCCGTGGCGTTATTGTCCAAGTTGCCGGTTATGGGGTCCCGGGATGACGTATTGGAGAGTCGCGCCTCGCGTGTCGGAGCACGATCGGCCAAGGTGTCGCTAATAGCGGGTCATCACTCGGCTAAAGGGTTAATGCGGTAATGTCTGTCCGAGTAAGGGCCACTTTAACTCCCGATTAGAATATAAATAGGGCTTAGTGTAGGGCGGCGCTATCGATCAGGGGTGTGGGTGCGCGCGCTGGCCGCCAGTGTGAGAGAGCCGGGCCGCGCGCCGCGCCACGCCACACTAGCCGGGGTGGCGCAGTCTCGTACCGTGCCCTGTACCGTGTCACACCACATCACAACACATCACATCACTATGGATTAAACCGCCGCTAATGTGAGTACTGTCGTCAGAGCACTGTCAGCCAGGTGTTGTTAAAACTGGTAACTCCGTTGTACCGCTTACCACTCGTACTTTGTAGGACCACAACTTACGTTGACGAGTACAAAAATAATAGTTTTCTTATTATTTCGAAAAAAAAATTAAAAAGAAGATGTTGGTTAAGTTAACGAGACGTTAAACCCGTTTGATTAATAATAAAAAATTAATTAATTAATTATTAATAAGAAAGTTTTAATTTCTTAAACACCAAAGTCATAGAACTTTATAAGTAAATAAAATTTTACTAAGGTTTTTGGTTAGAATTATAAAATATAAACTAATTCTATTTATATTATTCTATTTATAACTGTTAGACAGTTTGTATATTGTCCCATCACGTAATTAATTCAAGATATTTCAAATATTCAGAACTAGGAAATTGCTTTCCTATGAAAGGATTTATTTACATTATGGTCATGTTAATATATTAATACACAAACAAAGCTTACAGAGATAAAAATGGAAACAGTCCTTTAAAGGAATGGAAAAGTGAATTTTTAGACCCTTCATAGTTTCTAATAGACTAACAGAAAACAGAGTTAGAATAAAAAATATTTATGTATATTTAGTCAGGTTCTTATGAATCAATTACTTTAACCTTACGCATTAATTCGTGAAAACCGGAAGGAAATGCTAGCTACCATTTTAACATTGTGTTAATTACTGAAAAAAGTAAATACCTTATATTAATGATATTTTAGAGCTCATATTTTTGAACTCATATTTAAATTTGTCTTATTTAAAATAATTTATTTTCAACAGTCACACAATTTTAAAGGAATTTAATTTACAAATTTACTCATACAACATATTAATGAATATGTGGTATAAATGCACATTACTAAAAACACGTAGTATCAATGGTTAATGCATATGCAATTATTATAAATTGTAGAAGTTTTGTAAAATAATAACATATTGTTATCAAGGCCATTTACAGTGGGTCTATGTTAAAATATGAAATCATATTATAGTTTTTATAATTTAAGAACTTTGAATAAGTTATAATTTTCATAATCAAACTTACATTAATAAACCGATTACTATAATATAGTAATTGCCATAGTCAATTGTAATTGCATCAAATGACAAGAGCAATATCTAACGGAGATTTCAGGACTAAAATGAATATAAATTTGTTGGTTAAACGCTTTTGACGTAAGATGTAGGCTGCTAACCAATTCTGATTTAAGGTTAGACCTATATTTAATTTAACTTCAATCAATCATTAAATATAACTCAGGAAAAGTAAAATCGAATTTATAAAAATTAAGTTGTGTTTGAACTGTATAAAGCCAAGGATTTCACAAAGTATAAAGAATTTAAAACGGATATAAGGAGTTTTGAGCATTTTTAAATGTTCATATTATTAATTTATGAATGAAAACAAAACGGAGCTAACATGGATGAAAATTTCGTGTCTGTATAAAAGCTAGACATGTTTAATATAGGAAATACAATGCGCCTGTGTCCGCCCCCCTCAGTCCAACTGTGTCCATATTAACGCCTGGGGAAATACGTTCCTCTCCATATCGCATGGTAGATCTGCGAACGTAAACCACCCCTCGGTTGGGAAAACATACTGCTATCTAAATATATATGGGAGGGGGGTTCCACTCTCAACAGTAAAATATATTTTTGTATCCCATTTTAATTGTAAACATAAATATTTGTTATATGATGGTTAAAACTATAATCTCTTGATTAAAAATACATAGTATGAGCTATTTGATTTATTTAACTATATTTAATAAAAAAAACTCAGTGTTTTTCAAATAAAGTTACTGGAAACATAAAAGGCATATGAAAATATATAATATCACAGTGTGTAGTATTTGGTTTTTCAAGACTTCCTAAATTGTTCTAACAAACTATATTCAAAGTTGATAAACTTCTAATTGATAAACTAAATAGAATTTTTTTCTTCGTTCTATTGAACGATTATACATCTTTTTACTAAAGACGTAATGAACAGCATAATGCCATACGTATATGTATGTTTTTCATCAAAGTAATACAGATAGTTTTCAAAACTCAATAGGTATAACACAGAATGGTTTTTCAATAGGCCTTTTAATTTACTGCCTCTTTTGACTACTTTTGTGGTTTTCAGTAGAACAATAGAATAATAAACAGAAGTAATAAAACATTTGTAAAGGTATTATTGTAAGAATATGTAGCGAAGTTTGATTTGAAATAATATGGTTAAAATAGTAACTTTAGGGGCTGTTGTTTGATTGACCCATCAAAATCAACCATTGCACATTTCCTTTATCGAGATTCACAATTTCTCATATTAAGAAGAGCGTACAAAATTCTTACTTGTGTACACCATTAGATTTTACATGTTTACCATATTGATTTAATAACTATACTTAAGGTTATTTCATAAAGTTGAATTAAAGAACAAAGTACAACAAAATAAACCATTTAAATAACATAGATCTAAAAAAAAACTTTGTTTCTTAGTTCAACTTAATAAAATAACTTATTCATTTTTAAAGGTATGTAAGCCACTTATAAATAAAATAACCTTAAGTATAGTTATAAAATCAATATTGTAAACATTTAAAATCTAATGGTGAATAAAAGTAACGATTTTCAAAAGATTTTAAAAATAATGCTCACTCAAATTTGTATTCATTGGGATTACCAATAATTTCATGCAGTTTTATTGTAATAACATTTTTAGTCTAATCTCATTACAGCCTATTTCAAAAGCCACACGTTCTTTTATTTAAATTAATCCCAATTTTAAACATAAAATAAATTGCAGGAAGGGTATTATTTTTAAAATTCGATACACATTATTTGATCTTGTATTAATATTACTTTTAAATTGTAAATAATATAAAAACTATAGTACAGCCGTTTAATATTACCCATGATTACAACTCAATAACAAGGCAAAAGATTTCATTGATATTATTTTTATGCCACGAGAATAGCTGATAAATAATACATTCATTGGCTTATTTTTCATGCAAATGACAAGATTTTTTAGACACAAACCCTACTATCAGTAGGTGGTAACTCAATCAATTAACCACTTTTTAAGACGCAAACATTATTAAAGTTGAAAAATCTTTACCAGTATACTCCAACAGTCCTTATCATATAATTACTTCTTTATTATTATTATTATTTTAATAGTTGAAAGGGTGTTTTGATTATAATGTAACCTTTTGATAAACGCAACTTTGTTGAAATTGAAATGAACAATATATAATAAAAATTTATATTTGTATTATAAATTAGTCAAATGTATCATGTTAAAGTATGTAAATTATAGAAAAGAATGACAGTATAATGAATGAGCTCATATTAAATATTAATAACATATTTTTGCAGCTTATAGGAGGTTTTATAAATAATGGCATACTGGTCATTTTGCAGTTTGATTTATCACATATAAATGACACAAGAATGACAAATTGGACAATTGGTCCATACATTTAAATTCAGTATAAAGTATACTAACTTTTTCATAGATTAAGTAACATAGCAATGGAAAAATGTAAATCAAAATAACGTGTATTATAAATTTGGTTTAATAGCCCGTGGGGGGCCAGCAATAATGACTGGCTCGGAGTATTCTGGAACCATTCCCATTCTCTGGACGATACAAAAGAATAACACTGATTAGCATTATCAATTTTAATATTAAATACATTTGTATCCAATAATACATTTTATTTTTTAATGCAAACAACTTGTTTCACAATAATTTTTACTGATGATAATGTTTATTGACAATAACTTTTTAATTATAGTTATATTCATATTCTTCCTAAACAAAATAAGAATCAACATTCTTTTCCTTAACAAAACTTTCTAAATATTTTCTGATTATACTTCAAAAGTGTAACAATACAAGGTTACAAATTTAATTTTTTATTTTTATGAAAAAAGCATATCAGAAAAAAATAAATTAAAATAATAACTGACGGGGGTAAAATTTCGTTTGAAAATTTGAACCAAAATATCATGGAAAAGATTGATCGTCAAATCAGTTTTTCGTTTTGCTTTGTTTCATTTATAAGAAAAAGGAGATCTAAGAACTGGCAGCAGACAAACTGTCCTATAGATCGGAAATAAATAAATGCTATCATTGCAGTTTAATCCTCCAAGGTACTAAATCTTAAATACATGCAGAGCCTGTAGATAAGTTAGTCCTCTATTACTATAAGCTTTTAAGATAGAAAACATGAATTATAACATGTATTTATTACATATGCTTATACATAAACACATACCCCGTTAAGGGGGTTTTCTCAATTGGAATTGCTCCTACATTTACGTAACAATAACAGATAACAATAATAAAACAATAATAGATAGTTTATTTGTAAATATCATATAATAATTGGTGTGGCTGAATTGGGCTTGGTCTAAAGTTTTTCCACCAAAAATTGATGAGAACCGGCCCTAAGGGTTGCAGGCCTTTAGGAAGAAGTGTAATAGATTGAATTACTAAACAGCTTTTGTAATAACAAAGGCCAGCAGATTATGAAGAACACATGTTTCAGTTACATAATATTGATTAAGCTGATTAGGTCCAGATGGTCCACATAAACAGAAATTTTTATCGCATTTCGATCATAGTGTGCTCTATAGTTAACTTAAAACATTTTGTTGGACAAAAAGTGGTAACTTTTGAAGGTTCGTTTTTAACTTTAAAAACAATAGCTGTAACTTTATTAATATTTACTCACTTTTGCATCATTGCAATTGATATATTATGCAACCATTCGGAAAGCCTAGTCAAATTGTAGTCTAAAAGACTCAATCAGTTGATGAATGACTATTTTGTTAGTTAATCCACAAATTAAAATTTTTCAATAGAAATAAAAAAATATGCAGGATACAATTGTAGACACAGACGGAGCGGACACAAAGTACACAGAATCACAGAATTGACAGTGTAGTTGATAATTGTTCAGTTGTAGTTTGTCAACGTTGATAGTGCTTTGTGTGAATCATGCATATCCTATTACTGACCTTGAGGCCTTAGCCAAAAAACCAGTTCTATTATTATATTCTGTTATTGTACACATAGAGCATAATAAATTTTATGTGTTAAAATTATCTAATTTAAAATTATAAAGTTATAAAATTCCTGAAAATTAAAGGGGGTGTTGCAAAACTAAAACAATAATAGATAGTTTATTTGTTTATATTATTTTTCTACTCATATAATTCAGCTTTTTTTAAGACAGAAATGTACAAAACGTATAATGAAAAGTATAAACGTACTGATTTTATAATTTAATGGGTCGTTGGAAAGCTCTCTTCTCGTATATTTTCCAATTATTATTTTGATAGGATTTGTGGCGAAGAAATAATTAATCATTTAAAACAATACTTTATAACTTTATAACTTTATAACAATGGGATTGCCTGTATGTATTATCAGATCATTTGGAACATGTATTAATTTAACAACTGATTGTTTTTCTTTTATTTTTTTTAGTTTTATTTGTTTGCAGTTACTTTATGTTAATCATGTTATGTGTGTGTGTGTTTCCTAAGCTATGCGCTCAATCTGTACAATTAATTTTATTATTAGTGGGTCACGTGGTGTATGGGTATCACAACCATAATTTGTCATTTAAAATTTTTATTTAAGAAGATATTTTATATTACTTTGAAAATTAATAACTTTATTGGAAGATACTACACTTAAACTTATCCCTACCACAGATCAATGGAGAGTGTTGAAAAACTCAGATGAAGTATTTACAAAAAATGTAGTTTATAAAGAAATATACCTTAAATAAGTACGTTAATCTCATCATTATTATATTGCTTTATTAGAAAATTAGGGGGATTTTTCAAAACAAATGCCCTTTAAAATTAATAAAATTAATTTTCAGTTATTTCAAAGGAAATAAAGCCTATATGTAGCCTACTATTTTTCTAGAGATCGTTGTCTTTAACAACAGCAGGCTCTATCGCTAGTATTCTAATAATTTGCCATTACAGCAAATACAGGAATCCTATTATCGTGTTGAATATGCAAACTAAATACAAAGATATCACTTAGAGCAGAAAGCAAACGGTATCGTTGTGGCCGTCCACACAAGTTGAAGTGGGATCGATCGAACCCACGCCGCCGCTTCCAACACATCTGACTTTTACTTCAAGAGCAGCAACAGGGTGCGTTGAGCTGCACACCTCGATACTCGACATCTTTTCAAACAAACAAACCTGAAGATTTGCAAACAAAATATGAATTTAAATTTAAATTATGGTTATCGTTATTGTTCTTTCTTTAATAAAATAATTTACCACTGGAACTAATATATTCAGTAACTATATTACAAATTGTTTCACAAAGCTAAAGTGAAATTATGCTAATTACAGTTATTATTAAAGTACTAAGGAAACTTTTGCTGTAGCCTTGGGCATGTTAGAAGTTCATGTTAACAGCGTTGTCCTTTTTATAAATTCTTTCTTAAGCGTTTAAACTGATTATGTAGAGTATTTGACTTCTTTGTAATAATTAAGGGAAGCAAACTATAATTTAGAGAAAATCTAATCTACATAATTAAAAAAATTCGTAACTTTTCGGATTAGCCAACAAAGCATAATTCAATTATTAGCCTAAAAAGGTGAAAGAGTCTAATTGGAATTAAATAAACTCCAAGGAAACTTAAGCTGACGCCTCGAGCACGTTAAAAGTTCATGTTAATGTATTCTACCTGTCTACACCGACCCCCCCTCCCCTACCCGATAATCATCCATCATCCAACCTTCGATAGTTCAACCAAAGAGATCACAGTTTGGTATATATTCTTACACATGCGATGACTGGTAAATATAATGAAACATCCTTTATTTTGGTATTTATTGAAGAAGATATATTGAAATGAGTATATATTTTATGAAAAGTTTTGTTATAATTTAAATTAATTGGTAGTGTTTAATTTATGGAAAACTTTTTTAATATTCTTTGTTATTGTAACATTCAAGATACCTCAAATGTCCCTTGGCATTTGGCTCAATGTACCTCCAATCTTAAATAAATAATTAAGGACATAAAGTGTATCATATGTTATTTAGTAAAAATCCATGATCAATGATTGTAAAACATTTTTGTTAAACTTAGAATGTGTTGTTTAATTTATTATTTGACATGTTAATTTAGTATATTTCAATTAAATTTTCGATGTTCTAAGAAATCTAATTAATAACCTACTGTACCAAAAATATGTATTCTTTTCCAAAATCATAAAATGAAATTTTTATTTTGTATCATTTAGTATTAAATTACCAGGGGGCCGAGCTTGGTAAATTTATTGAGCGTCGCTTTCATTTCTCAGACAAGGCTCGTTCACTCCACTCATTTGCCGGGACAAGGTGTGCTGCACTTTAGTATAATTTTTTTAGCAACATGTTTAAAGATGTAATAAATTGGTTTGTATCTACAATAATCAGTAAATGTTTGTTCAATCTAAAAGCTACAAAAATTCTCCATAAGGGTAACATTGGAATTTTGAAAGGATGAAACCCTGTTTGTTTCAGCCGTGGGATGAATTTCAATCGATTCCTTGTGGCAAAAAAAAATCCTTGGACAGAAAAATATGTTTGCAACTACAAACATTGCGTGTTCTATATGTTGTTATTTGAATTTTATTTGTTGAAAAACACTAATATTAAAAAAAAATTAGCACACCCATAATAGTAAAGGTTCTACATAATATAGAAGTATAGAGAATAAAGCAAGGCACAATAATGATCAAGAAAGCACACACAGTGCTGATACAGATAAGCAAAATTTGTTTAAAAATATATCATAAATAACACACTAAATTATCGTCATAATAAGGCCAAAATCTTTAAGACTAAATCAACTACTAAACTATAGCTAAGTATTTTAATTTTAAAATAACTTAATAAATTAATATTTGTTTATGATCTTTTAATGTTCGCCAAATTGTAGTTTATATTACCATGTTGTTTTATTATAATCACCAGGTTAACCGAGCTTTGCTCGTTGGTTTTAATTCTGTATTTTTATACAGGGCGAACAACTTAACTGTGCCACCATTGGCATATCCTAAACTATGAGATTTAGAGAAAACTTTAAATGGGGAACATTACCTATTTTTTTAAGATGATAAAAAATATAAATTCCATTTTCTTCTAAATGGCCACCATTTTCCAATATGGCGGCCCTTTAAAATTTCTTACGGAACACCCTATACTTTATGGTGTTTTTGGAATGTACATGTAATTTTGGGACATTTTTATTCCTTGCCATTTTTTTCTAAACCTAACGGTTCTTGAGCTACAGGTAATTAAAGTTCACTTTTAGTTCCTTAAGAATAACATGGGTCAAACTTTATCTGCTCATATCTCCGAGACCATTTAGTAAAATAAAAAATACTCATGAATAAAAATGTCTTAAATTGATGTTTTAATGCCATTTTTTCATAATAACACCAATTTGCTACAAACTTTATTTTTTGACCGCCATATTGGAAATAAGTTAATTTATGCGTAAATGATAATTTTTATGTGTGAAATGTTCTTCAAACACAATTTTAAGGCATTTTTATTCTTGAGTATTTTTTATTTTACAGAATGGTTTCGGAGATATGGACAGATAAAGTTTGTCCCATGTTATTCTTATGGAACTAAAAGTGAACTTTAATTACCTGTAGCTCAATAACCGTTAGGTTTAGTGAAAAATGTCAAGTAATAAAAATGTCTCAAAATTACATTTACATTCCAAAAACACCATAAAATGTAGGGTGTTCCATAAAAAATTTTAAAGTTGTCCACCATATTGGAAAATGGCGGCCATTTAGAAGAAAGTGGAATTCATATTTTTTATCACCTTAAAAAAATAGGTGATGTTCCCCATTTAAAGTTTTCTCTAAATCTCATAGTTTAGGATATGCTAGTGGTGGCACAGTTAAGTTGTTCACCCTGTATAGTGTCATGGTAATAAAGCTGTTAAATTGCCACCAACAACCAACTTAACTCTTCATAGTTAATAGCTGTTTCTAAAGATCTGATTAACCTTACTTTTATTTTGGTATACCTTTCGTTGTTATTTCGTTACCAAAATAGCAACCGATAAGACCAATGTTAAAAATTAAGATTTTTTAACTTACATTTTGACCAAATTCAATTTTTCCTGGGATTAAGGCAGTTTCTAAACTTATTTTTGGGCCAAAACACTCTTAAATGCAAATTTTAAGCAAAATCTACCCGCTGGATATGGAGATGGTGGAACACACATCCCTTCAGACATTGCTCATATTATAGTATAGGATATTTAATTGATTTCAAACAATACTGCTAACACCAAATTAAGTGTTATCATTATTAATAAATTACATCCCAATTTGTGCTAAGATTAGAAATGTAACTTTATTTATTAATTATAGAGAAAACCTCTGTTTATAAATATCTTTTTCGAGATATACATTCCAAATTTTTATTTATCGGTGGGGTGCGACAGTTTCAAACTTTATAGGTTCATTGTAGAGTAACGTCAATATGAACCAGTACACTATATAGCTGCACTAGTACAATACACCCAGGCGTGTTAGCATATTCTATGACCCTTATCAAGCTGCTCCATGGGAAATCAAAAGGTCTGGGTAAAAAAATTAACCGATAAATACTGTTGTTTAACTTTAAGTGACCCTTTGCTCATTCAAGCATCATACAACACCGAGAGAGTATTAATTTATCAAATTATTTATTATTATTATATCAGCATTTTTTAAATTTCATTTTATTTTTTTTACAATAAATCCAGTTTAAGTTTATTACTATACGGCACCCTCTGCCGCTTAGTATCTCTATCAATGATTATTGAATTAATTACCGTTTGATGATTTTAACGATACACTTTATGGTCTTATACAAAAGGAAAAAAAATGTTATAATAAAAATCGGTAAATCGTTGCGGAAGGAAAAAATGAGCTAAATGTGGTATTGAAACTTTATAATGATTCTGACTTTATACATCATAAAACATTGTTGATTTTATTTTATGGAATTTATGGATACATAAAAAATTGCTTATCATTCAACTATGAGAAGGCGGAAATTTTACAAAGAAAGCCAATTCAGTGCTAGCAGGTTCTGGCGATGTAGTTTATCTTTTTTTTTTTTGCATTTAAAAGATTTTTATGATGATGTTTCGCTAAATTTTTATTCGGAACAGTTATTTTTGGGATCTAAACTAGACGGGTCCCAATAGGTTGGGTTGACAGTCTAGAAAATAGTAGTTTTTGGGACTAGGCCGGAAAATAACAATTTTCGGGAAACCTAATTGATCTTGCACCGGTAACGACCAGTTCCCAGACTAAAGACAAATATACTATATCGAGTTTCCAAACATTTAAGTTTTTATTAACAAATATATGTTCGTAATTTATTTGGACACCATACATGACGTCCAAAAAACAAAGAATGATACGTAACATTTAATGCTGAATAAACCCTCCTCTCCGTAGCTTAAAGAAGAAATTTTCATCATCCAGAAACAGTTTAGTAATTTTATCCAAAGTAGTCTCCACAGGCTCTGGGTTCTCTAGTGCTGCTGATAAATTTACGTCCCCTAGAGAGAGCCAACTAGTTTGTCTTAGTCAATACTCGGCGTCCAATACCCCACAAGATAAATCTCGCTATTTACTGATGTACACTGTTTATAATTTAGGCTACAGATTAAACAAATAATAAAGAAAAACGTAAAACATAGAAAGTTGTATTAAATTGCTAAAAAAATACAAGTTACTATTGAATGATAAAAATTACAACCTGAATATTGGGTAGGCGAATCAATTAAGCTGTTTTTCTTTGGCAAAGCTAGTCTGGTGTATTTCGTGTATCCTTAGCTTTAAATAAAAGTTACAATATTTAACACTATATAAGTTCATTATATTAATTGATTTGAAATCCTTTGAGGGGACATAAAGAATTGAAAATCGTAAAAGAGCACAGAAACTTTACGATATTACTACCATCTTCATAACTTTTCATTTATCGCTAAATAAATATTAAACACAATTAGGTATGGAAGTGCTGTAAGAATTGTAAGAATATTGTAAGGTTTTCAGCATGCTGAACAAGATAAATTGTTGATTTTGTTCAAAGAAATATAGTTTTAAGGTAAACACAAACGTCTATGAAATCCAAATTATCATCCACGTGTATTATGAGGGCCTTTTGTGGGGAAGTGAGAGGGGGGGGGGGTATGATGAAGAATGATATTGCCGTGTGGGTCCAAACACAGGGGGGATGTGGTGGGAACAGATAGAATACATTATATGACGTCGTGCCCAGTGGACCGCCTCTATGTTCTGTCAAAGGAAACCGCAATAGCATGTTTCTTTTCACTTTTTTCACTTTGTACCTTAATAGATTTCATTCATCCGTTCCATTGCTTATGAAAACATTGTCGACTTTCCGTTATATTTTAAACATACATTAAATTTAAAACGGGGTAAATGTGTGAAATTTTATGAAGTTATTTTTACTCATAAACGAAATATTATTTACATTACCTCTTAAATAAAAAAAACCTTTTAACATAAACAATTTGTTTTTCATACGTGAAAACTGCCTAGTAAACTTACTTCCATGATGTAATTTACATATACTTTTTTGTTGTTTAAATATTTTAATTAGTTTTTAACACGTATAATAGGATCAAAAATGGAAAATAAATATATCATGCTGTTTTTCTAATATTCTTAAAATAAACAATTAAAAGATTATCTTTTAAACAAAGAAGACAAACGAACACGTAAAGATAAATTTCAAACAGTAATTTATCAATTGGCAACACAAGTAATTTCCAGTATTCTTGTAATTGATGTTTCTAAACTAAAATATTTCGATGGGAACGGCATACGGTAAAATTCACGAATATGATCAAATAATCAAAATTGGTTTAGTGCTTTAAAGTATTAAGAATGGAAATTCTATCCTGACAATAGTAATAAGGAAATAAAGGACGCTCTGCCTTTAATAATATTCTGAACCACCTCCTATACCCAAGAAAGGGTCCTCAGGCGAAGAGGCTGTGTGGTTTTTAAACATTTGTATCTCTCTGAAAAACAAAACTTTTTCGATGGAAGAGTTGGTTATTTTAAATTAATTCTATTTATTCTAATTAGTTGGTTATTGTATATTATTTAGTTTGGTTTTTAAAAGTGTAAATTTAATTTTTTCGCCTACGTTATCATTCAAGTATTTTGTGGAGAGTGGCTAAAGAAAATATTCTGAAAAGCAGAAATAGTTCAATCTATTATTCGTAAAGTATTTTAGTAGAATAAGTTTTGGAGATATTTACATTCTATAAATTCCGCAAGTACAAAAAGAATCGTTTAAAAGAAAAAAGTTCATGAAAAATATAATACATTTTCAGTTTATTAAAAAAATCAAGAGAAATATTTTTCAAAAGAAGTCAACGTTTTTTTACTACAACAAGGAAAGGTGAATAATATGGGATGTAAGTGTCATTCCCAATATTTTAATTTTATTATATTTAACTTTAAAGAAATATTTCTCACATGCTCCATGTTAAAAAATGGAAACAAAACGGAAAATACTTCTCTAGTTAGTTAATATGCATGTAAGAAATTATCTTATACGATACCTTTTAAAATAATAAATATGAACTAATGGCATTATTATTATTTTCAATAATAAATAATTATGTAATAATGGTCAATGCAGTAAACACAAGTAGATTATAGTATTTTAGTTGGCATACTTTTACAATTTGAATAACTATTTTATGTGTATAAAATAATTATGTCATAGAAAAATTACAATTAATTTGTAATCTGTTTGATAGATCTATGATATACAATAATTTTGGTATTAGGTGTTGATAGGCGAAAACTACGGCAGTATTCAATTTATTTGAAAATTAAAGCATTAAAGAGAACATATAATGGTAATATACATGATAGTGATTTATTTTACACTCTCTATAATAGCTAAAATTGAAAAACAATTTCCAAGTATAGCATTACTAGCTGATACCCTGCATCCTTTGCAATCCCAACCTGAAAATTGGTTTGATTGTTCCCATGACAACAGTTGGAAGAGAGTTTTGAACCCTGACATGGGTACGTTTATGACTATCCTTGGGCTATGCCCTGAGAGCTGTATAAAAGCTAATAGCTTAAAAAACTTCTCCATGAAATTTTCCGTATATGTAAAGAGTTTCATAGCAAACTGTCCAGTGGTTTCCGAGTCTAAATAGATCACAAATATACAAATATATATACCGGGTGTCCCGGACCACCCCTACACCCCTTTCAAAATGTACACAATTAATTTTTCACATAAAAAAATTGTGCCATTATAGGTAAACCGCTTGCGCTTTAAACCTTGATGATAATTGCAATGTTAATAGGGTGTACCAGAATTAACCTAAATAGACCGGAAGTCATTAATTTAAAACTCTAACCCCCACTTTTTATGGTATTTTTTGATTCTAGACATAATTTTAAGACTGCTTGACAGCTTAATGAGTACCCGTAATCCTAACGGTTTGGGATATAATGTCTTTGGAAGTTTGGTTTTTTCCCAAAAGAATAACATTTAGCCTATTTTCATATAAATTGAAACTTAAATTTTTCCCTTTACATAGTCCAACATAGTCCAAACACAAAAATATCTTATAACCTTGTTTTAAATAATATTTAATAATAAATACCAATTATCACGTAATTCATTTTAGTTTCCATACTAACATTTAAAATAATCTCCGCCATATTGAAAAATATATGGAAAAATTAAATAATTTATAACAAAACTAATAATTTATGACGCTAAATTGTTTAAAACAAGAAACTAAAGCATTTTTATGCTAAGCAAAATGTTTATTGGGAAATTTACAGAGATAATGAATGTGAAATTTAGCCCCATTTTATTCTTATTGGAAAAATCAAACTTCTAACACCATTATCTCCAAACCATTAGGATTATGGGTACACATTCAATTGTAAAGTTGTCTTAGAATTATGTGCAGAATAAAAAATAACCATAAAAGTGGGGGTTCGTATTTAAAATCAATGACTTCCGGTCTGGGTAGGTTACTTTTGGTACACCCTATACATTGAAATTATCATCAATGGTTAGAGCGCAAACAGGTTTACCTATAATAGTGTAATTTTTTTTAAGAACAAGTAATTATGTATATTTGAAAAAGGGTGCACGGGGGGTCCGGGACATCCGGTATACCAGCATCCTCTTTTATAAATATAGATATGATAGCTTTTTATTCCATACTTCCCAATGCCTAATTTTGTAACCGTGCATTTCATTAATCTTTCAACCTCGTTAAAAACTGATATTTAAAGTAAATCTAACCACCATTAGTTGTATTAAATTGACACGTTAGCTATTTTGTTTATTTTTAAAACATGTATAGTGTCCATAAAATAGCAAAAATTAAATAGTCAGGGACTGTCAAATTGCCCTGTCGATTCCAACGTATCCAATAGTAAGACAGTTTCAGTGAAACCTGAAGTTATTTCCTAAAAGTTGTTTTATGTATTAAATGTATTTCCTACTTAGTTTTGGTTTAATTTCTTGAATTTTTGTCAGATTTTTAGGAGTATATTTTTTGTGCTGAATGAATCCTTGTCCAATCAGATTATAACGCCTGTATGAACTCATAACAACTGATGCGCATCTAACAGTAATTATATTGAGTGTTAAGTGAACCATTCAAATGTTTCAGGTTTGTTTGTATTCAAAATGATCTAAGTCATATTAGTTTAAATTGTGTAAGTATTGTCCATTTTTTATGTGTTAGCTTAATTTATATATAAAATTATCCTTGTTCCATATATTTAGATTACCTCGTTGAACATTGAAGTTTCCAATAATACTCAAAATTGTTTTACTGTTGGTTTTGTCCAACACATTTAATGCGAAATCATTAAACTTATACTAAAACTTAAGTTTTAATTGTGTTCACTTTATGGGCGAGTAAATAACTAACAACTACTAACTTCACTACGGTTTTAATCTGTTTAAATATTTCAATGGTTGTTTTTCACGTTTTTTTTATTACAAAATTAATTAAGCTATGCTAGAATGATATTTTGCTGAATCAGACCAAACCGGGTTAACTTGTCCTTTCTTTATACGTATAAATTTTATTTTTTAACAATATGGAAAATAAATGAATAAACTAAAATAAATCATAGTTATTTACATTATTTAAATCATAGTTACTACAAATAATAGATATTAATTAAAAACTCAAAGGACTAGGCAATTAAAATGTTTTATTATCTTTCAAAGTAGATTTTTTAATGAAATTAAAGTGATGTAATTTTTACATTTGGGACTAATGGACTTAGTAATCATTACCTAAAAAAAAAATAGATTATGTAAAAGATCAAGCGAGAAGGAATACAGAAGAGACGACTCATGGGTACTCCTTGAGGGGTACTCTATGTCACTTTCAACTCAGTCTGTTATCTTATATACATAACTATATTTAGTTGAACAAATCCGATGAATATCTTTATCAGTTTAACTATTTACGTTAAGTACAAGTTGTAAAGTTATTAACTATAACTTTATTAACCCTAAAACATGTAAAAGTATAAAATTTTATTTATTGGGTAAAAAATGTAAACTGTCGCTCGTAAGTAACTTTATCGATTCATCCAAAGTACATTACGTAAAATTAATCATACTAAAAACATAAAGCTTTAGAGGTAATTTCGTTTAAACAAGCCCTCTTATGTCGAGAGATTTCGTGTTAAAGGTGTTGTTATTATGGTAGGATAACATATTGTCTAAAGCTACTCTAGACTTTTAATGTTAATTCATACTCATAAAATTCTTTAATTTCTTTAGTTAATCAATTTATTGATACTTGTTCATTCACTGAAATCAAAATCAAATCGGACATCTATTTTTATACAACGTTTTATGTGAGATTTGTATTTATAAATAGTATATTTATAGATGTGTTTTAGGTTTTAAACCTATTTTATTTCACAATATTGTTGCTATATTGTTTCATTAAAACCTAAAGGAGATTCTTGTGATGCATTTTTGGTTTGAAGAGATTTTAGGATCTATATTTAATATTTTACTCTAGTGTGCATCAAACTTTAATAACACATTTTCATAGCTGATACTATTATGTGACTTCAAAAATCTTGATATGAACCATTAAGATTTTATTTAAATGAAAATTCAACGTAGTAAAAAATATTTGTTTGTGCATGAGCAAAAATTTGTTTAATAGGACTTGCCTGTAAGTTCATTATATAATGTACTTTAGATAATTTAACGCATAAAACGGTTTATTCTATATAACAAGAGACAGAAGGATATGTTGTTTACGGACCTTTGAAAATATTTCCACCCAATAAAATCGGGAGATTTTACACCACCATCCGTTGTCCACGTTACACCAGATGTGGACGCCGCGCCGGTCCTGATAAGCTCGGCCACAGGAAGGGCAAACCAATTTTCTATTTCTGTTTATATTTCGTTCATATTATAGAATTGTAATACAAAACTTTGTTATGAGCGTAAATTTTGAAATTTTATTGGACCTGTAAATAACAATGGTATAAAAAATAAATACAATACCTTTTTCTAGTTACAAAAACTAACCTACAGATCATTGCATTGGCTATGGGCCAAGAGACTTAAAGAGAATAAGCAGACATTGTTAGAAATTATATATTTTACTGTGGATGAGCTAAATACTACCTTTAAATAAATTGAGAATCAATTTTAACCCGATTTAGGTCCATTTTTTATATTCTATATATAGAGCCACAGGTGTAACTGACTCACTCACTCACTGATGTACATTAAATTCCTGAAGGAAGACTTGAAACTTGAGCTTTTGGTACAAACATCCCTTGCAATGTTTAGATTTATAGAAAATCATCAAAACTAGAAATTTTAAATGATAAAACTGTGAAAAAAATTTAAATTAGGGGCTGACTAATAAATAGTTTATCAGGCAGTGGCGAGAAGTAAATGAAGTGCACTAATAACAACACTTTCCTGAATTCTCAATTGATCCACATTCTCTCCTCTCTTATCTAATTATACAAGTTAGTCAAACTAATAATAAATGTTGGGAGCTAAATAAAGCCTATAATATGTTACAATAGTATTGCTCAAGGGTTGTAAAATTTGTGAATTATGCTGAGCTACCCGATAGCAAAGGCAGAACGGTTGTGCGGCGCCTGTTGTAACTAATATGAGCGGTGGTCATTTGTCGTTAACATAGTATCCTAGTGACTTATTCAAATCTTTGTCTTTAACTAATCACACAAGCTTCATACACATTTAATTATAATCATTCTTAGCTAAAAAAACTTCAAAGTTTTACAATTAAAAATTGTATACACACACCTACAAAATGAAGTTCGGCAATCATGTAACAGTAAGAAAATTGTAATAGTCCTTAAAACAGGAGAATAAAAGGTTAGGTAACAAAACGATTAAAATTACAGTAATTTAAACTGTACCTTGGTGATAATGAAATCACATATATATGTTACTTTCAAACTTTGTAACCCTACTCTAAAACTACATTAATCAGTTTGATCTTTACCCATCAGCCCTTAAAGACATTAACTTGGTATAATTGTTATTTATATTTTACACATTACTATAATTTCGTCTACGATAACAGCTTACTAATTCAAAATGTAGTTTTTCTACAGCTTATTCAATTGGCCTTTCATCTAACAAATAGTCGCTGTAATTTCCTTATAAATTATCAACCTATAAATTTCCTCTCTCCTTAACAAATATTTGAATTCGTTCGTTAATTTAAGTGAAAGATGTAGTGATCAAGGAGTTGCTACACAACATTTTTTTACGACATTTTTAACAACAAGTAGGGATCTTTACCATTAAGGAGGGGTGTCTTCCATATTAATTTTTTGTTTGTTTAGTGTTTGATAGAATTTTTAATTGCTTTAGTGTTTGAATTACTTTATGCTTTTTATTATTATTTTCCTACTATGACCTTTAACTTTCAAACTGGAATTCTTGGTGGTAATAATGAAGAAAGTATATTTTAAGAAACATACTTTGAAACTAACCACAGTTTTAGATATAAAAATTTACCGTATCTCAAGCAGTTTAACCTTAAAATCAATTTTGAACTTTGAGCTGTATTTGTTTAGCGCTTGAGACTTTAATGAATTAGGGGAAAGCAACTAGGGGCCATGTGGTGGACCCCCCATCTAGCCGTATATCCTTATACAGGTCTATTTCCAATCTTCAACCGCAGTAGGTAGCATAACTTTCCCAACAAAATTATGACCATTAAACCGGTTTTTGATTGATGTTAATAGGCGAAAGTATTAAAAATACAAGGAGACAAAATGTTGGATCAGCCACGTGATTGTGGGTACGCAAATTTGGACGATGAGTCACATAGAGAAGGCTTATAACTCCACCAGGTGGAGTAACTGCTCTCAAAAACTTTGACAGGAAAATGTTTTAGGCTTGGACAATAGAGTTATCATGTTCATGTGAAATGGGTTCTTTCTTGCCTTTTGCATGAGTAGAGGGTTTCTTATATATGAGTTATTAAGAGTTAAAAAAGTTTTACTAGCTATGCTTAAAATATTAGGAGATAAGCTAAAATAGGCCTTTATCTTTTAATAAAACTTTGAAGTAAGGAAAATTAAGGCCTGGTGAGAATCATTAATAGAATTTTAAACTCTTGGAGCCTACTTCAACTACACAGAAAAAAACGGATACAAAACTGTATCTTTCTAAAAAAATAATACTTTTCTTGGAGGAGATTAATGATGTTGGCTACCCAAGTGAATACAAGATCGGGGCTCAAACATTCCAATCCTCTTATTATAAAACCACCGCTTCAGTGCTGAAACCATTTCCTGCTTAATAACTTCCTGTCTGTGGCTATAAACTAGACTTTTAAAACCATGTTTTAATTGTAATGAAACTGCTTTAATAACCTTCTGTTTATAAAATGTTGTTACGGTTACACTCGTAGGTGTGTATTGTATAAACAAGCGAAATCCATAATATTATGTATATGGTACAAATATAGTTTATTGTATAGTATTTATTTAGTGGTACTGATAAGTCAAGTATGGAATTTAGTTTTGTTTATAGATGATTTATCTATATCTTATTGTATTTTAAATAATTAATAGCTGAGAAGCACTTTATGAACAATTTTACTTGAGATCAAAATTTTTTTACAATTAACTAACAAATCTTTTATATTAATAAAAATAAATGGATAGTTAAACCCAGTCAATGTAATGAAATTCCACAGAAAAAAAACAAATTTTCAATAGAACACTGGTCTTCTAATTAAGTTGTTTCTGCGTTGGGCTTCCACGGCAAAAATATTACTTCGGTTGTTTACCAGCAAGTTAATTAAAATTTCAATCCCAAGCTTAAAATACTAATCAATTGGACTTTCCAAATTTTTCAGTTTCTTGAAACCCTAAAAAATATTTATATTGTTGAATAAAGTAATTTATGTCATTTATGAATTATTTAAATCGTTTATACTTTTAGTGGAGAATTTAAGTACAAGGGGAAATTAAAAAAGATCTATTTCGTAAATTTGAATATTATCCAAATTAAAGATTTTTGGAATAAGCTAAATTAATAAAGAGTATATGAATACTCTCGGTGATGTTATTGTTTTTACTTCAAATTGTATCTTATTGAAAAGTTTCCAAACATTGCCATAATATTCCCACCCTATGAAGTTTATGCTTCTTATCTATATAAACTTGTATGACCAGAATAAAATATAGCTACATTTATAGATATATTAAGTCTGTTTTTTTTGTGAACTTGAACTTGTGTGATGGACCTGTGGGAATATAATGTTTAAGAAATTGCATTAACACATACGGTTCTTTAATCACTGTCCTATTATTATCTCATTTCATGGAATTTATATATTATCTCGTATAATAAGGGAACTTTAATCTTTAAAATAAAACAATTTTGATGAACTGTAAATAATGTTTATAAAATGTAGTACGACACACTTAAATCGTAAAATTAACAATATCATTACAGAAAATTTTGTTTAATGTTTGCTAAGTTTTCGTAGTTGTAATTAAAAACTAAAGGTTCACTCTTTATAGTCACTTTTGATTTCTGCTATACACAATTTTACTTAAAAAGTATTTGGTGATTCCAAGCTATAAACACTGAAAACGTTTAAAGAATATAATCTTTTCCGCTTTCGCTATCATCGTTTGTATTGTTACCCAGGTATTCATTTTAATTTTGTTAATGTTTCTACATTTCTATTATAACCCAGTATGAATGAGGTATTTATAATAAAAACCGTATGAATTAAGGCGGTCTATGTTAAAAATTAAATAGTTGATGTGGTGTGTTTAAATGATAGGTTAAAAGTAGTGATAAGAGACGAACAAGAATAAAAAATTCTTATTTTCAAAATATGTTTTCATCACTTTTTTGACATAATGTTTCCGGAGTTGTAGAAAATAATAAATGTACACGTGTAGGGATATTTGAAGTAAAATGAGCCGTTGAATATTTATTAAGATCGAATGGTTATTGTAAGATATACAAACCATTCTTTTTCATTACTTCTTCAACCAGATAAAGTTTGTTACAACCAATTTGAGACCACTTATTTCACACTTACCTTACAACTAATTTTTCAGATGAAAGCTAAACAGCGACGGAAATGACAATCAAAACGCCAACCGTTCCGTAGCAGATCCCCGGCAAGATGAGGCGTCATGGTACCCGCTGAGCGCCTAGTCTGGCTCGCCCTTCAACTTCTGCTGCTACTAGCACGATCAACTGACGGTAGTGAGATACCTAATCCTAGCTCCTAGAGGCGCATCATCAAAATAACCTCATTTATCACATTTAAGGATTATTTATTTTTTTAAATAAACACGGATATATTAAATGGTATTTAAAAGGAAAGTTTTCGTTATACATCACATAAATATGATAGAATAAACAAGCACATTTAAAACAATAATTTTAACAAATATTATTTATATATTGGTTGGTTTTCAGTTAACTTTTGTTTTCTGGTATCTAAATAGTCATTTGTGAAGAATATTCTGTAAAGGAAACCGTAATGTAATAATGATAGTAACTAATAAGCAAACACAATATAGCCTAGATATTATAAATAATTATATAATTAAATGCAAGATAACACAGTTGTGGGAACTTACAAAGGAATAATTAATTAAACTTATCTATGTAGGGCTTAAACAAATATCTGAAATTTATTGCCTGGCAGGCTAATTATTAGTTTCATATTTCTAGTACTATAAAGAAAATGTAGGGATGAAATAAAAATAGTTACATTAAATTTTTTATTTAAGTTTGAAAATTAGGTTTCTATTTTAAATGTTACATACAGCACTACTTTTTCAGGAAACACTTTGACTAGGATAGTGCAAACCCGTTACGGGAAACTGCAAGGGTTTGTCAAGACGATGAATCCTGCTCGCAGTTTAAAACCTATAGAAGTTTTCCTTGGAGTCCCATACGCAACACCACCTATAGGTTCAAACAGGTAAGAGTACTTTACACAGACCATGCTTTCTCGTGAACTCATGGGGTTGATTCATCACATCATATACATTGTTAAGATTAAATCATAGTAAATTTATGTATCAAAGTGTAAATTGAGAACAAAAATTAAGTAAAGAGTACATAAAATTTCATTTAACTCAATAATATATGTTAAATAGTTAAAAAGTAAATGGTATTTATATTAATGTTAATTATATTTATGTTAAGTGAATTTAATGTATTCGTAGTCGGCGTTTGTTTGTCAATAAGTAATTTAACGTAGGCCTATTTAAACAACACCAAATAATAAGCTTTATTTGTCATTTTGTGTTCGAAGCAACTTTTAGTCTTTAAGATATATTTAATTGAGTTTGGGAAATGTATACACATTTGTTTGCTAATCGCATGATTTACATTTCATTATATATCTATAAATAAAAAGTATTTTTAGGAGTTTCAACTTTCTAAAAGTGGAATTCAAATGTGTACGGTGACAAATAACGGTCTAGATGAGAGAAACGATGACGACAAAAATATTGTCTCCAAGTTTATTGATATTTAGGAGCGTAAAGCTGGCAATGTTTCAACAAGCTAGTGTCGAATTTCAAAGAAAGGGACGAAGTTTATTCTATCTTGTAGTGGACTCTGCTAGTTTAATAACCAATGGCTTATTGAAGTATTCTACTTGAGTTTAAGTGTATTACTTTATACAAGCTGTATGGAGCCATTACTTTAGCAGTATAGATATAGAGACGTTACCTCTCTGGGTAACTTCTGTTGTCTCTACTGTTCAGTATTGCCATATTAACATTATTAAGCCATATTCCATCTATGACGTCATGCACTAGTCGTTTTTCTGTGGTCGTAGATTCGCACCGACGCGGGCCGCCATGCCGTGGGACGGCGTGCGGTTGTCGACCACCCCCGGCCCCGCATGTCCCCAGCGACTGCCGGACATCTCCAACGAGACGGCGGCCCTGGAGCGCATGCCCAGGGGTCGGCTGGAGTCCCTCAAGAGGCTCATACCTCTGCTGGGCAACCAGAGCGAGGACTGCCTCTACCTCAACATCTTCGCCCCCATACAGAGTGAGTTTAGTCAATCGTTATTGGAAAAATTTACAAATTACCATTTAGGGAATTATTAAACGCCGATCATGACAATGTAACAGGAAACAGTGATGGGTCAGTAAGCTGTATCTGTATTTGATTAAAAACTATATCAGCAAATAGTGAAAAACATTCATATAAAGATACAAGTTTTCCTATTCATAGGAGAAGAAGAGGCCTAAAACAATGAAATTTTGAGTGTTTTTTCCCGGACAGGGGTTCCACCTCTCCAAATTTTCAGCACAAATACTTTAGAAAAAGAAATTACCTAAACAGATAGGAAAAGTAACTAACAACATCTACAATTTGCAAATCCAGTTTGATGGTTCAACCTTTTTTATCACCATCTTGTCTCACGTAGTGCCGTCACCTAATAGCCTTCAGTTACCAAGAACGAATTTGACATTCTGTGACCTGATAACATGGATTTAAAGTCTACATATGACCAGACCACGGCTAAACTAACAGTTGTTCGGACTTGGTTTCCCAGCTGCGCCCCGCGACAAGACTGTGAGGTACCCGGTGCTGATCTTCCTGCACGGGGAGTCGTTCGAGTGGAACTCCGCCACGCCGTACGACGGCAGCGTGCTGACCAGCTACTCAGACCTGGTCGTGGTCACCATCAACTACCGGCTAGGCGTCCTAGGTCAGCCATTCTGTACCGTCAAGCATGCTGTAGTGGTATTGGTTAAGGAGAAATTCATTTGAAATTTGAAAACGTCATTTTCCATGAAGAGTTAAAATTTAAAAACTAATATTGTGTTTCTAAAAGACGTATTAGGGTAATTAAACTCCATACTTGTTTGTGGTTTAGCACCTTGCATCAATTATAATTACTAGGTCCGAGTTAAACACTTAAGAGAAATATAATATAAATAGATTCATTAAGTTGGCCTGGTACCTTTTTGTATCTAAAAAAATATCTTGAAACCTGTTTCTGTAAAATATCAAAAGTTCTTTACTGTATATTGATTAATTACTCAATAAAATAACATTGTACTTATTCAGAACTAATTACTTCAATATACTGTATATGAGCCAAGAATGATATAACAGTATTTGTAAAACTAGTTTTCTCATTGAAAACTTTATAGTTTTTATTAATTTCTACCTCTTAAAAATTATAGCAACGATGTCATAATATCTAAGCATATAAAATTGCGATACATCCTACACAAAAATAAAATAATTATTTCGTCTTAAAATAAAATTCTCAGTATTATTTGGTGTTCCTTTATTCCAGCACTATTTAGTTTCTCAAAATTAAAACCCATTGACAAACATTACCAAAGATGGAGGAAACAATTTTACTCAAAGCCCCATTAGTGTTTATAAAAACATTATTTATACGATATAGTAAACCACATATTAGGTTACGTTACCAAATTAAGATAGTAAAAAGTATAAAATGCTTCGTAAATAACCAGATTAGTAATCATATTTTACAGCCCTAATTCTTAATTAATCAGGCTTCAAAATAAACTAGGAATGTTTGATAAAATCCACAAAAATCTGTAAATTAAATATTACCAAACCTCACTAAATTAAGAGATTCGTCCCACCGCAACGTATGTTAATTCATTTTATCAACATTATTATTACCTATTTTTAAATTTAAACAAAATATTTGACTAATTCCAATATTGACGTCAAAAATAGATTTCCAAGAGTAACGTAAAATAAAGCATAATGTAACAACCATTGTAGTAAATGCTCGAGTAATTTCTGTCAAAAGACACTTAAAGCTTATCGAGGCGAATCCTTTTGTTATAACAGATTTTGCAAATTTTTCACAATTGTATGCCTATATTTATTTCAACCCTCATGATATATACTTTCATCAAATATATCTTATAAAAATGTAGTAGCACGAAGTATGTTGATAAAAGGTGTAAAATTATTGAGAACTTACATAGTATTTTTAGTTTAAAGTTTTACAGTGATTTATAGTTCTTATTTAGTTGCGTAAGAATTGTAGAATGAGCTCTAACTCCTGCTCGATGACTTGCTATTTCTTCACCTTGACAACTCTTCTGTTGATGGCAGGGTTCCTGAACGCGAACGTGGCGCCGAACGCCAGCCCCCGGGTCACCAACTACGGGCTGATGGACCAGCTGGCGGCGCTCCACTGGGTACAGCAGAACATCGCGCTCTTCGGCGGCGACCCCCGGAACGTGACCCTGGCCGGCCACAGCACCGGCGCCGCCTGCATCAACTTCCTCATCATATCGCCCACCGTCATGCCAGGTGCGTCCGGCACCCACGCATAAAATACTCTGATTTACGTAGAAAAGTAGTGATTTACTTACCAAACAGCGTTGTGTACCTCAAAGTAGATATACTTCAAAATATTATTAAAACGCAAAATACTTTTTATTTATTGCATTATAGAAATTCATCAGTACAAGGTTAATAGCCCAATCAAAAAGATATTGTGTTCAAAGTAATTCCAGAAAAAATGAAACGAGAGTTTCTTATCATACTCGCTGTAATACGTTCAATGTTATGTCAAAAGTTAAGAGAAGCAACGGAGAAATACATTTTGCTCAACAGAAAACATGCAGATTTTTCACGTTGCAAAATAAAATTTAATAGTGTTCCTGATTCCTTTTAAATTTCTGCGCATTAGGCGAAATATTTAACTTTTATTTTTGACAAACAGTATCTTAGTACAATAATAACTGTAACATATTCAATACTACGAGGTGTTTTTGAAAGTCCTAATAAAGTATTTAAATTCTTAACTACACTTATGACAAACCATGAGCTTTTTATGGTTAATTCAGGACATTAAAAATACATTTTAAGTTTTAATCAAACTTTTTAATAAAATAAATATCTCAAAAATGGTGTATTCTAGGTCTTTTCCACCGCGCTATCCTGCTGTCAGGCTCTGCCCTGAGTAGTTGGGCGCTCGTGGAGGACCCCGTCTTCTACGCCGTGTCACTTGCACGTCAAGTGAACTGTTCCGTACCCGAGGACCTGCTACGAGACAACGAAGACATCGTCGACTGCCTGAGAGACGTTCCCCTACAGAGGCTGCTGGAGGCCGACGTCTCCGCGCCCTCGTACCTCAGCTCCTTCGGTCCCAGCGTGGACGGTGTCGTCATCAGAACCGACTTCCGGGAGGAGCTGCTGATCAACTACCTCCCAGACTTCCCCGGACTCACTGGTGCGAGTGTACTGAACTATAAACGTGGTGAGAACATGTTCGGGAGAAACAAGTATGATCTGATGCTCGGAGTGGTGACCGGAGAGTCTCTGCCTAGGTTCCCCACTGACGACATCAAATCCGGGTTCGGTAGTGAGCGGAGGGACAAGATATTGAGGACTTACGTGAGAAATGCTTATACGTACCACTTGTCGGAGATATTATCGACGGTAGTTAACGAGTACACGGACTGGGAGAGGACAGTGGTTCACCCGATCAACACCAGGGATGCCACGGTCGCCGCGCTGTCGGACGCCCAGTACGTCGCCCCGCTGGTGCTGACGGGGGACCTCCTGAGCCAGCCGCCGCCCAGTGTGGGTGACCACAAGCCCGACACCGCCACGCGCTCCTTCTTCTACGTGTTCGACTACCAGACCAAGGACGGCGACTACCCGCAGGTAACGGATTCAGTCTCATTATTTCTGATGAATAAAAAATGAAAATGATTATTAGAAGCTAAAGAAATGTGTTTCAAAACAATGTCACGTCATTATCCAGAAATAGATTAAAAATAACTTGATGATTTTTACCAGTAATAAATTGGCTTTTACTCCCGCCGGCGTTACGAAATATCGCGGTCGATGTTAATAATCTTAAGAGCTGTTTGCCTCCGCTATGTATTATGTAACTTGGTAATTAAAACACATCCAAACAATAGTCTGACGAAATAGCTTTTATAAACAGATTATTTAGCTAATGAACAAACATTTTAATGAGATTAAACGCTTAAACATGGGAGTAACATATTTATTATCAATTAACGACGTTAATGATACTAATATCATCGAGTTGGCGATAATTAATGCGAACAATAATTTCGGTTATAACTTGTGAGGTACTTAACTGTTTAATATTTCAACTATTACTTTTTTAATAGTTTAACTAAAAGTAGCTTAATATTGATGAATTCATAATATAACTGTTTATGTATCCGGATTATAAGCTGTCGGAATATAAATGTAGATGTCATTGTGGTAAAATGTCCGTAGAACGTATTAAGACCTTATAATATTATTTTGTATATTATCAGATTGTATGAAATAATAATAGTCTATCTTAATTTTTAAGTCACTGTCGACTGTATAATATTACTTTCTATCATTTCTATTCCACTACTACTTTACATTTAACAAACAAATAATCTATAATTATTCTTTGCTTAAAGTAATTTGTATTTAGATTTTGACTTTAAATCATAAAAATACTGGTAATAGGTTGATACTGTAATAAGAAAAAATAATGTAATAACTTGTGTTATAATGTATTTTGTGATATATACATTTATTAACATGTAAGGTTAAATGTTGGCTTGATAAATCTTCTACATATAAAACTCAAAACACCAATATATTTGTGAATATTTTATATCTGGACAAGCCTTTCAACAGCGAATCTGTTATCGTCAAAACCGCAATAAATAATTTTATAAAGTCCTTATCCAAAAGTAAAATATTCAAAATTATATTAGTGTTTTAAATTTTAAATACAGCAGGTGTAGTTTTGCCTATGCAAAATTAACAACACAAATTTTTATCTTACTATAGGTGTAATTCACAGGAATTTTAAAATATTAATAAAATACCCCCGTCGCAGCAGACCTGCGTACTCAGCGAATTTCCAAATTAGTAATATTAATTTTGACCAGCTAAACTTGTAACCAAAATTTCATCACGTGCTCATAAGTAGGGAAATAAATGTCTATTCTCCTTAAGTTAAATATAGGGAAAGAGTATGCAGGTATGCTGCCATGGGGGACACTAAAAGTAGGTTTTTAGCATAGAAAAAATTTATTTCGACCGTATAAAGCCATATAGTAATTTTCATCAATATCTGTCCATAAATAAAACAGTTTGCCTATTCTCCATTTGATTAACATGGGAAAAGAGTATGCAGGTTTGCTGCCATGATAAGTACAAAAACCAAGATTTTTTACCTTAAATGGATGAATCTCAACCAAATGAAGCTAAATACTAAGTTTCATCCAAAAATATTGGTTAATAAGTGAAATATTAACACATCCTTATTCTCCATAAGATTAACATTTGAGCCCCAAAAGACAATGTACTGTCTTTAGACTTTGTAATATCTCGGTAACCAATGGAGATAGAGCAAAGCTTCAAAATACTAAATTGTGTGTTTTTTTGAGCTAAATCCAATGGTCGAAATAAAAATTTAAAATCTTTAAAATTTACATATTAAAAATGCAGAAAACCCATTTTTGGGGTACAAAACCCCCCAAAACTACCCCTTCCGGTAGGTCGATATGTCTGGTTTTCGAACTCATCCGAATAAACGTAGGATTACACATCTCTACCAAATTTGGTGTCGATCGGACCATTTTTACGAGAGTTATCGTGTCTAGGGACACATACATACAATATATATATATATATATATATATATATATATATATATATATATATATATACATATATATATACATACATATATATATACATATATATATATATATATATAAATTTTAATGACTATTATTCTTGGTCTCTGGGCACCTCAAAACGAAAAAGTAACATGGTCCCGGGCTTAGTTCTTACCATGAGACCTACGGTAATAGCTTATTCCCTATGGGAAATTCGCTAAAAATCAATTAATTTTTTATACTGAAATATTTTGGACAGTTCCACAGTCATAGAACTACAGAAACTTTAATGAATCATTTGCAGGCTATAAAACAATTACATTACAATCATTTTATTATTATTTTATTTTTCGATTCAGTAATTTTTATGTTATTGTTATTATTTACATGTAATCTCATAGATTATAATCCTATCTTTATATAGTATCATATAATTTGAATCCTGCAAGTGTGCTTTTAAATAAAAGTTGTCTTGATATTAATTAATATAAATCTTAAATAAATTTTATTTACATATACATTAAGAGTAGTAATACTTGAGAATAATTTGTTGTGAGTTAAACAATTTTATATTTTTTTCATTCATATTGGGATAACATTACTATAAATTTATCTATAACAAACAAACCCTTATGAATATTATTTGGAAATTAAGTTGTAAGTACTTAAGTATTTTTAGTGCCTCACTTATTTGGGATCCTTAATTTTGTTAAAAACTCATTAACTGGTATTTTTACATCTTATCTTGTACACGATTTTAATCAACAAATTTCTTGAAATATTTGGTTATTTGCACATTTACTGTTAAAGGTAAAATTTACATAATATATTACATTGCAAATTTACATCTAGGATAATTATTAGATTTATTATGAGTTTTAAATCTGAACAAATAGTTAGTGATTGGCCAATCGTACAATTTACTAAAATAGTCAATGATGGTACTTAATAATACTCTTTTCCAAAATAATTAATATGTTAACATGGCTGATACAAATCCGTTGGTAATTATTTCCACGAGCTCGTCTGACAACTGATTAACAAAATTCCCATCCTCTTGTTTCTGTTAATCTTACTAAAACAACTGTTCATTTAGAAATAATATAGCTTTAATCTTTATAACAATTTATTCCATCTTCTCTCGCAATGTTGTCTGGTTATTTCGGTTTTAAATTTTGGATTTTTGCTTTAGTTGTTGTAAAACAAGTCTAATAAGACTAAAATCTTCTCATATTTTCTTTTATCTTTTTTTTATTTTTAATAAATTATTTGGTTTTGGGTAGTTCTTAGAAATAGTTTTAAATTTTAATATTTGTATTTTATGCACCTTTAGAAGTGTATTGTATATAATCTATATATTAATAGGCAAGCATGTTTCATTTCCTCCTTTTTTCTCAGCACGTGTGCATCGTAGGAGAAATCCGTTCATACCGTTAAGAAAGGTATTGTGATGTAGATGAGCAGAATCACGTTTTAATTCACATCGGCCCTTGGGGCTACGCCCTACAAGCTTTCAAAGTTTCAATATTAATCTTATGGGAGAAGGATAATTGATTGAATCATAAGACAGCTGTTGTAATAACAAATGCCAGCAAATAAGGAAAAACAGATGTTTCATTAATAAAACATTTTAAAATTATTTTTCCTCAAGATCAACTGAATTTTTGGTCGAATTTCGACCAGTGGGCGATCTCTAGTTTTTTGTTATTGTATGAAGTAAAAAGTAGATTCATTATTACATAAAAACGATTCTTCCAAAATGTTAATAATCAGTCCTTGTATTATTTATTATTTTTTTTTATTTTTTATTTTTTATTTTTATTTTTTTAGTCAAGGATTTATATGTTTTACTAACAAGCTAAGCAAATTTGATTTTCAAATATAATCTATATACATGAAACTATAGTTAAGGGGATTTTGAGCCGTTATAAAATGAACAATCTAGTACATAAATCTGATTAGTACATGAATAAAAATATAAAAATACATGTACCAACATTAATGATTGGTGTTTTTTTTCAGAATTAATGTCGTTTTATAGTTACAAAATAATATGAATTATAAGGGTACGGCATTTTTTCATTTATTAGTTTTCTTTTTTTAAACTCTAATATTTTTACAGTATTAAGTTTGATGTGTTTTGCAGAAACTTGGGACAGCTCATGGGGAGGAACTGCCGTACTTCTTCGGCGCCCCTCTAATAGATGGATTTTCTCACTTCCCGAAAAACTATACCAAAACTGAGGTTGCCCTCTCCGAATCTATCATTATATACCTAAGCAACTTTGTCCGCAGTGGGTCAGTATAATTATTTCTATAATTGCCGTGAAACCGGCTTCTTCCAGGCAGGGGGGGGGGGAGTTTAACCTTGGACACTATCTTCACTACTCATAAAATAATTATTTCAAAACAAACTTTTGACTAATTATATATTGTAATAGAGAATAGAAGCCTGTTTATTTTAGACTAAAATAGGAAAGAGAGTTTGATTTGGTATTTTAGTGGCTTGCCAATTTTGCAATTATGGCAAAAAATAAATATATGTCTAAGTAAGAAATGTAATTTTCGTATTTTTGACAATGCTTTCCGGGGTAGTCTTAAGCAGAATTTAATCGCCCTTATAATGACGTAATGTAAAATTTTATGTTACCTCAATAAAAAATAAATAAATAAATAAAAAACATTTTATACAGTACAATTCAATGTCGGACACTCTTGTTCGGCAGGCCGTGAGTGCTGCAGCTTCATTATTCGAACTTTGCTTCTTGTGGATTTGTCGTTCTTTCCTATAAATCGACTTTACGTTTAGTATTTTTAATTTACAACATTTTTTTAACAATTTATTGGTTATAGTGTAATATACATAACATGTAATGCATGAGTATCCTATTCATTTATCCTCCCCATTTTCCTTTATACTACATTAAAAACACTTTTTTGAGTGCTGCAAAGACATTTCATCTTAAAAATTGTCCATATGCAGACAGATAATGTTATGTCATGAGCCATAATGCTATTTCAATGTGTGTCCGTCTGGGGACACACTCTGGAGAGTAATACAGGACATTTTTATTTATTTTAAATAAATTTAATTTTGAAACATAATTAAATAAGAGGTACAGGAATATAATGGATAATTCACACTATTTATGATGGTAATATCTTTATTGATAATATCCAAGTAGGGAACGAGCTATAAATTAAAAATGTAAAAAGTGTCTGGAATTAGCCGGTTTTACGGTAATATTTTATTTTGGCTACTAACTTAATGCATGTTGATTTAATTTTAATAACGAAAACTGTATTCCATAGAGAGAAAATTTCCAAACTCTTCCGTTCACTTTTTACAAAACATGTTAAGAAACAAAATCACAATATGAAAACTATTATAACTCAATTATTTTATTGCAAGTATTCGTTTTTAATTTGGTAGATTTTGTTTAATTATGAAGTTATTTATAATCATGTTATATAAAATTAATTTTGTTGTAGAAAAAATATCGTAAACGATTGCAAAATAATTCATTTATAATTTTTTTCAATTATAAATGTCACAACTGAATTTGAAAATTAGGGCTCATATATAAAGTACTTATATGAAACTCATTTAATCATTGGTTGACTTTGCAGGAGATTGTATAAAACTAGAATCATATATTTTATAACAATTAAACTTATAATCTTTTACTCTGATATTAGTTCTAAGAACTAATATAGAAAATTTATTATCAAGAACGACTATACCAGGATTTTATTTATAATGAAAGTAAAATAATATAATTTTATACCGAGTTATTCAATGTGTATATTGTTCTATTTTACTTTTACACTAAAACTTATTTATTGATATTAATTACAAATACTGAGATGTAACAACTACGATAAAAATATTACTTTTTAAACAACGAATAAAAACAGATTTAGGCCTATCTAATAAGTTAAGCTCTTGAAAATGAACATATGTTCTCGGATAAGTTTGAGCAATATTCATCGAATGAAAAAATTGTTAAAAATCTTTAGAATAGTAATGTTTTACGTATGAATTAGTGAATATGTTGTACCATTTACATTCAGTTTGTCGTAACTCATGTGATATATTAACGTAAAAATGGAAATTGTGGTATATTTTCAAATATTGCTGTTATAAACATATATATTATACTTATATACGTTGAGTGTATTTTGTGTCAGGAGTCCGAATGCGTTCCACAAACAGGAAGTGTCCCTCGCCGTCTCCAAAGAGAAGAACCGTTTCCGGACAATCACGTGGGACGAGTACGACCCCGTACATCAGAAATACCTGGAGATCAGTGAGTTTCACCCATTATTAGAAATTTTGTATTACATTGTAAAATAGTAAAATATTTACTTTTCACAAAAAAATACAATGTCATTCAGAAATTGAAAATGTTACTATCCATAAATTTTATTTTGTATTTATTCTTTAATATTTTGTTGATGTAGCGATATTGGTTACAGTTTTTATTTAAAAATAATACAACTAAATTTTAATGAGTACTTTAAGGTTTAACTAGATTAATTGCTGTTAGAAATCGTGCAATTTAATTTAGACTGGCACATGTCATTGCTAAAACTTACGTTATAAAGCACTAGTGGACTGGTTGTTTGAATTTGAGAAATTTATTTTGATACTATAAAAATCTACATTTAGTTATAAATCAATGACAACCGACCAATCCAATATTGTGAGTAGTGTCAAATTGTTGGTGCTGGCTCAGTTCAAGGTCACCTGAGGGATGACGTCATCGAGGTCAATGACCTCACCGATGACGTCATCGATGACGCAATCGATGACGTCATCGATGACGTCATCACCAATGACGTCATTTCGATGACGTCACACCCATGACGTCACAGAAATGACGTGCTGATGACGTCATCACCCCTTACGTCATCAAAATGACGTCACCGACGCCACTAAGGTCAAGGTCATGCCGAAACTTAAAATTTTTTGGCACTTTTGCCGTTTCTCGCACTACGCTCCGAGTTTCAGTCCGAGTCCCCGTGACCTTGACCACTTGGAGCGAATTTTCGACGAGAAACGGCAAAAGTGCCAAGTTAAACTCGAGTTTCCGACATTACTCTGCCTAAATGGGCAATCGGTTATCCCTCAGGTGACCTTGAACCAGCACAACACCAACAATTTGATATTACCGTGACCTAGAAAACCTAACAATGGAGCGCCGACACCGATGCGCACCCCACGACAGCCACCGAGTGACTGACTGTCAGGCTCTGTGTACTCTAGGTATATCGGCTTGAGAGACTAAGACTCTAAACTGTCAGGAATGGGAGTAACTAACTGAATTTTGCAAGGAAAAGTCATTTCATCCAATATTCTAAACAAATCTTCATCAGTAAAACTTAGATTAGTCTGTTTGGTATAAAACTTAGGGTGTCCGCGCAACAGTTTGCGCCACTTAGCTAAAGTCGAAACCCTTTTGACTTTGAGTGGTGGACAGTGAGCAACTAATAAAGTCTTAACACGGCTAAGTTTCTTACCTAAAGCGTCCCGCGACATGGCTTCCCCTCACAAAAGTCCGCACAATACTGAGAGACTGCTTGTAGCGCATGAGTCAAGGGAAAAGAGATGGGGGAAACAGCAGGAGTGGGGGAAGGTCACAGTGGTAGGGGAAGGTGAGGTTGTACGCTGGAGTAACACATCACTTGACCATGAGCTGTCCTACAGTGAACACACTGTTCTCTTGGCCCGAGTTGGCACTAGAAGAAACATTTCTGTACAGCTTAGGCTGTGAGAGCCGAGGAAGCAAAGTCAAAGTGGAAATTGTGTTTAACTCCAAGATGAAGAGTCTCCTAAATAAACTAATTGTATCCCTGCAATCCCCTATAACTTTAGAGAAATACCACTTTATAAAGCGACACCTTATTCTTTGGCAAAACGAATTGGAAATGGAAAAGATCACAGTAAAATTAAGCTAACTTAAAATTTGGACTGGACACTCATGGCGATACCACGTGGCGTGCAAACGCCACCCTAAACATTACAAGTTAGGTTATTGAGCACCTCTGGTACGATAACCGACGTGCTAGAGTTTAAGTGTGATGACCTTGAGTCAAAACACTGAAATACTACAAGTCGATATCATCCCAGAGTTAAAGTGTAGTGACCTTGAGTAAAATCAGAGAAAATCCAAGCCAAGTTAGTCCAGAGTTAAAGTGTAATGACCTTGAGGCAAAAACTTGTAAAACACTTACATGAACAGAGTCGAAGAGCAGCGATGCTTACCGCATGCAAGCCTGAGACATACTGGCTGAGCGCCGTCACGTAGCTTAGGGACTCGATTAGGGTGGGGGTATTGCGAACACTTAGAGTAGAAGTGTAGTGGGTGACCTTGAACCAGACTTAGAGTAAAAGTGTAGTCGGTGACCTTGAACCACCCCTGAGGGGCGCCCCCCCCTCCCCGCCCCCGTCTCCATTTTTTGGGGGGCGGACCCCCCCCCTCCGCCCCCGTCTCCGTTTTTTGGGGGCGGACCCCCCCCCCCCCTCCGCCCCCGTCTCCGTTTTTTGGGGGGCGGACCCCCCCCCTCCACCCCCGTCTCCGTTTTTTGGGGGGCGGACCCCCCTCCCTCCGCCCCCCCCCTCCGCCCCCGTCTCCGTTTTTTGGGGGGCGGACCCCCCCCGCCCCCGCCCCCCCCCCCGGGGGTGGACCTCCGCCCCCGGGGTGGACCTCCGCCCCATGCCGGGGGAGACCGGTGGGGATATAAGGCGGCCCGGCCACAGCCGGCTCGCAGTCCGCTCCCGAGCGTTGAACGTGAACGATCGGGACGGACCGCCATAGGCCTCACTAAACACTGAAAGGCGCCTTCACTGTTTAGCGAAGTCTACTCTAACTTTAAGACTTGTATTATTTCTAAGATATTGCGCTTGCGTTTGGGTATTGGGAAGTGTTTTATATGAGATTGTTTTACTTGTACCCTATGTCTCCTGTCTGTCTTGTTTGTCTTGTTTGTCATGTGTTTAATGTGTATGTGCTTGTTCCAGCATTAACCATGTTGAGCTCAATTGTGTGTTGTAAGTGTGTTATATTTAACTAAAGTGTATACGCTTGTTTTAGCATTTCCCCTTGAGCGTTTTTCACAGCTCAAATTAAATTGTAACGACAGGGAACGGGAGTAGGCCCCCGTGTAAAGCCACTTTTCATAATTGTTAGGCTCCTGCCAGGCATGCAAAAGGTTGCGGATGGCATTTGGGAGCATGTCCGTTTGTACGCTGGCATGCAAAAGGTTGCGGCGGCCTCTGCACTCGGACGAGGACGTAAGCCACTAGGGTGTCCTCAGTTAGTTTCCCTTCTGGAAACTCAAAATTATGTAAATAAATCTTTGTTAGCTATTTGTGTTTTTTAGTCCCCAAGGCCCCGAACATTCGTGGTTCGCCATGGATGTACGGGGGCCGAAATTTTTTAATGTCCGTGTGGCCTTGACCCACAAAGGACTTGTAAAAAATTTACTGCATTGCTAAATTAAAAATATTAAAGATTACGGGAGTAAAGTTACTTTGAAGTATTGTTAGGCTCCTCTCAGGCATGCAACAGGTTGCGGCTGGGGTTGTGGGAGTATGTCCGTTTGTACGCTGGCATGCAAAAGGTTGCGGCGGCCTCTGCACTCGGACCGAGGACGTAAGCCATTAGGGTGTCCTCAGTTTGTTTCCTCCTGGAAACTCAAAATTATGTAAATGAACTTTTGTTAGCTATTGAAAAGACAATGCAGTAAATGTTTACAAGTCTCGCGTGGCGAAGGGAACACGACATTGGATGTTGCCCTGTTGTCATAGTTGGGTCTCTTCGGAGGCTACAGCGATGACAACCCAAGTGCCCCACACCCCTATGGGGGTGTGGGGCTTAATTTTTTTAAAAGTTTTCTGTGACCTTGACCTAAATATATGAAAGTTTTCAAAATCTTTAACAGTAAGGTTTTTATTAACACAGTAAATATATTAAAGTACTTTGTCTTTTAAACTTTAATGGGTAGGCATTACTAACACACAAGTCTGTAGTTGTCCATAGTTGGGTCTCTTTAGAGACTATAGCGATGGCAACCTAAATGCCTCAGGTGGGGCTTTATTTTTTTAAAGTTTTACGTGACCTCGACCTAAATATAGTAAAGACTGACACTGCACCTCCGCCCCCGCCCCCGCCCCCGCCCCCGCCTCCGCCCCCCTCTCCCCTTCTCCACCTCCACCCCCTACACCTCCACCCCATACACCTCCGCCCCCCCCTACACCTCCACCCCTACACCCCCGCCCCCCCCCCTACCCCCCCCCCTACACCTCCACCCCTACACCCCCGCCCCCACCCCTACCCCTACCCTATACCCTTGGGTGGGGCTCACCCGTGGTCGGTGGGGATATAAGGCGGCCGGGCCGCACGCACTTCTCATTCCGGTCCAAGCTCCCATACGGACAGGTTCTCTCTTACTCCTGAGATTTTTTTTAGAACTTTACTTCTTTCTTCACATCTATTCTTTTCATTCATTACAATGGGTAAAATGGGCCTTAAGCTGAAGAACTACCCATCAGCTTCAACCTCGACCGACACGTCTCAACCCTCATCATCCTCCACTTCGATCCTGGAATACCTGATGACAGCAAACATCCTGAGCTGCCTGACGATGCCGCCGCCGCCACCGCCGCCACCACAGCCCGCATCAATGCCCAGCCTGTCCCCCATTGCCGCCGACAGTGGAAGAGGCTGGTGCACCGCCATCGTCAGGAGAACTCATCGTCAAGTCGTCAGGTCGAGTCCCGGTAGCCTCTCCAGCACTCTCTCTGCTATCGGACTCAGGATCGGAGTCTGCGGTTTTTGAAGAGACGTCCAGGTCGAGGATCACTCCCTACAGCAGAACCCGGAAAATTTTATCCTATACCAAATCCCAATGTCCCTTACCCATATCCCCCATGCCGTCCACACCAACCAAACCACCCCGTAAATCCATCTTTTCCCCTGAACTTCCCACTATTGACCTGCCATCCAAATCGCCTCAAAAATCCATCCTTTCCCCCGAACTTCCCACCATAGACCTAACACGTTCCCCTACCCCACCCAAAATTGTTTGCTCCATTCCTCTTGACCAATCTTTGCCCCTTCTACCCCCTTCCACCCCCATTCCTTCTAGCCAGCCTAATTCGGAGAAGCTCCAAGACACTCCACTAAAGAGTCCAACACAAAAACGTAAGCGTGTTAAAGCCCCTGCTGGCAAGGGTAAGAAATGCGATTACGCTTGGATGTCAAGTAAGTTTGGGGTTTTGTGTTGCCAGAATCTTGCCTGTGCAGAAGGAGATCGCTGCCAACGACACCTTAAAAGTACAGTCAAATTTCGGCAATTCAAACCCTACACTCTTTATATTAAGCCTAAAACGTTCAAGTTCAGACATCCCCACGGCCCGCAACCGCGGGATATTAGAAGGCTAAAGGTTGATGAAAAAATATTATTTTATTGGTCAGACCTATGGAGCAGGTAATAAAAAAGTAGAAATCGTTGTAAAAGGTGAAGGCCACCTTTGTACAATGCAAGTACCACCTCGGATGGTACAAAGAGAATTTTTCATCCCTAAAGCCTATCTAATACGAAGGGAAGGATGCCAAACCGTGTGGGAAATGGACTAGGACATGGGCCCACTAAAAAAAAAAATTCAAAATTGTTAGGTTGTGTTGGACAATATTTAAAAGTCTTTTTCCAAATTATTTTTCCAAATTTAGTCTTAACCCTCTTAAAGTAAGGGAGAGGGGTATTATACAAGTCAGGTAAAAAAAAAAAAAAAAAAAAAAAAAAAAAAAAAAAAAAAAAAAACACTTGACTTGTATAATACTTTAACCTGGCGGTGATGTAAAGTCACTGGGACAATCTCAAACCGCGTCCTTGAGGGTGAAGACTAAGTTACAAAAATCTTTAACAAATAAAAACTTACCTCCAAACACTTGTAGCTTGCTACAAGTGTTTGGAGGTAAAAATTTTTCAAAGTTTGAATGACCTTGACCCATATAAATTACTGTTTAAAGTAAAGTGCTAACCTTACAACTAATGTCGTGTATCACGTGATACCCCCCACTCTAATGCTCTTACTAAGCTTGTATGAGCCGTTCATTTGCTTCAGTCTGTTTCTGTACTCCGTGTAAACATGTCACGGTACAATTACAAAGGTGGTGACTTCTTGATAGATCAACACAATGCTTGGGAAGTGCTAAATCGGCATAGAATGGAAGTTGAGTATTGTATAAGACGAGATGGGTCTACATTTTATCTATGTATTATAAACAACCAAACTCATATGTATGAACACTGGACAAAAATTAATTATAACAACATAGATGAGCTGTTTGCTTGGGCTTTTGAGGTGTGTAAAGGTATTGAAGAAACCAAAATGATGGGTGTGCTAAAGGTATGTAAAACCGATGACCGCGAAGACTAAGGGAAATTTATTGGAAGTCCTAAACCCCCCCCCCCCCGCCCCCGCCCCCGCCCCCGCCCCCGCCCCCTCCCCCACCCCCTCCCCCACCCCGCCCCCACCACCACCCCCACCCCCACCCCACCCCGCCCCGCCCTGCCCCCCACCACTACAAATAGGTATATATAGGAGTGGTAATCCACTGCCCGCTCATTCAGCTTGCAACTGTTAAGCCGAACGTCTCGTACCATGTCTGGCAACGCTTCAGCTTCTGCTTCTAACTCCGGCTCAGGTGTTGGGCCGATCCGATCGGGGCCTTCGTCAAGAAGTCGTGTCCGGTTCTCCGGCTTTGGTCCTGTGAGGAAGGAGTTGCGAAGCAGCGGAGCCTCTCAACCAACCACGTCGGACGCATCAACTCAGACCTCGCCAAGCATCATCGAGTGGTACAATGAAGTGATAGAGGAAAGGGACAGAATGTTAGAGAATACTCGCAGTGAGCTACTTCATATCCGGAGTAAATGGGAGAAACTAATTAGGAAGTGTGAAAGCCTGTTGGACAGTGATGATAGTGAGGATGAGAGTGGATAGGTGTGTGGGTAAAGACTTGGACTGGGACTTGTGTGTTTGTATGAATGTGTGCGTGAATGTGAAATACAGAGCGGGGGATAGATCACTCTGTGGCAATGGACTAACATGCCACTTAGTGATCTATCCCCCGTTCTGGTAATGTTTTTGGATGGCCTTGACCCACTTTACCAAGGCTAGCCAGTACCCCCCACCACTGATAAGTGTATATATACGGGTATTGATGTGCAGTTTGGTTATTCTGCTTTGTACCGCTTAGCTGAATACTACATCTTAACATGGCTTCCAACTCTAGGTCTTCCTCTTCTTCAAGAAGGCGTGCTGCCAACGTCCTGCCTGCTACTCGTGGACCTGCTCGACCATTCCATAGCATAACTGTTGCTCGGGCAAACGCCTGCAAAGCTCCGATGCTACGGACCTTGCTGGAGGTGAGCCAAGACGGGCAAGGCTTGCTCAGTCCTGGTCAACGGCAGGAGCAAGAAAGGCGTATGGCGTACTTTAGGCTGCAGGGTGTAGTTCCCAGCTTGAAGTTAGGTGATCCCAGAGTAGCAAGCATCAACGAGGCAGCAGACTACATATCACACCTTCACAGTGTTTTAGAAGTAAAGGACCAACAGATTGAAAACCTAAAAGAACAATTGAAACAATTTAATTTTAACCCGATGGAGTTTGTAGAAACGGAGATGAGTGATAGTGATGATGAAGGAAGTGAATATATATTAGGTATGTAATGAAAGACTTGGACAGGGACATGTGTGTGTGTGTGTGTGTGTGTGTAGAATACAGAGCGGGGGATAGACTACTTTGCGGCAATGGACTAGCATGCTGCTTAGTGGTCTATCCCCCGCTCAAAGGGTACTTTTGAATGACCTTGACCCACTTTAAACGAAGGACAACCGGTTAACTGGTATAAAAGAGGGGGTCTGTACATCCCGACTTCATTCTGCTTTGGACCTTCCAGTGGAACGCTAGAAAATGAGTGGATCACTGATCATTGGTAAGGAGTGGGAGTATGTAACCATAAACTATTTAAACTGTAGAGGGATGTTGAAGAAGGTGTATGATAATGTTAAAAGAATGGTTGTTGAAGAAGGTAGGGTAGTGATTGTAGCGTGGAAGAAGAAGCAGTATACAGGACAACAAGTGAGAGCAAGTGACTTTGGGGGGAATAGTGTGTTTCAAATTGGACGAGCGAACTTGGTTAATTTGGACATTGTGTTTTGGGACTTGGAAAGGTTAATTGAAAATAGTGGCAAACATGGGGAACTCTTAATTGGCAGGGAGGACAGAGTATATGAGTAAGTGTAAAAGACTGGGGGCTTATGTGCGTGTGTGTGTGTGTGTAAAGACTAGGACTTGTGTGGAATACAGAGCGGGGGATAGATCACTTTGCGGCAATGGACTAGCATGCTGCTTAGTGGTCTATCCCCCGCTCAAAGGGTATTATTGGATGGCCTTGACCCATATAAAGGTAGAGGGGGAATGGGTAATGGGAGGGGGAAATTGGTATATATGTAGGACTGATGAATAAAGCATTTAGTCAAGCATTTGTCTAGACACTATCAACAACGATGGAGAGCTTCAGTGTTGAGTTCATCCTCTTGGAAGAAGACATCAACGAAGTGGTGGAACTTATAGAGGATAAGACCAGCCAGGGCACATTGGAACTTGTGAATTGCGAACCGTTGGACAATGCCGCAATCGATAAGATTGCATATTTCATGATGCATTTGTATAACGAACAAACAACCAATATGGAGTTTGTGCAGTACCTTTATCAAAACCAAGTAAACGTGCGAGTGACAATTACTTGGTGGCAGTAATAATAAAGTGTAACATATGGATGTGGACTTGGATGTGTACTTGGACTTGAGTGTGGTCTGCGGAATAGAGCGGGGGATAGATCACTTTGCGGCAATGGACTAGCATGCTGCTTAGTGGTCTATCCCCCGCTCAAAGGGTATCTTTACGTGACCTTGACCCACATAAAATGTATAGTTGGTGGGGGTATAAAAAGGGCAAACCAATTGGATAGATACACCACTTTCATACCATGGCTCCACTTGACAACACCGTGTTCCATCGCGACAGAATTTTTTCAATTCTGGAGGTAATACCTGTAGAAGTTATAGAAGCAGAGGACCAACTACCTGCGGTTGACCAGGAAGAGGAGGAGGAAGAAATTATGGATATTGAAACGGACTCTGACGAAGCTGGTTTAACGGATAATGAAATGGACTTGCACGCCTACGAAACATTAGAGTCATCATCTGAGTCGGAAATTGAAGAAGAAGAAGAACAAGACACTCCTCATCGTCCAATGGATAGGACGTTAGTAGCCAGAAGAATTATGTATTGTCATCGCTACCTATTTCGTGATGAGAATGATTCCGACTCTGATGGTGATGTTTCACCTTTGTAAAAAGTTTAAACAAAAAGTTAAAAAAAGAATGTGAGCAGGGGATAGAGCACTTTGTAGTAAATGATGCTGCTTAGTGCTCTATCCCCCGCTCAAAATAATAATTCCAAATGGCCTTGACCTATATAAATTTTGCTCAAACAGACGTCTTTAAAAAAACTTGTACAAATTATTGAATCTAGACCAAATATCATCAATTTATCAAGCCTACTGATAAATTTATTACAAACGGTTGTGTAAAGGCTAAATTTAGCACATGATTGATAACCTGTTTCTATATGACGTCACTTTCCCCACCTATCTGCCTCGGATATAAAGGATCCCTGTGGAGTGCGCTGCTCATTATTGCGTGGACATTCACAGAGTGTGCATTCAAAGCCAAACTGTTTGAAATGGCTCTTTGCGACATTTGTGGGGAAATTTTTCACCCTACACAGAGAATTACATGAAGACGAAGATAAAAAAGAAGATATTACCATGGATGAAATAGACTTAGACTCAATTGACCGGTTTTTGGAAGAGCATCAGAAGCAGACGGAATACTGGGACAGCTATCTACAGCAAATGCAAAGAAGAAGACCTAGTGTGATACAATTTGCTGGTGCTGGACCATCTACTGCTACAAGACCTATTGAAGAAGAGGACACAGAAGAAGAGGACACCGAAGAAGAGGATATGGAAGAAGAAGAACTGGAAGATGTAAGACAACTGCGCACCACGGCCTTGCCAGGACGAGTTGTAACACATTTTAAAATTAATAACGTTCAATTGGAACTGGAAACATTCATAACCCAGGCTAAGGAACTTGTTGGTCAAACTTTGAGGGAAGAATTACAAAGGCTAAATTTTATTAAATTTGGAATGGTGTTAGAGGCTATGTTTAACAATACTGGTGGTGAAACAGCATTGAGAGCATTCATTACCAAAAATCGAACCCTTACCTTCACCTCCGACATTGATGATATTATTGAAGAATGCTTGGAGGAACTTATAACCAAACTCCAAGAACATGAAGGAAGAGGATCTGGATGGACTTTGTCATCAATCGAAGGTATGGATGTTAGGGTTCATAAACATGGATATGGTTTAAGAGGTAGTAGTTTTATCCCTCTACCAAAGAAGATCCAAAACACTAACTCGTGTAGAAATGTTCAAAATGAGGGTAATGAATGTTTCAAGTATGCAATGTTAACCAAGTATGTTAAAAACAATCCTTGTAGAGTTGGTAGAGAATACTACGAGAATGAACACCGCTACAACTTTCAAGGTCTTACTTACCCAGTTACTTTAAAAGATATTGACAAATTTGAAAAGAAAAATCCTGGCGTTTCAGTCAATGTTTTTGGTCTGGATGATTCGAACAACGTTTATCCTTTGCGGGTAGTAAAGGTTGAGCAAAGAAACCACACGGATTTGCTATTGATAACTAAGGGTGAAATTTCTCATTATGTATGGATAAAGGACTTTGAAGCCTTAGTTGTAAAACAATTGACCAAAAGAGTAAATAGGATTACAGTTTGCAAGAGATGTTTCTGCTTTTCTTGGAAAGATTCAATACATGGAGGATTGGACTGGTTGTCGGAACATAAAAGACTTTGCAACGAAAATTATGAAGTAAAGATAAGTCTTCCACCGCCTACCCGAGCTACAATACAATTTAACAAGACAGTTCACCAATACCGAATTCCACTAGTGGTCTACACAGATTTTGAATCAACGTTAGTACCACAGGAGCTGCCGGACGGCGAAGTGACTAGAAGAACAAAATATCAGTTGCATCAACCCAACAGTTTTTGTTTACTAGTTAAATCAACCTTGTCTGAAAACCAATTGCAAGACTATGGTTTAACATCCACTCCAATACTCTACCGTGGTGAAGAAGCCGCTAAGTATTTTGTAGACCAACTGTACGATATTGCTGGAAAGGTTCAACGCTTGTTCGGTAATATTGTACCTATGGAACCTTTAAACCAAAATCAACAAGAAGAATACAATTCAGCATCAAGATGTTATTTATGCAAAAAGAGCTTCAGTGAAGAAAATCCAAAAGTAAGAGATCACGATCACCTGACAGGGTTATACAGAGGAGCTGCTTGTAATTCATGCAATATAAATTACAAACTGCCAAACTTTATTCCTGTCGTTTTACACAATCTTAGCGGCTACGACTCCCACTTTATTATCCCGGAGTTAGGAAGAGATGACGGTAAAATTGATGTTCTTGCTACAACATTGGAAAAGTACATTGGCTTTTCAAAAACAGTAGGTAAAATTAAACTTCGCTTCGTAGACTCTTACAGATTTATGGCATCTAGTTTAGCCAAATTGTCAGAGAACCTAAGAAGAGAAGACCTAAAAGAAACCAGAAAAATTGTACCTGAAGATAAATTAGACCTAGTATTACGGAAAGGAGTTTTCCCCTATGATTACATAACGTCTGCAGAAAAATTCGAAGAAACCAGTCTGCCACCAATTGAAGCCTTCAACAGCAAATTAAACGAAAGTGAAATCACCGTTGAAGACTACAATCATGCTTGTAATGTTTGGAACCAACTAAACATTCAAACCTTAGGGGAATATTCTGACTTTTATATAAAATTGGACGTAACTCTGCTGTGCGATGTGATGGAAGAATTTCGAAACACCTGCTTCTCCGCCTATGGACTGGACCCTCTACACTCGTACACATCTCCAGGATTAGCATGGCAAGCTATGCTAAAGTCAACCAACTGTCGACTGGAACTTCTAACGGATATTGATATGGTGCTTATGATGGAATCTGGTGTACGGGGCGGTTTGACACAAGCTGTAACACGTCATGTCAAAGCCAACAACAAGTACATCCCCGGCTTCGACGAGCAACAACCATCGGTCTACCTTGGCTACTTTGACGCAAACAACCTTTATGGTTGGGCAATGTCAAATCCGCTTCCCTACGCTGACTTCAAATGGATTGACCCGGCCGCCATCGGTGACATCTCACAGATTCCGAAAAATGGTCCAAAGGGCTATATTTTGGACTGTGATTTTGAATATCCGGAGCACCTTCATGACCATCACTACGACTTGCCTCTCCTAGCCAAAACTGAAGTTTCACCGACAGGAAGATGGCCAAAATTGATGATGACCTTGGAGAATAAAGATCGCTATGTGGCTCACTACTGGGTAGTTCAACAGGCTCTCGAATTGAGTCTACGTATAGTGAGAATTCATAGAGCAATTGAATTCACCCAGTCTTGTTGGTTGAAACCATATATTGATTCCAACACTACAAGAAGAGCTGCAGCGACAACAGCATTTGAAAAGGACTTCTATAAATTAATGAACAATGCCATCTTTGGGAAGACCTTGGAGAACAAAAGAAAACACAAAAATGTAAAATTAGTGAGTGATCCTAGGAAATTGGAAAAATTAGTGCAAAAACCAAATTTCGGAACATCCATGATTATAAACGAAAATCTAGTTGCTGTCAGTATGAAGAAAACAACAATAGTCATGGACCGTCCGTTATACATAGGTATGTCGATTTTGGACATAAGTAAAACCCTGATGTATGATTTCCATCATAACAAAATGGTTAAACACTACGGAAGGGAAAACATTGGAGTCGCATACATGGATACGGACGCGTTTATCTACTGGATAAAGACTTTGGACATGTATGAAGACCTAAGGACCTTTCCATACAAAGAAGATTTCGACTTTTCTGACTATCCGAAGAACCATCCAAATTTTAATGAAAAAAATAAAAAAGTAATTGGAAAATTTAAAGATGAAGCAAATGGAATGCCTTTAGAAGAAATAGTGGCGCTGATGGCAAAATTGTATTCATTTAAGATGTACCACGAGAACAACACACCCACAGTGAAAAAAGCAAAAGGAGTGAAGACATCTTATTTGAAAAAACACGTAACATTTGACCACTACAAGACTTGTTTGTTTGAAGATACTACAATATCAGCAACATTCAACAATATCCGAAGCTTCAAGCATCAAGTCTACAGTGTCACCGAAATTAAAAAAGCACTGTCAGCTCGGGATGATAAAAGACATATTTTGCCTGACAAAATCCACACTCTTCCTTTCGGCCATTACTCCCTAAACCCTATCAACTAGTAACCTATTCTTCGTCCTTCTACAACTTCGACCTTATTCCTTTCTCCTTCCGTAAAAAAATGGGGAACACGGCAAGTCCAACGCCGTGTTCCCCATTTTTTTACACAAATTTGGATGACCTTGACCCATATAAATGATGTGAATATTTAAAACAACATTCATTGTGATTATACATGTGATACAACAAACATTGAAACCTGCAATATGAAGGACTTGAAGCAACAAATTGTCAACGAACTTCATAAACCTGCAAGAAGAAAGTTTCCACGAAGAAATACGGTGATAAAAGGAATTAATGATTTATATCAAGCAGATTTAATAGAAATGATTCCTTATAGCAAACAAAATAAAGGATATAAATACATATTAACTGTTATTAACTGCTTTTCAAAAATGGCAGATGCTTTACTGCTAAAAGATAAAAGTGGTAAAAGTGTTACAAAAGCAATGGAAATAGCTATACAAAGAGACAAACATACAATTAAACATTTACAAACTGATGATGGAAAAGAATATTTTAATAAGGAATTTGCAAATTTAATGAAAAAACACAATATAAACCATTATTCAACCAATTCAGAGGTAAAAGCCTCAATAATTGAAAGATTCAACAGATCCTTAAAAAGTGCAATGTATAAAATGTTTTCCAACAGAGGATCGCACATATGGATTGATATATTACCGAAACTTATAAACGATTATAATAACAAGTTTCACAGAACTATTGGGATGAAACCAAACCAGGTGACTAGCAAAAATGAAAAACTGGTATTAAAACGTATAAAAACAAATACTAAACCAAAAGTTGAAAAACTAAAGCCTAAAAAATTTAATGTGGGTGATAAAGTGCGAATAAGTAAATATAAAGGTGTATTCAGTAAAAGATATCTGCCAAATTGGACCAATGAGGTCTTTACTGTATTCAAAGTACAACCTACAGTACCCGAGACATATATTTTAAAGGATAATAAAGGACAATTGCTTGAAGGAGGGTTTTATGGACATGAAATGTTAAAATCAACAGTAGGCGATGTATATTTAGTTGAAAAGGTGTTGATACGGAAAAAAGATAAGGTTAAAGTACGATGGTTAGGATTTAATAAGACGGAAGATTCTTGGATACCTAAAAAGGATTTGATATAACGATAGAGAATCATTTTAGGTTGAACCATTACAAAGGATGGAGATAGTACCACAAAAAGAGAGTTTTACTATTAATAATATAGATGAACTCACAGTGGATAATTCAGAATTCAATAGTGGGAAACATGGCAATTTGTTACCAAACACTGTGCGCTGTCTGGTTACCGGACCTTTCAACTGTGGAAAAACTAATGTAGTATTCAATTTGATTACAAACCCTAAAGGATTACGTTTTAATAATTTATATGTATTTTCAAAATCACTACAACAACCAAAGTATCAATTATTGGAAAAGATACTAAGTAATGTGCCTGAAGTTAAATACCTAAAATTTAATGCAAGTGAGAGTGTCATGCAACCACAAGAAGCTAAACCATTCTCCGTGTTCATATTTGACGATGTATCTTGTGAAAACCAAAACATAATAAGAAATTACTTCGCTATGGGTCGACATAACAACATAGATAGTATTTATATTGGCCAAACTTACAGCAAAATACCGAAACAACTCATTAGAGACAATGCAAACATGTTAATTGTATTTAAACAGGACGAAACCAACCTAAAACATATATATTTTGATCATGTAAATGCGGATATGACATTTGAACGATTTAAAGAGTTATGTGGAAAGGCTTGGGCTGAAAAGTATGGGTTTCTAACAATTATGAAGGAACAACCGCTAAACAATGGTCGATACAGGATAGGATTTGATAGATTTATATTAATACATTGAACATGGTATAAAACATTCATTGTTGTACAACACGTCTTGCTACAAACATGGTTAACCAAGAAAAATTAGTCAAAGAAATAAAATCACTTAGTGATTCTATTCGGGCTAAAAACAGAGCATTAAAACTAGGTATTAGCGAGAGGGAGAAATTCCTTGAATCTACTTTTAAACCTATTACTGAACCTTTAAAACAATTAAACAAAAAATTCGCTAAACCTGTATTGGAAGGAGATGCGATTGCACCTATCACAAAGTTTGAAAGAGAAAGTGTAAAATATGAAGGTTTTAGTGACGAAGACCCGGAATCCTCTACATATAGTGGCTTTACCGGAGCAGAATCTGAAAGAGAGCTAGAATCACCAGGATATAGTGAAAGGGGACCTGAAGAAGCACCAACTGCTAGTGAAGAGGAAAAAAGAGAAGAGGCAAGAGAAGGACCGTCAAACATAAGCTTGTTGGGTGAAAACATTCATAACAAAGGACCTTTAGGAAGGAAATACATGGTAAAAATGTTACTCGGAACAATTCCTAATAAGAATTACCATAGTTATGGAGCGAGATTAACAGAAGATGGTTTAATGATAGGTAATAGCCCGTTAAACGTTGACGAACATGATAATATTGTTGTTGGTGATCAAAGATATAAGGGCACAAAAGGATTATTTGAATTATTATTTGAAAATAAGCCTTCAGTATCGTTAGTAAAGGAAAAAGACATGGAAGCATATAAAAAGATTTTGGAACAGACAAATGCATATAGGAGAAAGTATTTACCTGACCAGCTTCCTTTTAGATCTAAGTCTTTAAAATATAGAGAATTTGTATCCAAGTTAATACCAACTAGAAGACAAACAATGCCGTTAACACAAAGAAAACCTGTAAAACGAAGATTTATGGCATCCACTTTGGATGTAAGTGCTCAGGAACGAAGAAAAAGAAATAAGTCTGTTACAGGTACAGGTTTAATGAAGAAACTATATAACACAAATGTGATTTATTACAATAATATCAATAAATTGGTGGATAGAATGAAACTAATACATGAAGCTAAAGAAGCGGGTCATACAGGATTGGAAAACGAATGGGTGGCTTTAGTGGATGAACTCCGAAACCGTGGGGTAATCTTTTAAAAATGCGTTACTCCTTAGAGTACTATTCAGTTGCACTATGAGTGTTGACAAGTTCGGACGTTACTCCTCGGATGGGTTATATTATGCGAATAGTTTAAAAAGAAGTGCTGGTTTACCACAAACACCTGATGGAGATTATGATATGAGTAATAAAAGGTTAAAAAACATAAAAGATCCTTCGGATGAAAACGATGCAATAAACTTAAAAATATTAAAGGAAAAGATATCGCCAACATTAAAACTACAAAATAACACATATGACGCAGAAGATCATAGAATTATCAACGTTGGTAAACCAAATCAAAACGGTGATGCGATAAACAAAGGTTATTTGTCATCTGAATTAAAAAATACGTTAAAATTCAATGGGAAAACGTATAGTGCCAACAATAAACGTATATCCAACGTAGATGACCCTAAAGATGCAAAAGACAGCGTAAATAGACGCTATTTACATTCCTTGATACCTGAAAAGACAAAAGATGGATTTTCTTTTTATAAATTTGTTATTAATGATATAGGTTATCCAAAAAATGAAAATGATGCTGTAAACCTTAAATATATAAAAGATCATTGTATCATACGTGATGTAGGGGTTATAGATTGTTTTGGTAATTGTTTAGCAAATGTTAAAGATGGTTCGGCGCCATCAGATGGTGCAACAGTGGGTCAAATGATGGAAACCTTAAAACAAGAAACAACCTCTTTTGTAAAACAAGATCAAGTAGTATCGAAGCAAGGGGATGAATTCGTTCAAGGTAATGAAAAATTTAATTTATTAACATACAAAAATAATGCTTGGGATTGCATGGATAAAAAGTTATCAAATATGGGATGGGGTTATGAAAAAACATGATGCAGCTGCTTTATCACAAACCGTACATCTAGATCCAGATCGATATTTTAGATGGTTTACATGTAATAATAGAGTGATAAGAGACTTGGCACAAGGAAGAGAAGCAAATGATGCTGCAACTGTAGGACAGACCATTACAACATCATTAAAGGATAGTAAAGTGTATAATTGTAATAATAAACGTATAACAAACCTTAAAGACCCTGAACATGTAGATAATGCTGTCACTGTTAATTTTCTTGTAAAAGTTTTAGGTAATGCCATATTTGATTTACACAATCATTTTACACCAGATATTCTTCAAGGAAAATCAGGTCATAATACTTATGATGAATCCATGAGAGGTGAGTATATTAAGCGAGAAATTTATAATAAATACTTTATTAACCCTAAAACGAAACAGTTTAGATCATCAGATTGGGGTGATATTGATATTTAAGTAAATAACTCAATAAATGACTTCATTTATGTGCAACCTGTCATAGAGTTAACACATGAGTTGCACATTGCCATTATAAAAGGACAATAATGACGTTCAAGTACATCAGTCCATATCGAGACACTGCAAGAAAAGGAGGTGGGATCACGTCCACAGCGGTTTCTCTGTTAAGTAAAGCTTTAAAACAAATTCCAGTAGGATCCATAGTAAATAGAGCAATAGACGCATTACCATACGAATTTCATATACCAGGAGGTTATCAGTATTGCGGACCAGGAACTAAATTGAAAAAACGACTGGAAAGAGGCGATCCTGGCATAAACAAGTTAGATCAGGCTTGTAAAGAACACGATATCGCATATTCCACGTTTGCCGATTCAAAAAATAGATCAATAGCTGACAAAAAGCTTGCGGACATAGCTTGGCAACGAGTAAAATCAAGTGACGCTAGCATAGCAGAAAAAGCAGCAGCTTTAGCAGTAACAGCAGGTATGAAGGCTAAAACAGCAGTAGGAGGTGGAAGAAGGAGGAAAAGGAGAGTAAAAAGGAGGTCAACCACAAGAAAACATGGAGGAAATATAAAAAGAAGACGACGATCTACAAGAAAAGGCAGGAAGAAGCCCACCGTGTGGTCAATGGTAAAAAACGGGGCAGGTCTTTACCTAAGACCTTATCGTGCATATTAAATGAAAGAAATCAATTGGTCATACCACATAAAGCATTAACCAATATTGAATTATTTAAATATATTTCCTGTTTAAAAATACCATTTTTCCGCGGTGTGTTTATGAAAGACAGTTTACCAAAGAAAATGTGGCAAAATGAGACTGGAATTGTAAATTTGGATAATACTGAAGGGCCTGGCACCCATTGGGTTTGTTATAAGAAACTAAATAACAATGTATATTATCTTGATAGTTTCGGTAATTTGCCACCACCAAAAGAACTTCAAAATTACTTTAAATCTGCTAAAAACATATATTAAAACTATAAAAGAGAACAACCTGATAATACTTCAATATGCGGCCATTTATGTTTGGAATTTCTAGCTAAAAGTATCAGTCACTATTGAGATGTCTTCCTATACGGTATCATTAACAGGAAAATCGTCCACTTTACGAAGTATCCTTTTTCCAGCGTTACGCTTGCAAAAAGGAAGGTTTTGGGAGGCGGCACTATTGGATTTTACAACTTACAACTCTATTCCCAATGTTACGGAAGGTAAAAATAACGTATTGCATTATTATAAGGGAAAAGATGCCAGTGGGAAATTTACAGACTTACAAGAGTGCAGGTTACCCACAGGTTCTTATGAAATTGATCATATAAATGAATTTTTGCAAACTAAAATGGGAAAAGACAATATAACATTAAAAGGTAATAATAATACGATGAAAGCTGAAATTACTTCCAAATATTATATAGATTTTACTCAACCAAACTCAATTGGTGATTTATTAGGATTTTCCAACGATGAGCCTGTTTTAGAACCAGATGTAACACATTCCGGTAAGAAAACAGTAACAATATTAAAAGTCAATAGTATAGACATAACTTGCAACATTATACAAGGAGCTTACAGGGATGGGGCTAACACCCATATCATACATACATTTTACCCAAGTGTACCACCTGGATTTAAAATTGTTGAAAAGCCACAAAACCTGGTATATCTACCGTTGAACACCACTTTCATTTCAGACATCGTGTTGAGCGTATTGGATCAAGACGGTAACTTGGTAGACTTCAGAGAAGAGCCTATTACGATTAGATTACATTTAAAATCGACACTTTAATACAAAACCATGGGTTTAACATTTAAAAGCGAACAACCTACAGGAAACCGCATTAGTAGCTCTTCAGCTGTGGAGGAGTTAACACGCGAGAACATTCGTTTCTTAGAGAGAGTTGGATTAAAATTAACCGATTATGGATATACTGGATATAGCGCAGGGTCCAACATTCGACGAAACCCTATGGGAAAAAGAATATCACACCCACAACCCTTACACTTCATCGAAATTAAACAATAACGATGAAATTCGTATTCCCATACAACATCAAGACATTTACACACTACCATGTGAAAGTTACTTGTATATTGAAGGAAAAGTTACTAAAAAGGACGGTACTACTACTGGTACAACAGTTCCATTTATAAATAATCCTATGGCTTTCCTTTTTGATGAAATTAGATATGAAATATCAGGTGTAACAGTTGATTCTACTAAAAAAGTAGGTATTACAACAACTTTAAAAGGGATAACATCTATATCACCTAATGAAACCAATTTACTTCAACCTGCCGGATGGGTTTTACCTGAACATGATACAATCACTCCAAATACAAATGGATATTTTGATTTTCATATCCCATTACGTTTGTTGCTTGGATTTGCTGAAGACTATAGAAAAATAATATTAAATGTTAAACAAGAATTAGTTTTATTGAGATCTTCTAACGATAAAGACATTATTAAAGCTCCAGATGGTACAACAGATGCAAACTTAGAATGGAAATTAACATTAGACAAAATTGTATGGAGAGTTCCACATGTTAAATTAGCTGACGAGCATAGAATGCTACTATTAAGGAAGTTAAAGGCTGATCGTGATATTGTAATTCCTTTTAGAAGTTGGGAATTCCATGAACATCCAAGCTTGCCAGCTACGGATCGTCACACTTGGACTGTTAAAACATCTAATTACGTAGAACGAGCCAGGTATATTATATTTGGTTTACAAACAGGTAGGAGGGACAGCATCACAAAACATGCAGGCAAGTTTGATCATTGCAGCTTAAAAAATATTAAAGTTTATTTGAATTCACAATTTTTCCCCTATGACAATTTGAATGTGTCATTCGCTAATAAAAAGTACAGTATATTATACGATATGTATGCGAGATTCCAAAATTCATATTACGGTAAAACAAATACACCTTTACTATCACCAGAAGAATACTTAGATGGTTACACAATAGTTGTAATTGATTGTTCTAAACAAAATGAATCAGTAAAATCATCAAATGTTGACATAAAGATTGAAATGGAGTTTACTGCAACTATACCTGCAAATACAACTGCATACTGTTTAATTCTACATGATAAAATTGTAACATACACACCATTAACTGGAATTGTTAAAAATGTATTGTAAAAAACCGGTTTTGTTCCATTCCGCGAGTATAAAAGCAGAGCGTACAGGCCGCTCCTCATCAGTTTGTTGCCTACTGTTGTATGGGTAGCATCGTATTCAATATGGCTTCTCCTAGTGGTACACCTGAAAATGTGGTAGATATTGAGAAGGAGATATCTGAGTTTTTAGATCTTCAAGGTCACCAGGAAGGAGGTGAACAAAACATTTGCGGACAACTTCACGCCAGTAATAATGTCGAAGAAAAAGGTAAAAGAAGAAAGAATATACAAAAGAGAAAAAGGGATATTGAAGATCAATATTTCTCCAAACATATTGAGTGAGGTATTTTTGCGAATATTTTACCCAATCTCTTCCAGTTTGGACAAAAGTGTTTTAATCGGTGTTATGAAATCGACAGATTATTCCCCTACTGTAATTTTAACTCATGGACCCAAAATGATTTTGTTTACGGACAGTGCTTGGGAATCGTTTATGAAACACTTGCATCTGCTAGAATGCTATTTAAGTAGTAACATGTTTGGAAGAAAGACAAGAGTAGGACTTTTGGATTCAAATGTGGAAATCGATATTATTAAGCATCGTGGTGATCATCAGCTGCGGTTTAGAGACACAACAAGACATGATAACAAAATTCAACTTAATCGAGAGGAGTTTTTCATTTTAACTTGTGCTACTGAACCAATAACAAGATATTTGAGACAACTGGTGTTTTCAAGTTCGATTATTAAAGATTATCTGGAAGACACTTTGGACAAACAACCGGACGCACCTATATTATATGGACCTGTGGATACTTCTATATTTAATAGAGTTCCTCATGAAGTACAGATGTGAAGACAATTGGAAAAGTACGCTCAACTACATAAGAAATCAGTAAAACAGGAAGAAGAGGAAGATGGAGGAGAAGAATCAAGTGTTAGTGATGAAAATGAAAACAAGGAAAATATAAAGATGGAAACTTAAATGACAATGGTTAGTTTTTAAAACAATAACCAACATTTTGTGGGGTTAGGCCTATTGGGGACGGTGCCCACGTTAAATATACACCAACGCGCCAACAACTGTACGGCCTGGTATAAAAGTAGTACCTACCGTGGTGTGGAAATCAGTTGACCTCCTGACTTCGTAATGAGCAGACGTGTGACCTTCAAAATGGACAAGGGAGAAGAAGAACAAGTAAAGTCCAAGCCTGGTATTATTGAGTTTCAAGCGTTTCGTGGTAATGATGATAGATTCATTATAAAAGAACTTGTGTTTTTGGACATGAATACAAGTGTTCCTTATTCGTTTTTATTTAAACCACCATGTTCTTATTCGTCTTTAACTAGTAAAGCCGCTACTACCAACAGATGGATTTCAAAACACTTCCATCATATCGATTGGTATGATGGTTTTACAAGTTACACGGCCTTGTATCACATTATGCATCACTTTTCAGACAAGTTTACCAATATTTACACAAAGGGGCTGGAAAAGAAAAGATGGATCGAAGGATTTACTCATGTTCCGGTTAATGATGTGGAATTGGATAAGAATTATCAATACATGCTGGAAACCATATGTATTTGTACAAAAAGCCCAGAACATGATAAAGATAGACATTGCGCTTTGAAAAATGCCTATAAACTCGCCTCTTACCTTCAAAGTGGGGAAGTGGGGAGTGGTGGGGGTAACGGAGAGTATATAAGTGGGGAGCAGACAGGGACCTGGCATGAGTATTACTCGAGATTCCGAGACGACAACATCTCCGAGCAAGAAGACGATCTGTAACCTGACCATGGCATCTCACCAGTTCCTTCAGACTTTGGTCGAGCAGTTCAATGCTCACTCCAAATCAACAATATTACCTGTAAAGAAGTGCTCGGAACTAAAAGACGAGAAGCACTACATAATCCATGCTATGAAGAAGATGGAGACTACAGTTGGGGAGGCCATCTGCTGCAGTCTCAGCGAGGCGCCGTTTACTCCGGGGGATGAACCAAAGTTCCAGGTGTACCTGCCCAAGAGATTCGTCCATCTTCTACAAAACGAGGATCTTCGCTCTATTCAACCCGGGTGTCTATACCTGGTGTCCCACGGCTGCACGGGTAGCAATTCTACAGAGTTGACTATCCACATCGCTGACAAGCAGCAGTGTTAGATTTAAGTTTTAATGTTGTACATATGTTGTTGTTGTAATGTTTTATAAATAAACGAATCATAAAAAAAAATAAAAAAAACAAAAAAATGCAACATATCAATATGTGACAAACTTCACGTATTGATATGTTGCATTTTTTTTTAAACTTCGCGGGTAACCTTGACCTTTGACCTTTGCATTTCACAATTACCCCCACTACCGTAATTACCCCCACTACCGCACTAGGATTCAAACCTGCTTGGATGCGAAAAACGGTCAGTCTGTTGCCAACTAGCAAACGATGAGCACCTTGTACGAGCTTTGCTTACAACGAGTTATAACTGACGCATCTTTATTCCAGACGGCTTTACGAGATAATATCCCTATAACAGTAAAACAGGATATCGAAGAGTACAAGAAAGATAATAGAGGGTATTCGGGATACTCCTGGTATAGGTTCCAAGACGGGGAAAAGTTTTGTAGGCCTTGTGGCAATGCTGCCGTCAGAGACCTTCGACGGTTCGTACAGGAAGGTGGTAGAAAACAGTTCGGATTTCTAGCACCGATGTTTAGATTTGAAAACTACAAGGACACCTGTGCTATTTGTTCCATCCCACTGTATCAATGGAAAAAGTTTAGAAGTGTTTAATTGGATCTTCCATACCCCCACCACCATTACCCCCACCACTTTTTCATGTACCTCTAAACGCTGTGCCTCGGCTTCATTTCTACTCCAGCAGCCGACCTAGCAACATCAGGATGTCTCTGAACGTCAGTTGCGCAAGTTACGAGGAGGTGAGCATCAAGACTCAGCAGGAGCTAAACGACTTGTACAAGGAGTTGCAGCTCATGGTGGCACGAGGCTACCGTATAAACGTGCAAGTTTACGCTTGCAACATACGGAACACCCGGCAGTCAAAAGAAGAGCCTGGACACTCCTCCACGGCTTCCTCACCGGCATCGATGAAGACCGAGCCAGACAACTTGGACTACTTCAGCTGACTAGCAGTTGTCTCCCTTGTTCTTACAATAATAGAATATGTATATTTTTTCATTATATTAAAGAAGTAAAAGAGCAAAAACACCTATCTTGTTACTGACATATGAGCTCAGTAACAAGATAGGTTTTTTTAAAACACAATTTGGATGACCTTGAAACTTCCCCCTCCACTGCTTTGCTACCCCCACCACTTGACTATTGATGTACATGGCACATCACAATTGGAAACCTCATTCCATCTTCAACAGCCAAACCGACAACATCAACAATGGCAAACCTACCAACGGATAATACATGTCCTCACGTTTGCTGTGACTTCGTCCACGAGTTGGAGAAGAGGATGCAGGAGAGGGCGATACGAAGAAAGCAGATACACTCAGAAAATATCATGATAGTCAACGGCTATCTTTTATTGTTCGGCCTTATTATGGTTGTACTTTTCATACTGTATGGCATAGTCACATGTGTCGGCAAGGTTGCAGAAGAAAACGCTCGCCACCATCAATTGGAAAGTTTCAATGTTACTTTGTAGGGTTTCCTTTTTTTAAAACTCCGTTTGGATGACCTTGAAAATTCCCCCACTACTCCACCACACCCCCACCACTTCACCATGTTCCTGCATGAGCATCACATCAACCGTCATTCCTTGTCCGACAAGCAACCATGGCAGACAACAACACCATCAGCCAAGCTGACTCCACTACTGATGTTGGTACAAGTACGGGTTGGACACTGTCGATCGATAGTGTACACTATTTGGAAACGATTTGCGAACGGATGAAGGAAATACTGCGGGACAACCCTGGGATCATAATAAAAATGAATTTAAATTATGATTGGTCCCAAGTTAGAATGCAAGGGGACGATAACAACGGTCAACAATCTCCACAATATTCGCCCATGTCCCCGATCTACCCTTACGGCGAGTCTGACGTCGATGAAGATGAGGCAAATGAGGATGTGGGGGACAACGAGGCTGAAGAGGAGTAACCTTCATTCCTTTTTTTTTAAACCCAAATTGGATGACCTTGAGAATTCCCCCTCCACTATTTCCTTTTTTAAAACCCAAATTAAATGACCTTGAAAATACCCCCTCCACATACTTTTGGTTTACCCCCTCTACTTTTCAATACTGTTACCACAGTCTGTAGCTCACATCATTCCTTGCTTAGCTATCATGGCGGACAGCACTCTTTCTCAAGTTGACTCCACTACGGATGAAGAATGGCCATTTTCCTGGAATGTTCATCTGCAAGACTCGGCAGAAGTGGATATGTTGCATGAGAAATTGGTGTATGTATTAAACGAAAACCCCAACATTGAATGTAGAATGACTATGGATTTCGATGCGACAGGGGTCCACACTCAACCTTCCACTTCCAGCCAGCCTGAACCTCAGCTACAGCCGAAGAACTTTACACATCTTTACACTCCAATACGGCCGGAGGATGTGGTTATCAGCGAGGCAGACTCTACTACAAGTTATATTGAGCCAACGAATTGGAAGCTTGTTGTTGACACCTTACACAAGGTCGACTTAGTATGTGACAAATTAAAGGAATTGATGATGCAAGATCCTGGTCTTCGTTTTAAAATTGATTTGTTTTTCATCTGGGGAGCACCTGCACGGGGCTCTTCGTCTGACAGCTCTCCAAGTACAACGGACGAGGAGGAGGAGGACGACTAGTTATCTTTTTTAAAACTCCGTTTGGATGGCCTTGACCTTTCCCCCTCCACTGAGTTTATTTAAGGTGCACTCTCAATGACTGCAGCATCATTTCATCGCGCACCTTCACCACAGCAACATGGAGAGTCGACTCAACTACTGTTGCGAACAGAAATGTTTTTCATGGCCAAATGACATTGATGTTGCGGATGGCCTGGCGTGTAGAAAATGTGAAGCTTTTGGTCAATGCATGTGTAAGTGCAAGTCTTGGAAGAAGCCGAAACCAGAGTTGAAGACATTCCATGTGTACCAGATGAGAGGGCATAAGTACACTTGTTGCCCTGAACGTTGCATTGAATTCACACTAAAACAGCTAACTGGCTGCAAATTGTGCAACAATCATTTTGCAGGTTTTTGCAAACATTATTTAGGAGCCTGTCAGTACAGATCAAGTTGGCATACAGAAGCACTCACTATCAATGAAATCGCTATAGATACACAAGAGTAGTCTTTCTACTCTTTTCTTTTTTTAAAACTCCATTTGGATGACCTTGACCTTTCCCCCTCCACTCACCTTAGTTTATATAAACCCCATTCCCACTGACCACAGCATCACTTCATCGTGCTCCCTCGTCAAAGCAACATCAACTATGGAAAGTAAGCGCATCTCATGTTGCGAGCATAGGTGTTTGGAGATACAAGGCGTCACATATTGTGCAAAGAAGCGTTGGGAGGAAGAGACGGGGACAACCTATTTCTGTGAGGATAAGTGTTTCCTCTTACCAAAGTGGCAAGTGGATGGGCTGGCCTGCCGGCAATGTGAATGCTTCGGATGTTGCAGGTGTAGATGCAAGAACCAACAGCTGCCACCACCGGTACTACAAACTTTCAAAATCTACAAATCCAAATACTTTTATACTTGTTGTCCGCAGCGGTGTATTAAATTTCACTTCTCCAGTCTTACCAATTGTCGGAAGTGCTACGGACAACCTGATGGGTGGTGCACCTGTTTTCTGGACTCCTGCCGCTACAGATCGGATTGGTTTACAGATCCGTTGGAAATTGATGAAGTCGCCCAGGAAGCACAAGAGTAGTCTTTCTACTCTTCAACTTTTTTAAAACTCCATTTGGATGACCTTGGGATTTCCCCCTCCACTTCCCCATATACCTAGAGTACACGGAGCCTGACAGTCAGTCACTCGGTGGCTGTCGTGGGGTGCGCATCGGTGTCGGCGCTCCATTGTTAGGTTTTCTAGGTCACGGTAATATCAAATTGTTGGTGTTGTGCTGGTTCAAGGTCACCTGAGGGATAACCGATTGCCCATTTAGGCAGAGTAATGTCGGAAACTCGAGTTTAACTTGGCACTTTTGCCGTTTCTCGTCGAAAATTCGCTCCAAGTGGTCAAGGTCACGGGGACTCGGACTGAAACTCGGAGCGTAGTGCGAGAAACGGCAAAAGTGCCAACAAATTTTAAGTTTCGGCATGACCTTGACCTTAGTGGCGTCGGTGACGTCGTTTTGATGACGTAAGGGGTGATGACGTCATCAGCACGTCATTTCTGTGACGTCATGGGTGTGACGTCATCGAAATGACGTCATTGGTGATGACGTCATCGATGACGTCATCGATTGCGTCATCGATGACGTCATCGGTGAGGTCATTGACCTCGATGACGTCATCCCTCAGGTGACCTTGAACTGAGCCAGCACCAACAATTTGACACTACTATTGTGAATATCAGTAATCACCAACAACTACACATATGTACAGATGTACATTAACATACGACTAAAATACCCAACCCAATTCCAATGTTATTCTAATAGGAAAATTTCAAATTTAATTTGAGAATAGTGCCCTTACTTAAATCCAATTCTTATAAATTTTTAGCGAAAACAACTACAGACCAATCATATCCAAAGACAGCAAAAATTTAAAATCGATTGGGAATTGTAGTAGGAGTTCTCCTAATAAAAAAAAGCACTAGCGTATTAAATAACAGTAGATAAGTTGACGTTTGTCACCCATTCTAAAATTTCGTTTTTTAGAAACATTCTAAAATTATTTTCTAAAATAACAATAAATGAAAAAATATAATGTTATTAAACCATTAAAAGGCTGTCTGCTTTACCATAATGACATTATACGGTTCTATATTTTTAACAACCACGTCCCCTATGTGTGCAGGCATGAAGCCCCGGGTGAAGAACCACTACCGAGCCCACCAGCTGTCCGTGTGGCTGCGGCTGGTCCCTGAGCTCCACCGGGCTGGGATGGAGGACGTCGTGGCTAGACATAACCTGTTCCGCAACCACGACGACCCGAGGCTCTACGACGGCATGGTACGTCCCGACCCTCTGCGACGCCTCCAGGACATCCGGAGCCGAGGGAACCTGACGGTGGCGGAGGTGGTGCTGCCGGTGACCACGACGGACCCACCTCTGACCACGTGCATGACCGTCCACCACCCGCACGTGGTAGGCAACTCCTCGACCATCACCCACCTGGAGGCCGCGGGGTACGCCGCTTACTCCACCGCCTTCAACGTCACCGTCGCCGTCGGCTGTTCCCTCCTCATCCTCAACGTCCTCATCTTCGCTGCGGTCTACTACCAAAGGGACAAGACGAAACTGGAGATGAAAACCTTGCAGCAGCAAAAGTCTTTCGGCAACTTTGACTCGATGGGTAAATTTCATCACGCTTCTTCGGCCAGTGTTATTGTTGACATCGAACGAGACGCTTCCACCATAATCTTCGCTGACGGAACTCTTCCCAGGAGTGGATCACCCGGTGCCAAGTCCCTGGCGAGGCTTCACCTCGTCAAGCCGTCTATATCACCTAACATACACCCCAATCTCTCTTCCACCCTTCCACGGAACACTACATTTAAGTCTATGGACACGATCGGTCCGCCTAACGGATCTATTCCCTTACCGAAAACCCCTCCTCCTAAAACGCGAGCGCTCCCTGATACCTCTTCTTCTCTGAATCCACCTTCTAGCCTGGCGTCCAACACAGTCAATACCATCAAAGTCCCAGCGGCGGCCATCAGTGAGATGATCGGGTGATAAAAGTGTATTCCCCAGTCCTTCACACACTGTACATAATACAAACACGACCTGTGGGGATGCAAATACGTTACTGTAAGGCATATTTATGACATCTTACTTGAAAAAAAGAAAATAGTAAGCAGAGCAAACCATAAGGAAAAATACATATTAAATGTCTTACAAAACCGTATATGCACTCCCTATGGTTTGTTTATAACACTTTTATACTCATTGTCAATTTGTATATGTAGGTATAACTAACGTTATCAGATTTAACCGTATTGGCTTCGGGACATCAAATATCTAATGGCTAAAACTATATATTTTATACCAAACTATCTATGTCTCAATTTGATTGTAACATTTGTGTATTTTAAATAATCATTTGGTTATTTGAGTTCATTTTACAACTCGTTTATGAAGCGTGCTTTAGTTTTAACAATTACTATTCATAAAAAGTGCAGTTTTCAATTGACATAAATATTTTATATTGTTACATTGTTGAATCTCAACTTTGTATTTTATTTGTAAAATCAACGGCATATAAACATTTTCACTAATTTAAAACGATCACTATTACTTAGTTCTACAAAACAAAATTATTTATTATTTTTATTAAGTCTTATTTGACAAGATTTACTTTAAAATATTACGTTTTCATAATAATTAATTATGAAATTACCATGTAAACTTTACGCTGTCTTTATTCTGCATTAGTATCAGTTAATAAGCATTTATTTTATGTAGGTTGCACTTATTTTTAAGTTGTCTTGATTTATAGTTGTTTGCAAATTTTTAATTCGTTCTTTGGTTTGCTGATCATTTAATTATTTAAGTGTTAGTTATACTAACATTGAAATGAAATTTTATTATTATACTTCAAGATAAATTTATAGTGCAGTTGTTTATACATAATAGTATTTGTACTAGTTTTGTATTTTGCATAAGATTTATTTTAAAACAAATATTTTATTAATATCCAAACATAAAGATGTGTTTAAAAAGTACGTAACACATTAAAACCTATTGTTTTTAGTATTTTTTATAGATTTACAAAAATGTAACAAACGGAAAGAAAGACATCTTTAACATTAGTAGAATATTACAAATCATCTTCATGAGGAAAGTTTAACTGTCAATTATTCTTACTTCAGACTAGGCGTACACTATTGTTTATTATTATTATTGTCATTAATATTATAGTAAAAAGTACTAAAAGTAATGACTAATTAATCCAAAATGGCACTATTATTAAACAAATAATAAACAACTATAAGATGTACCGTAAATGTTAATTTACATTGATAATGTAATAAACATTGATAAAAATGTTATAAACATTGATAAGTTTAGTTTATCTTTGAATCTTTTTTTATTTTGTTAAAGTAATACATTTTCTGTAAAAGTTGTAAATAATAAATAAACAATTTATTACTGTTACGTCTTTGTTTTTATTCATTATCCATGATTTTGGTTGATCAACTTTTATTGATTGATTATGTACTCTATATAATGAAAAAGGCAACTTTGAAATCAACGAAAGTTATTGCTTACATAATTGCCTTCAGGTATCAAATAATCCTCAAAACAAGGGTTATTAATGTGATGAATAACACGCTGTATGTTTACAATTGATCAAGCACACCAACTCTCAGTCATTGCCAGATGGGGGTCTTAAAAAAATTTTATCTGTGAAGTTTTATATTTGTATTAACCTATATTTACATTTTGGACTTTTTATATTTCTTTTGGGCCGTTCTCCACAAACAGACAAATTTCTTACACGTGAGTAAACAAATCCAATCCACTTTGTTTGTGAATTGATATCTAAATATATAAGAGGGAAACCCCTCATTCACTCACTCACTGACTCACTCATTCATCACTAATTCTTCAGCTTACAGAATAGCTAGATTGCTGAATTTTGGTGTACTCATTCTTTAAGCTTAAGAGGGCGTTGGAGTGCCGCCATGTTGGATTTATTTCCCATAAGACCAATGCTAAACTTGTCCCCGGCATTTGTCATATAATTTATTTATTTTTTGTCCGATTGGTTCAGAATAAATAGCGTTTGAATCACAATTAAATTCCCCATTCCTTTTGCGAGGTCGATTCTTTGTAAATAACTTATAAAATTCTGTAGAAAATGTTTTAAAAGTAGTAAAAAACTTGCTTTGTTATTTCAAGTAAGTAAAAAACACTAATTTTCATAAAAAATTACTCTCGCAAACCAAATCCGCCTTGATGAACCCTTTATTTAGAGCTATAAACCATTATTTTCTGATTATTAATAAAAGAGTTATTTGACATCCCGTTTAACATTGCTCTTATGGGGGAAATGCGGAATTTCGATTGACTCCAACGCCCTCTTAAAGTAGGAAAGTCTGACTAATTTCATATTAATATTCACAAAGGGCTATGCCATAGACGTCTTAAAAGTTACCAGGTTATTCTTATATGGAAGCAACACTTTTGTATTTTAACACTTGATTAAAGTATCATTAATTTTATAAACAGCTGTTCTCATTTTAATTATTGACTGAAGATTAGTAATAAAAAAAACTTGACAATATTATAGACTTGCGGCGAGTGAGCGTAGCGAACAAGCTAAACCTGACGGGGTGAGAGCGCAGCCAACGAGCTAAACCTGATGGTGAGTGAGCGTAGCAAACGACCTCAACTGAAGGTCAAAAAATTTCTCAATTTGGCATTGCGAAGCATGCCGGTTAAGCTAGTACAGTATAAGGTAATCAATCAATCAATCAATCAATCAAATCAACTTTATTAACTTTTGTACATGGTACAATAATAGAGTCATTGGTTTAACTAATAATAGTATCCTACAAGTACATGAATGGTTTTACATTGATACAAAAATTAAAATACAGCAACTAAAAAAAAATAATAAAACAATAAATAGCCTAGGTCTTTAATTCTGAGGGAATAAACAATTTTTTACATGCGCATCAGTTGTGATCAGTTTGGAAAAACTCCTCAAAGGAGTAAAATGGAAAATTTAATAAATAGCCTCTCAACTGTTTTTTAAAAGAATTCATATTAGTTTCGTCTATAAACTTTTTAGGTAAATGATAAAGGAATTTAGTGCCTAAATATGTTGTTTTTTTTTTCTTAAAAAATTCTAAATTATGTGGATCAACGTGACGATTTTGTCGTGTGTTGTGTGTGTGGAGGCTGCTTTGTGCAACTGAATAGGGAAACTGTTTAACATAGTGGACAGTTTCAAGAATGATTAAATTATACACAGTTAGAATACCCAATTCAGTAAATAAATGTTTCACAGATTCAGTATTTTTTAATTTTAAAATTATTTTAATAGATCTTTTTTGCAGTAAAAGTAATCTATCTAAGTTCTTTTTGGTAGTAGCTCCGTAAATACAAATTCCATAAGATAAATAAGAATGGATAAGAGAAAAATATATTGTTTTTAAGGTTTCTATACTGCTAAAGTGAGACATCTGCTTCAAAGCAAAAATACTTTAAGAGATTTTGTTACAAGTATGGGAAATATGACTATCCCAACTTAAATTTTCATCTATAATCAAGCCTAGGAATTTTGTATTCTGTACCTGCTCAAGAGAATCTTCATCAACAAAAATATTTTGGCAACATTTTATTCCTTGTATTTTTGGTGGAAAAAGAGATAAAATTTGATTTGTTTGAATTTAGAAGTAGGTTTTTACTGTCAAAGAAACTTTTTATCATCGACAGGCCAATAAATGATGAAATTTCAATATTTTCCTGTGATTGCCCTGGTAATAAGTTCATTGTTGTCGTTTGCTTGATAATGACACTTTATTGACTGTTGTAACCATTCGCCAATCTAACGACGCGACTTATTGGATTGAAGATGATATAACAAATCGTATTATATTGTACCTCTTATAGTAAAGGTCAAAGTTTATTACTCACTCTATGTTGTTTATAAATTATTAAGTATGTCTTAAATGTAATTTTCATTATTAAAACTCTTTGACAGTTTCGCCTGACAACATTAAAAGCAATTACAAAAGATACAAGCAAGTGCTTCAATAAAAAATTCTAGACAATTATATGCCACCCCGTCCATGACCTCAAACTTTTAAGTAGAAAAAGATATAAATTTTATATAACGTCAGGGCAAGCTCGTTTGTTACCCTTACTTTCCTGTCCGTATATTAAGACGTAGTTTACAAGCTAAAATGGATTTAATTATCTCTCTTTGTGTAGAAATAAAGCCACTCAGTTTAATGAGGGCTTTATTTCAATTCAAAAAGAGGCAATTAAGTCAAATTGGCGAAAGTTCCTTCTTTCCCATTTTTAGTGTAAATATCAGGGATAGACTGGAACCTTAGTGATTTTTTAAACAAAAATAAGCCTATAATAATTTTTGATGTATACAGTATATATATAATTCTGTAAGCGAAATTTCTTGAGCGAAATTGGGATCGTTTTACGAATTGCAGGAAGATTGGAGTGGTCTCATATTAAAGGTATCGGTACCATGCACGAGATAAAGTTATCGGCGAATCTACCAGGAGACAAGGAATAACGTAAAACGTTCTCCATAAGAATAGCATGGGGATTCGTAAAACGTCTGCTTTATGTACATTAAAACATGTGTAATGGTTTGATTTTAAAACGAAAGATAGATAATAACACTGAGTGAAGAACTATTAATAACCAATTGACAAAATATACTTAGAGTGGTACTATACTAATACGTTTTCTGGCTGGGAGCGACTATAAAAATTCTACTTTCAGCGTTACCAACCTTTCAGACTACAGTATTAAACTATTGCAAATTGACTGCTGTAAAAGAAATAATAAAACCGGTTTTCTAGCTGAGCGTGTATGCAAATCATAAAAATATTCTACTCGTGATAGAGTGTTAGGTGATGAATTGGGGTTTGAGAAAAGCCTAAAGAGTATCAGTCAATAAAGTGTTGCTATTCTGTTAGCTGAATTTCCTCAGAAACCTTTTGGTAATTACATAGATTGTAGGATTCTTGGAGAGAGTTCAAATCAGACGTTTGGCCTACATACTAGGAAAAAAAAGTATCTGGTCAAAAACTTTAGGATAAAATAAGACATATATAAGCTTTTAAAGGTTCTCCTGAAGGACTTTCACAAAAGATTCTCCATGTAGGCCCTAAAGTGATTTTTACAATCTGCTTTTTACATGAAATCAAGTGTTTTATTAGGACAGGAGGGACGAATGTTGACAGTGAGTGAGGATGATCTAATTTAAGGTACCGTGTTAAAATTTGGTGACGAAAAATTACAAGTCTTACTGGAGCGAAAAAATCGATTTAATTTTTAGGATAAACAAGACAAAGAAATGGTTATAAGTAGGCCTATTGAAAGTTACCTATTGAAAAGTTACCTAAAATGGGTGCTGAGCATCCGTCATGTTTTTCTTCATTGTGCCGCTTAGCTCATTGGCAACGATTTCTTTCAAAAAACTTATTTTCTAAGATCGATATAGGTTAACAACAAATAAAATGAAGTATTTACAAATGGGTGGCTTAAAGGTACAGAATTGTTAAGAGTGCTTTGGAGGCAAATGACCTATTCAAACGGTATTTTAAAAATATTATATAAATTAAAATTAAATCTTTTCTAAAACATTCGTAGTGAATAATTATAGTCGAGTTTATACACCTGTTATACACCTTTAATATTATAGTCGAGCCACTAGTGTTTTATTTATTACTGTAAAGTTTAAGCTTAAGATGGCCAGTTGTTTTTCCGTGATGAATGACAAACTCGATTATCCCAATTGTATTACTATAAACTTATAAAAAGTAATCTTACACTTTAACCTGGAGGGAAGCTATATTTGAGTTATTGGTAAGGTGTATATTTCCGACTAGATGTTTAAAATAATACTAAAGTACATTATTAAATTACTTTTGTATAATTTTAAATAATTTTGATTATTTTTTTTAACCTTCTAACTCTGTTTTAAAACTTCAAACTCTCCCAACGTCCAAACTCTGTTTTCTATTTCAATTTTTAAGTTTTTTTTATGATTATTATTTTTATTTAATCTGTTCTTCCAACTCAGATTTTTAAATATATTATCTATTTGGTAACTGGGAGTTACGCCAGGGTTCAGACTATGGTTATTAACAGTTGTTAATTCTTTTTGTAGTTGGGTTTAATTGTACAATTAGAAGCAGTTGAAAATTTTTAATGTGGATAGAAATTATATAAAAGTAACTAACGCTACTTTACTGATATTACGCCGAACGAAATACCAATAAAAATGATTATTTTAGGGGCTTAATTATTATACTTTTGAAAATAATTATGAAATCACAATACTATTCAAAGTATCAGCCATTTACACCAAATCAAATGAAACTGATAAATATTAAGTACTCAACTAAAAATAGGTCGAGAATTCTGTTTTAAAAGAGGAAGCTTCGATGTGAAATTGTAACGGCTCTCTTAGATGAGAGAACGAGATAAAGAACCAACAAAGATCCCAGAAGGGCCCTGAATCGCTTTTGTTACAGTCAGGTCTGTTAACAGCCTTTCCTCGAACATTGTAAACACTGGGGCTTGGTTTTATGCCGTAAAGGAATATGCAATCTTAATCATTATTGACAACGAAGCACAGTGAAATTCAATATATAAAGTCTCCAAGAGGCGTTAGTTAATACCTGTTATTATAAGTTTCAGGTTAAAATTTTTTAGAAGAAATTGCAACAAAGATCCAATTGTTCTATGATGTACAAATATCTAATAAAAACAATGTTTTATTATGGATTTTATGTACAAATGATGTTTATTTAATATGTCACAAGCTTCAGGGGCTAACTGTAATCGTCAATTTGAACAAACTTGTGTTGATATATGTCAAAAAATCCTTCGCTTAGTCGCTAGCCACCATTTTTTTTCACTGAATAATTTTTATTCCCATCATGTTATGAATCATCATGTTAAGTTCATATTTTCGAATGAAAATTTATCATACCAATGTTCATTTTCTGGAAAATATATTTTCCTATGTGTATTTTCAAAGTGGCGGCTATTTTATTTTTTTTTTTTTTTATATTTTTAATACAAATTATTAAATAAATTTTTGTATTATTGGTTAAATAATTTGTCATCTTTTTGGTCACTAGTAAAATTTACCATTTTTGAGATATTCAAGTTCAAAATTAAAAAATGGTCACCATTTTGAAAATACACATCGGAGAAATATTTTTTTGCTGAAAATTAGCATTGATGTGATAAAGATTCATACCAAATAATAACTTCGTAAAACTATCCATTACGAAAATAAAAAATATTTATACTAAAAATGAAAATGGCCTATAGCGCCTCAACGAAGAGTTTTTCTACATATGTTAAGAGGACTTTTTGTTTCAAATTGACAAGTACAATAAGCCCTTGAAGGCGGTGACATCTTTTGATGAGCACTCTGTACAATAGTGATGACTAGATAAAGAATTAGATTTTATATTTTTTGTGTGAGTAATAAAAACTATAGAATTAAAACAGAAAATAACTAATTCACTCTAGCTATAAAACACTATAAACTCTAGCTTATAAAACACTATATAAGTATTGTACGGCAAGAGTTTATTAAATTATTCAAAGATTCCTAGAAATATCTAAAAATATTATTGAAATTCTCCAACAAAGAATTAAAACTCATTACACAAGGTTGTATAAATAAATATTGAACGCTAATTGTCCGTGCGGAATACATTCAGTCCACAGGAATGATGTCCACAAAGTCATTTGGTGATAAAACAACTGAATAGTATGAAAACAAATTATGGTAAAACAACTTTTCATTTTACATTTTAACAAGTGACTTATTAGTTTTTTTACAGCTATCTACAAACTCTTACTTTTAATTCTTTAGAATTATTGTTTTAGTTCATTCCAATTTCGGTTAACATTTCCTAAGTGGCACAACCTGCCCCTTTCTCCAAAATGTGGATATGGCTTCTTGATACTTTTTACATAAGTCGCACGTCTTCAAAATGTTCACATGAAATTAAGTCTTTGGACAGTAAGTAGGTTAGTGAGTTTCGTGAATCCAAAGGAAACACAGTTAATTTTCTTATTTCCTCACCATTCCTAAAGTTTTTGCTTATTGTAAGTAAATTGCTTTATTTTGAATCCGCTAATTTTAAGTTTTAGGAATTAAATGAAAGACAAACTAGATTAAATTTGCTTGAAAACAAGAAGTGCGACTCTAATGGTCTCATTACAGCAAAACTATTAATTCAGAGCAAGACTTTATGGACACCTTGTACATTTTCGATTATACCACAATAGGGGCAATTTCCAATCAATATATTTGAGTACCAAGATGGGTACAGTTCATTGTTGCCCACTTAGTGCTACTAGCGTGCTACTAGAGTGCAGCATGTAGCTATTGTGATTTGCAAAATGCCTGTAAATATTGATCCAAACTTGTTTTTTAGGTTCAAACCTATCATGTCATCATACTTAGGTAGTGAAACGTGTATTTTTCATCAATTGATCACGGTTTTAGTTAAACTATTATGGTACCGCAGCTTTTTTACTTGAACAGTTGGAATAGCAAGTTATTCCAACTATTCCAAAAATTAATGTCTCATATATGCTTTTGGTCTTACACAATGTGTTGCACGTATCGAGTATGAATTTTACTTGGCATTTTTTAATTAAATTACCAATTATTATACCATGCTCAGTTTTGTTAATATCGTTAATTTAAAATTCACAGTACAGTTCCTCATTTGGTGTAGTTTCCACAAAAAAAACATATTTTAATAATTAAATGCACATTCCTTAGGTTATAAATAAACAGAAAATTGCTCTGAATTGAGAGATGTCAAGCAAATTTTTTTTTTTCTTATAATTTATTGAAGAATAATTTGGTTACTAATATAACTTCTTTCGTCACTTTAATTATGCATGTTGATAATTCATGAGGCTATTTTATTGGAACACAATCTACATGGACATATCGAACAAACACCACGGTAAATTTATAATACGGTAAAAGTTTGAATTATACTGGTTTTCTAACAATTAAGTTTTACCTTTCAAATTTATAATTTTTATGAGCTATTACGTGTGAATGAACAATTAGGTAACGTGGGTGAGGATAATTTGTACTTTCATATGAACAGTGTTATTTGACATGAGTTCTATCGCATATTTTTTGTGGCTCGTTTATTTTATTATTTGAAATTAAGGAAATTAAATTAAATAAATCATAAAACAACATATAGCTATAAATATAACGCAAAGCTCCAAATATCATAAAAATATTACTAAGCATTGTATTTTAATCGGATGAAAATACTTTATCATTTTCTAACAATGAGATAGAAACGTAAGTTCCAGTGGCTGAAGCAGTACAATGCCGGGCTCATCTACATATTCTACTACTCCAATAACGCCCTGGGAAATCAAACTGGCTGAGTTTTCTGGGAGTGGAAAAACTACTTTAGCTGCTCTTTCTGTAATTTCATTTAAAAGGTATACCTATTATTGATATTATAACTATTATAACATTATTGTCTAACTCCAATACAGGATGTTTTTGGCTCCATTGTCTCTTATAGACATGAATAAATTTATGAACATCACCCAACAAATTAAAGCAATTATTGTTTTAGTGGTTAACTTGTATTTTTTTATTATTTTTTTTTATTAATGCCCTCTTAGAAGTCTGCTTTATAGTTCAAGTTTGGATAAAAATTAAAACTCCTATTTCAGACATTTGGGGAAGTGTTCCTTGATCAGAGGTGTTTCATCCTTCTTCAGAAAATATAGAAAAGTAATTTATAACATATACTTAAAGAAATATTTTTACAAAACATATGGTAACATCAGGTGGATCACTAAAGTTGAACTGCATATTACAAGCTGCAAAACCATTTTAACCTGTAGGTCGACATTATAGAAATGTCAAGAGTAATACATGGCTTTCCTCTGCAAAACCATGCGGATTCCATTCATCACAGATTCAGCTCGATTCGTCTTTCCTTTTCCCTTCCATTATCAAAGTGTTTAAAACGCTACTCCTCTCTTATATGTTTTAAATAACAAAATTAAATATTGAAAATCATGAATAAATTAATAATGAAAATATCTATGCTTCGAAACCTTTCAACTTGATTTTTTCAAGGAAACAAAGAGGTATTTGAAAGGTTGCTAAATGCATTATTGTGTTGGCTGGTCATGCAATTACGGTTATTCATATCGTCAAAATTTTTTATCAACTCAAATAAGGCCCTTGTCATGACAGTTTTAACGAATGTTAATTTAGTTAATACCTATGATTAAATAATGATTTCTTATTAAATAAAATGTATTTTAACTATGTTAAAACTATTATTTTAATATAGATTAAAACTTTATTCAAATGCCACAAATAAATAATCAATTGTGAGTATGAATGTATTTTATTACTTCCTATACACATTATGATTGTAAATAATATTTAGAATCACTAAGGGAATTTGCCGTTAATACGGTGTGTGGAAAATAATTTTTTATACAGTTAAAAATCATATCTGACATAACATGAATCATGTTATTAAACTTTAGCATATCTCAGAAAATACTGTTTGAGATCCATAAACCGTATCATCAAACCGATGTTCGCCCCTGGACCTAAGTCGTTCTTGGTAAATTGGCTTCACAAATAGACCTGGTTCCCAAGGAACAGCTTGTCGTTCACGCATCAACTGGCTCCTTTTGACCCCTCCTTTCTGATTACTGCTCACAGTAAAAGTTGATTTACTTTTTTTTATTTTTGTCTCTCTTACACCTTTCTAATTATAAAAACGTCATTATTTTTGTTTCCACAGCAAACATATTTTAATGTTCTTGTTTGATGTAACAGTTCAACCACGCAAAAAGTTAAATCCAGTTCATAATTAACTTTCCATATTTTTTAATTTAATTATTTATTATTATTTTTCGGGTTTTTATGAGTTAAGTTGTTACTTAAAGAGTACTTAAAGTATGTATAAAAAATTTATATATTTATATGTCTATGTTAAAATTTTAGTTTTATATATTTATAGCCTAGTTTTATATATTTATAACATAGGCTTGGGACCTGAGTGGTTAAGGTGCTCGCCTTTGAATCCAAAGGTTGCCGGTTCGATCCTGAGAAAAGTTCGTAGCTTTTTAAGGTTCGATACCGGACCCAGTTGCCATTTGTCATTGGACTATTAATTAATTAATTATGCTTTCTAACAACTGATCGATGTTAGATAGTAACGAGACCGTTGTTTAGACCGTTCCCCGCCAAAACGCTAAAAAATGCCACTGGCGTAGATACAACCAAAATAAAAAATAATATATATATATATATATATATATATATATATATATATATATATATATGTATATGTCAATAAAAATAGAAAATCTCTAAAATATTTTAAAAACTTCTTAGTTATTTTAAATTATTATTATTAATAATTGTTTTAACTATATCTTTCATTAAGATTAGTTCTTAAACTACCATAAGAGGACAAGATCAAATGTTTACAATATATATTTTATTATTAAAATTTGTCTATTACCTTGGGAATGTATCTTAAATACAACACATTTTCAACGTTTTGGGGATAGATTTAAGCTTTCTTGTTGTGTCTAGCATGTCCTTAAAATGCATATGGTATTTTTATAAACAAAGGCAGGAATACGGTCATTTCAGGGCTAAGTTACTTTTATTACCTGAACCGCTTTTAGATGAATCAAGTGATTTAAGTTTGTCATATGCATTTGTGATTATAAAAATGTAATGATAGTTTTCTACTATTTGTTTTCTTTATAAGACTATTGAATATGGGAACGACCCTCGTTACGCATTTACTCGCTACCCCATTGCATTTGAGTAAATAATTTTCTGTGTATTTTATTAGCTTTATAAAGTATTTAAATATACGTATTTAATACGCTAAGGGATTTTTGTGTTGAGAAAAAATCAAACTAATGTAGTACAAAATCCAATTTCTTTGACAGCAAACGTTAGTTATAATAAAATATAAGTATATTTTTAATTTAAGTAAATTAATTGTTCAGGATAGTGGTGATAAATATTTAAAATAAACACAAATATTCCTACAATCAATCCATCACCACAGCACAGCAAACACTGGCTTAAAATCATCAAGACAATGTCACCACAGCTGCTTCTATTGTTTCCAGTCGTAATGGCCAGATTGCAATTATGTATTTAAACATGTTCCTTACTAAACTCCTATGTTCCATGTAGTTATACTCCAGTTATTTAATTTAAAAATTATTATTTATTCTTTCTTAAACATATTTAGACATTAAAAATGCATTATTCTTTCCTCCGTTGTAAACAAAACAACATTATTAAGTGCTTAAAATAATAATTATGATGATTTTAACAAATTTCCCGGGGGAATTTTTTTTAGTAGGGAATACGCTACTACGGTAGTAGTCACGGTAAGATCTAATCCCGGGACCATGATACGTTTTCATTTTGAGGTCCCTAGATGCCAAAAAACACAGTTCGTTCAAATTGATATATCGAATATTTTACCTAGCTTAAATGATTATGGAGAAAATCCAAAAACTATGTTTTCCATTGTTAGAAAATTTCATTGTTTTTAATTTTGTGTTGGCAACACTATTTAAAGAGATGTCAATCAATCATATGTTATTTAATTATTTGATTTATTTGTAAACATTGTTTTGTTTATGTTTTGATTGGGTTTTTTGGAAGCACATGGTCTTGTTTTAAAAGTTTTATGAATGTGAATAGTTTTGGAAATATTAAATAAAATTATGTTAAATTTGTTCACCATCGTGATTTTAATGTATTTTTAGTCCTTTTTGGAACATCTGGCGCCTAAACGTGAGGCACGAACTTACAATATTGGTAATATAGTTGAAATAACAACCATAGTTATCAGTTGTGAGTGCCTGTCACGATGGAGAGGACAAAGAAGGCAAGAAAAATCCTAAGAAGTGCTATTACAAGAAATTGTAATCTAGTTGTACAGCACTTGAATGAAAAACAGCTAGTGGACGCTCGATCTGCTTTTGCAGTAATTGAAAGAGATTGGGAAGCGCTCCAAGAAGCAGATTCAAAAATTTTGGAACTAATGTTGGATGAGGAATTGGCTGATGAAACTTATGAAGAAGAGAAGCTTCAAACCGAAGAGTATGGCAAGAAAGTAGAGTCAGTGCGAATTAAACTTGCAGATATCGAGTCAAATAAAAATACTGAATCATGTAGTGAATCGCTAAATTGTGTTGGTCATTCCCTTAAACTTCCTCCAATCAAAATTGAACCTTTTGATGGGGAATTGAAAAACTGGTTGCCGTTTTGGGGACAGTTTGAGCCCATTCATCTGGATGAATCAATTGCTACATTTCACAAGTTTAGAATTTTGAAACAGTCCATGAAACCAGGGTCGAGGGCTCAACAGGTGGTCGACAGTTTCCCCATCACTAAAGATTGCAATAACTACAATGTTGTAGTCGACACCCTTAAAGAGAGGTTTGGAAGGGAGCATTTACTGATAGATTTCTACACCAGAGACCTGTTACAGACTATCATAAAAAATGCTAATTCCCCTCACTTTAAGTTATTTGATGTATATGATAAACTTGAATGTCAGCTGCGATTTTTAGAGCTATTAGGACTAACATCAGGTAAATGTGCGGCAATAATTTGTCCCATGTTAGAGTCATGTATGCCTGAGGATTTCCTACGTGCATGGCAAAGAAGTGGTTTATGTGATGACACGGGTGATGCAGAACAAAGACTCTCGCGTTTTCGTGCATTTATAAAATCGGAAGTGCAGAATGAACAAAGAATTGCGTTAGCTGTCGATAAATTTGGAATGACTGATGACGTGAAATGTGCAAAAGGTGCGCGTAAAAGTGAACATGTAACTAAACAAAACACAGTTCCTCCTTCTGCAGCAGACCTAATAACCACAAATAAACAAAAGGTGTGCATTTTTTGTCAAGGTTCTCATCAAAGTACAGAGTGTTTTAAAGCCCGAAGAATGCCTCTTGACGAAAAACTGCAATGTGTGCGAGATAAACAATGTTGCTACCTGTGCCTAATTCCAAATCATGCTTCAAAGAGGTGCAGACTACGAAGTACGTGCATGATTTGTGACAAGAAACATGCGCTTATTCTGTGTCCGAATTATAAAAGGCTAAATCAAGAAGAACCTCAGAAGAGCAGCGACACTGATACTAAAATCAAGAATGAAAAGGAACCTCAAATCACAAAAAAGAATGTAGCAGCTAACACTACTTCCTGTGATTCAAGTGTCATGGTTTGCACAATAAAACTTAAGTTGACAGGACCTGGTGGGGAAGAGTGTTTAGTGCGTGCCACTATAGATACCTGTGCGCAGCGTTCTTACATAACTGATACCACTGCATCAGCACTGAATTGCAAACTGATCAAAAAGGAAACCTTGTTCCACTCTCTTTTTCAAGATAGGAAAACGGGCAAAAGTGTTCACAACAAATATGAAGTACAATTGAAAGATTTAAATGAAACTTTCGTTGATTGCATAGAGGCTCTGGGGACAGAAGTAATTTGTGGGACACTGCCTACCATTCCTAACGGACCATGGATTGAAGAGATGGAAGATTGTGGCATTGACGTCAGCAAGGTTTTAGATGACTCTGGCCCGGTTGATTTACTTATTGGTGGAGATTATGCCGGAAAGTTTTTAACTGGAAGAGCTGAGAGGTTCGCTGATGGTTCCATTACTGGACTTGAAACAAAGTTTGGGTGGACTTTTATGGGGAAAATCCCAACAGATTGTTATGATAATACAACGAGTATGTTAACAACTACCCTACTCATAAGTGAAATGAACGTTGCTGATCTTTGGCGTTTGGACCTTATTGGTATTGAAGATCCTTTTAAACCAAGACCAAAACAGAACTTCAAGATGGTGTATTTCGTAATTTTTTAGAGACTGTGACTGTCAATGAAGAGGGTAGGTACGAGGTAAATATGCCCTGGAAGGAAGAGCACCCCCCGCTACCTACAAACTATGATATGGCATTGAAACGTCTTGCCTCTACAGAAAAGAAACTGGAAAATGATGGCTTGAAGGGCGAGTATTACAATGTTTTTCAAGAGTGGTTGGAAGAAGGTGTTATTGAAGAGGTTCCGATTTCAGAACCTAAGGATGACGGACATTATCTTCCACACCGGCATGTTGTGAAATTGAATAGCACAACTAAAATCAGACCTGTGTTCGACGCTTCGGCGCATGAAAGGAATTCGCCTAGCTTAAACCAATGTCTTGAAAAAGGATGCAACTTAGTTGAACTCATTCCAAATCTTTTACATAGATTTCGTTTACACAAGATTGGAGTTGTAGCGGATATAAGACGAGCATTCTTACAAATAAGCATTTCTCCTGAAGACAGGAAATTTTTAAATTCTTATGGAGAAAACCTGATGGAAGTCTAACTGTCTATCAACACCGAAGAGTAGTTTTTGGGTGTAATTCAAGTCCTTTTCTGTTGGGTGCAGTAATTCAATATCACTTGCAGAATAAAATGAAGGAGATTGAAGATGGGAAATCTGAATTCTCTCGAATCACAGTGGAAACCCTAAAACAAAGTTTCTATGTAGATAATGTAGTAGCTAGTTTTGATTCCCCTAGTGAAATTGAAATGTTCGTGAAAGAATCTAAAGCAATTATGGCACAGGCCAAGTTTGATTTGCGTGGATGGGAACAGAGTGATCAAGCTATGAATTCGAGTTCAGTAACATCCGTACTTGGTTTACAATGGGATCGAAATGATGATACTTTGTCGATATCAGATGAGTCACTTAAGATAACTAAAGATGTAATTACAAAAAGGGTTATTGCATCAGCTGCTCATAAGGTGTTCGATCCTCTTGGTTTTGCTAGTCCTGTGACACTTGAACCTAAGTTTTTATTAAAAGAACTTTGGGGATTGAAAATTGGCTGGGACAAAGTGGTACCTCAACATATAGAGTCTAGGTTTAGTAAATGGCTAGAAGAGTTGTCCTGTTTGAAGAATGTGAAAATTCCTCGATGGTGTAGTGGAACAACTAATCCAAAACATATTAGTCTACATGTTTTTACAGATGCAAGTGAATCGTCTTACGGAGCAGTAATATTTTTGCGGGTAGAAGAGGAATATTCTGGCAATGTACAAGTTCAATTGGTTCAATCAAAGTCCAAAATCTCACCCACAAAGAAAATAACGATTCCTCGCCTGGAGTTATTAGCAGCAAACATCGGAGCTCGACTGTACGACTCAATTCGAGAACATTTTGGTGAGGACACTGAAGTTCATTTTTGGACCGACTCTTCCACTGTCCTGGCATGGTTAAAACGACCACTGAACTGGGGACAATTTGTGTCCAATCGAGTTAATGAGATTAACAGGTTAACTCATTTAGAACAATGGCAACATGTGCCAGGTACGATGAATCCTGCTGACCTTCCATCCAGAGGATGTCTGGGACGAGCATTAGTGGAATCGAGATGGTGGGAGGGTCCGCAATGGCTTTACAATCCAATTGAACACTGGCCAAAATCAAATTGTGATTACGATGAAGATGTGATCGCTAAAGAAAAGAAGAAAACTGTTGTGTCATCTATGCTTACATTGGACCAAAATAAGAAAAATGATTGGTACTATAGATATTTCTCAAATTATGAGAAATTGATCAGAATGGTTGCATGGATGGTGAGATTTTCGAATAACTGCCAGCATAATTCTACCCAACATATTGAAAGGAAAGATGGATCGCTTAGAGTTGAAGAAATCGAAGATGCTGAGTTACGAGTTTTAAAACTTGTTCAAAGAGAATCGTTTTCTGGACCAAAGGACGGAAAAATTTCTTCACTCAAGCCATTTGAAGATCAGGATGGAATTTTGAGACTGAAAACATCAATATCAAATCGTCAAGACTCTGTTGATTTTAGATACCCAATTGTTCTTCCTAAAGATCATCCAGTTGTACTACGACTTCTTCGAAGCATCCATGAAAAACACTGCCATGTAGGAGTTCAAGGTATGCTTGCCATTACCCGTGAACGATTTTGGGTTATCGGTGGGAGAAGAACAATGAAATCTGTTACAGCTCACTGTGTGGTGTGTAAACGATTTGAGTCAAAGAGGTTAGAAGCTCCTACTCCATCTCTTTCTATTGACAGGGTCCGTGAAGCATCAGCTTTTGAAGTTACCGGAGTAGATTTGGCTGGCCCTTTATACTTAAAGGGAGGAAAAAAGGCTTGGATTTGCTTATTCACCTGTGGGGTGATTCGAGCTGTGCATCTTGAACTTCTGCAATCCCTATCTACCGATGATTTTTTAATGGGACTGAGACGTTTCGTGGCTCGAAGAGGAAGACCAAAAAAGATATACAGTGATCAAGGCACAAATTTTACTGGTACCAATAACTTGTTCCAGAAAATTAAGTAGGATGACGTGACGCAGTACTGTGAAGTAAACCGAATTATATGGAAATTTAATCCAGCCACGGCTTCATGGTGGGGAGGCTGGTGGGAAAGGATTGTTGGACTTACAAAGCGGCTGTTGAGAAAGGTTTTGAAACGTTCATCTCTTACTTATGTTGAGATGGAAACTACATTATGTGATTGTGAGAGTGTACTTAATGCAAGGCCTCTAACCTATGTAACTGATGGAGATAATGAACCGATAGCAATTACACCTTCCATGTTTATACAAGATTTGAAGGAAGCTGGTATGCCTGAGTTGGACATTATAGAATCAACTAATTTTTCTAAGAAACTTCAACATCGTACTAAACTGAAACAAGACCTCCGAAGTCGATTTAGAAATGAATACCTTGGGCTTTTGCGATCTAGATTTAAAAATTCAGCTGGAAATGTCGTTAAGCTAAATGACATTGTTTTGATTGGAAATGACAATTCAAAAAGATTAGATTGGCCAATGGGTAAAGTGATTGAATTAATTTCAGGAAAAGACAATATTGTTCGTTTGGTTCGATTGAAAACAAGCTATGGTGAATGTGTGAGACCTATTCAAAGACTTTACAGAATTTTAGAAGCTGATGATAACCAGACATCTGAACCAATAAGAAACAAAACGAAGGTGACCTCTCGAGGAAGAACTGTGACCCTTCCAAAGAGATTTTGTGTTTGACAGAATTTTAATAGGTTGTTTCGTAAGTTCTTCTCTTCGAAGAACTTAGGTGGGAGGATGTTAGAAAATTTCATTGTTTTTAATTTTGTGTTGGCAACACCATTTAAAGAGATGTCAATCAATCATATGTTATTTAATTATTTGATTTATTTGTAAACATTGTTTTGTTTATGTTTTGATTGGGTTTTTTGGAAGCACATGGTCTTGTTTTAAAAGTTTTATGAATGTGAATAGTTTTGGAAATATTAAATAAAATTATGTTAAATTTGTTCACCATCGTGATTTTAATGTATTTTTAGTCCTTTTTGGAACACCATGTTATTCTTATGGGGAATCAACAAAACCTTCTATTTCGCTTATTTATTTACATCTTGATAAAATTTGGTATATACATTCATTAGGAATCGTTAACTTGTATTTGTTACAAAACCCATATTTCAGCAAACTTTCGTACTCACCCCTATGGGGTTCATGGGGAATATAAAAAGAACACTATAACCTGATAAAATTTGGTATGTACATTTACTAGAGGTAGGGTTTAACTTATAATTACCAACAAAATCCTTATGGCGGCAAACCTTCATACTCTCATCCCCATGGATTTTACGGGGAAATAGTAAATATACCAAAATTCCATTGGAAATTCGCTGAGTATTCAGGTCTGCTGCGACGGGGGTATTTTTTATGATTAGGTCATAATTCAATATGAAATACAAACTGCACTTGAATATATACTGATTTCGTTAAAATATTTATCTTTATTGTAATTATATGTAATATTAAGTTTTTTTATGATCGTCTGTTAAGAGAATTTTCAGTTGTTGTGTTGGTAGACTGTTCTGAATTTAAAAATGTAAAACTCACATTTAAAAATTTAAATGTGAATTTAAAAAAACTCACAACTTGATAACTGACTGTGACGCCTCCGAATGAACATTACCGTAGTAATTGTAAGTATTCTATATTTTTTGAAATAATGTAATTCAAACGATGAATATTAATAGAATTGTATATATAAACCATTAAAATGATCCAGTAAATACTAATTTGTTCACTGTCATAGATAAATGAGAGAATTAAATATAGGATGGTAATTTTTCGTAAAGGATTTCATGATTGTAGTTGTCCACATGCATATCACGTGTCTCAAAGCAAACTTTCAATTTTATTTTGTTAATATTATAATTAGATTTTCAATTGTAATTATGTATTGTTTAAGAATGACTGTTATTTCACAGACGGTTCATGTGTTTGAGTTAGAGTCTTCATGCGTCAAGTTACACCGTTACATTATTCAAGTAAGATCAAACCAATTTATTATTTGTAATAAATGTGGGTGAAGTCCTTTGTATTGATCTTGTATTTAGGAGAACTAGTAATAAAACACATTATTTGGAAATTTTTTTTATTGACAGGTCCTGAAGCCATTGTGGGTAAAAAGAGATTAATCAAAAAACAACATTTGTACTACTACTTGGCCATAACGTAGTATAAATATTACAGTTCATCAAAATTAAAGTAAGATATAATCGGAATGTTGAAATATATCCACGGAACGGGTTTTCATACTAGGGTTAAGTGGCGGAGCATAAGTAAGTGGCTGTGTTTGCGTGAACACGCAGCTCTCGAGTCAAGTGCCTCGTTTGTTCTCTGATGTTTGGAGAAATAACTAGAGTAAATGGTGTTTGTGCAGTCTTTAATTTTTATTTTGCGTTGATGTGCATTCCATTTATTTACATTAAAAATCTATAGAAATCTTATAATACTCCCGCTGGAGGAATAATTTACAATTTCTATGGCCTTTCTTTTCTTGTGTACACGAACTTTTGCAGGATAAGGGAAATGTTCGATAAATTTAACTTTCCTCAAAAACCTGAATAAAACTAATAAAGCTACTGTTGGTGTAATTTGTAAACATGTAGTAAAGTGTATCACTATTAAAATTCATCAAAATATTTGGAGTCACACATAATTCTTAATTCTACACATTAGTCCCCTCTTCTATTTCATTTAGTGATCCAAACATATGAAAATATTAAAGTTTGTTTCATATTAAAGCTCCTGATAAGAAAAATTAAGAATTTTAAAAAAGAAAGTTAAAAGAATTTTAGCCATTATTTACAATTACCAAACGGTAGGAACTACGGTAAAAAAATAAATAAATAAAAACCTTGCTTACATTCCTTTGCTTCCCTTCCCTCAAAAACCTGGATAAATATTATAAATTTACTGTTGGTCGACTAAACAAAATGTGTGTTTTGGACTTTTTCTATGTTTTTATTTATGAGGTTAACGTCTTTACTTCTCATGTCGTGACCAAATTGTCCAAAAACGCTGCAAAATATATTTTTTTCTTTATTCAGAATATATGGGTTAAGTTAATTGACTAGCCTTAAGATAATTCCTAGCCTTTAGCCTTTAGATAATGAAAACTATAAATATTTTTTTGTTTTTGAATAAAACATTATTTAACTTGCTTTCAATTTCGTTACTAAATTCCTTTCAGCCATCTTTTGCTTCTTGCTTAACCTTGGTGTCTTGTTTCTTTTCTATTTATTAAATAAAGTATAAGTACAAATCTGTTTAACATGCGATGAAACAGAATTAATAACCAACTAACAACCTTTGGCATCATTTGATTTAACTTAATCTTAATTTCACTCTATGGTACACAAAGTTATGTTTGATGTTTCAACATAAAAATCAAGACAAATGATTGTAAATAAATTGACTGAAGGAATCTGTTATATCTCTGGAGAGAGAGAGAGAGAGAGAGACACATGTCGTCTGGCTTCTCCCCACCCCCATACACACACACACTTAGCTTTCTTACTCTAGCTATAATCCAGTAAATTTGTATTCAAAAGTTCCACTGGCTGGAAATTTCGGGGTAGTTTTTTTTTTTTCAATTTCTATGTTTTTTAGGTCGCTGAATCCGAATCTGAGGTTTGCTAACATAATTTCTTGACGGAACATTGAAAAAATGAAAAAAAAAATTTGCAAAAATGGTACTTTTTGTAATTTTTGGCTTATAACTCAAGAACTATTAACTTTTAATACAGTACCAGGGGGACCGAGCTTATGCTCGGTAAAATTATTACTTTCGTTCTGACACAAAGCTCGTTCGCTCCGCTCACTCGCCCTCTTCCGTTTTAAAGACGAGCTCGTTCCCTTCGCTCACTCGCTCGGGTGCTGCACTTTGGTATAATTTTCTTAAACTACAGGTTAAAGATGTAACACATTGGTTTATATCTACAGTTATCAGCTGATTTTTGTTCAATTAATAAAATTCAATAAGAATAACATGGGATCTTTGAAGTGCTCTAGCGCGAAAACCGGATTTTTCACAGACATGGGACCAGTTCCAATCGATTTCTGGTGGCCAAAACCCCCCTATTCAATTAAAAAATAAAAAATCCTTGGAGCGAAAAAAAACTTTGCCCGGACAAATGGAGCTTGTTTTAGAGTATAAGATAAAGCATATTATTAAAATTCAAGTACACAAACTTTGCTAGAAAATACTCCCACTATTTTTTACTCTCCGATGAACCGTTTGGGCTCCAGGTCTGTTTTAACATTGGAGTTTTAGCGAATTTCCCTATAGGGAATACGCTCTTACAGTAGTAGTCACGGTAAGACCTAAACCTGGGACCATGTTACTTTTTCGTTTTGAGGTCCCCCAAAGCAAAAAAACCGTTCGTTCAAACTGATATATATATGTATATATTTTTGTATTTTGTGTCTATCTACGCACATGGCATTTTTTAACGTTTTGACGGGGAACGGTCCAAACCCCAGTCTTGTTACTAGCTAACATCGACCATTTGTTAGAAAGCATCATTAATTAATAGCCCAATGACAAATGGCAACTGGGTCCGGAATCCATCCTTTAAAAAGCTACTAACTTTCCTCAGGATCGAACCGGCAACCTTTGGATTCAAAGGCGAGCACTATAACCACTCAGCTACCCAGCCAGTTATATATATATATATATATTATATATGTATATGTCAGTCAGGGAAAAGGGTAAAAAAAATTTAGGAGTTTTTAGAAGGAAGAGGAAAAAGTTAGTCTGGAAGAGGCCGCCAAGGGAAAAGGGGAAGTCTCCTCCGGTCGCTGTTAAAACCCTTAAGTAGGCGCGCCCCTATTTTTAACGTAAGTGGGCGCGCGGGGTCATCTAGGCCCCCAACATAAAAAACATTGTAAATAGCCCACTATTACTTTGAAAATGTTTATGTTTCGTATTGTTATTGTTAAATAGATGTTTAATAACAACAATCTGCCATTTTCATCATTATTTATATTTTATAATAATATTTAAATAATTTTTGTTTTATAAAATCTTATAGAAACTAAAAATTTATTTTTATTTCAAGTACTAAAATGCAATTGTGTCATAATTTGTCACTTTAAATATATAATATATATATATATATATATATATATATATATATATATATATATATATATATATATATATATATATATATATATATATATATATATATATATATATAATTTATATACTGAAGTGATTTATATAAGACACTCACACTGTACGTAACCGTCAACTAAATCTTACCTACATCCTTGATTGATAAAGGCAAACAACACTCATAAAATAAAAGATATTCTTTTTATTCACACAGTAACTGGTAACGTATTGTTAAAAAATATAAGTAAACAATGTAGAGACAGTTTTGAATTGTCAAATATATCATCGTCTTCTTCGGCTTCAAGTAAAAACCGTCTAATTCGAAAAGTTTGTGGGTCTTCTGAACTCATCACGCACTATACTTGAACTGTACTTGAACTATACGCACTATACTTGTATTTCAGTATGAGTTTACCCGTCTACTTAATTTTGTAATAAACTTAAAATAAAATAAAGCCCACATAAAACAGAAGTGGGCGCGTGGGGGTATAGATGACCCAACCATGCAAAGTCAGTTGGTAGCGGGAGTGCGCGCGTGGGGGTATAGATGACCCGACCATGCAAAGTCAGTAGGTAGCGGAAGTGCGCGCGCGGGGGTCAGAACGACCCGGGAGTGACAAGTTTTATTTGAACGGCCTGTACACGACACTGTCGAAGGTCAGCGCTGAACTGATCGTTGCGATCGATAAATCATAGACGTGCCGAAGGTACCTAGGCGCTCTGCAGTTTTGCCAACCTGGAAAAAAATTGACATACATTTAAATTCACGTGGGGTCATTTAGGCCCCCGCGCGCGCACTTAAGGGTTAAGGAACTCAAGTTGCACGGAGTGGATGAGGTCGGCAGTGACGGCGGGTCCTTGTCCTCTTCTACGTCGGCATCTCAATTCCTTCTCCTTCAGGTGCTTGGATGGTGGGTCCTCGGTGGATGAATAGCCCTCTTCCGGGCCTTGCTCGATCCCTTACAGCCCCGGTCTAGTCCTCCCCTTTTTCCCTTGTCGGCCTCTTCCAGACTAACTTTTTCCTCTTCATTCTAAAAACTCCTAAATTTTTTTCATCGATGTCTCCGCCTTCCGACCAATCGGTTCCCGTTTACAAGATTATTTTTAGTTAAATTTTGTTCCTATTGGCTGCGGCATTTCGTCAGCGGTCCACCCTCCCAGGTCGTTGACGGTTTGTAGAACAGCTGATCTATTCAACTCTAGGTTATTGCCCAGCTTACGCTCGCAGTTCAATGGCTTATAAAACTGATTGTGTCAGATTTCCTGTTTGACTTCCGGTTAAACATCTCTCTTTATCGTGGATTTGAATCATAGTTTTATTTTTCAAGTAAATTTTTATAATTATTTATTTTATTTTTTCTATGTTAAATTAATACAGATTACAGTCTTATTAAGAACTTGAGATATTAATCTTTATTTAAAATTGAATTTAAAAAAATGATGTTTCTATTAAATAGAACGATATAACTCGTCTCAGAATCCTCCAAATTTAATGAAGAATAGTTCAAATTAATTCCTAAATATTTCTGAATATTTTAAGGTCACAATGAACAACATTTCTCAATTAAAACTATAAATATAAGAAAAATAATGCAAAATAAATTTAAAATTCGAAATGTTCATAAGAAATTTAAAGGGATGAATTTTTATTTGATTGTATCTTTAAAACGAGCCAAGTTTTTTTTAACATGATTGAGGCATTGTAATCAGCGTAAAAATCTACTTTGAAATAATGAGTCACAACACTATCTTTACGTTAAAAAAATTACTTTCATCCAAGATGGCGGCCAAAGATTAACGACCAGTCAAAATGAACTACTTTCAATCAAAAAATTATCGGTGGTGTTACCACAACATTATAATATTAAGAGATGCAGGTGAAAAATAAAATTAAATACATTTTTTCAAATGTGTCCTATTAACAAAATACCGCCATTTTGAAAAGTGATTTTATAAGTGAAAAACAACTTTATTTTTTGGGGACTCATCGAATCTTTAATTATAGTGATTAAAAGAAGCTCTTATAAAATTTTTGTGAAAGCACATCAGTTGCCGATCTAAAACCCTAATTTTACTGTACTAGTGGGAAAGGTAATTTTCCATCAAATTCATTTCCTCTGAGACAGAATACTTATAAAAATAAATCACTTTGTTTTAGAATTCATAAGTTAAATTTAAGAATGACAATTCAATATAAGATATTAGTCTTAAGCCTAATCCTTGGTTATTGTATTTAAATTAAAATTGAAACGCATTACTTGATTTTAATTTTTATATATTATACTATTACCATCCACCGAAACTAATCCCCAAAATATCAATATCTGGTTATTAAAACATTACTGTAGTATATTTGTTTATTTCTATAAACCTCATATGTTATTATTTAGAAAATTATTGCTTTAGTGTAATTTTGTGAAATGTAGCCTATGGTAAAATTCTCATAGAAAATATTGAGTATGATGATTTAATGCAAATAAACGTCGTAATAGGTCATCCTAAATCAAACAGAATTCACATAACTGCAGTGACGTAAGTTCTAGTGTAAATTCTTAATTGAATTTATCCACCATCGTTTAGAGTATTAAACAGCTGCATACCAAAATTAAACAACAATGACCATAATCAACAAAAACTCATATAAATTTCGCACAGTTATAACTTTTCATACTGACAGTTACAAAAACGTATTTTATATATTGGGGAACAATTCAAGAGTTTCAAACAAAACATGTAAAATGAAAATATAAAATTTAAAACCTTAAACGGAACTCCACCATCCCCAGAAATTCTACAGCTGAAACAATAAAGGCGAGATAGAATGTGTGTTTGTACAGACAAACCTCTTATTGTACATCTCTCAGAACATTATCAATTGATAGTTTTTTTATAAACACCTATATATATTTTTATATGAGATAAAAAACATTTACATTGCATTATGAGTTAATACTCATTAAAAAAGAACAAAATTTGTATTGCAATTGAGTTGCTGTTGCTAATATTTAAAGCTGTTTCAAGAATATATATATATATATATATATATATATATATATATATATATATATTATATCTCTTACTTTATATTATGTTTTTTTAATGAAGAGACACTACCTTAAGATCATTCGTAAAATTTTGCTGGGAAGATCAACCAAAGATATGCACAAGATATCTTGTGGTTTCAAAGCATTGAAAATATACATTGAAATTATACATCAGCAAATTACAAGTTAGACGGTTTAATGGTTCAATTCACCACAAAAACAAAAAGGTGGATTAAGTAAACACAACGAGAAAAATCTTTGGTAAATGAATTCAGTTTGAAATTAAGTTTGGATAAATAAGAGTAAAGTAAATCAACAAAATAACTAAGTAATTTGTATAATTGAGTTTTAAAATATGAAAATTTGTAAAAATGATTAAAAAAATCATTGTAATTGTAAAATCATTGTAATTGTGGGGATCATCAGTGAACCATAGAAGTAGAACCCACGTTTTACATATTCAACGTGTGGTTTAATAAATCTGTATCCTAGTATAGACCACTTAATGTAGCTTAATTATAATCCGTATAAAAAATTCTGACTGGCGAGTTAACAAAGCGAACGAGCTCGTTGCGAAGGCAAATGAGCGGAGCGTACAAGCTTGTCTTGAATAAAACAAGCTTTTTTGCACTTGGCCTTATAGTGCACAGTCTGTGACTGATATGATTACTGCAAAGAACTGTATATGTTTACCGAGCAAATGCTCTGCCCCCAGCTCCTTTATTAATATTGCATAGCATGAATTTGTTTTCTATAACACGATTTATATTAGACAATCATAAATGGTTATTGAAAAACAGTAATAAAGGTTCAAAAAGCATGACATATAATACAATTCATGCTGTATATTTTATATTAGTATTCCCAATTGTGAAATAATTGTAGTATTGTAAATTGTTTGTAGTATTGTTAATTGTGAAATAAAAAAATACATGAACATAAAAAAATTAACTTCTTGTCCTCAATGTTATTTCTTTTTTTATTTTACCATTAGTTCGGGAATACTAACACACATGCGTAATACGGTATTGCGGGCACACAAATACACATAAACCACCATATTTACTTGCAAGAGAAAAAAAACACGTTTATCAAAAGACTTTGAATATTGATTTGCCATTAGAATGTTCCATTTAAAAATTACTACGCCTGATGTTTACTTTCAATGAGTTTTCAACATTATTTTCAAAAAATAAGACACTAGTCAACTAAATTTAAATAGTTCAACAAATTTATTGATAGAGCGTGTAAAATTGTTTTGGGATTTTGGCATTTAAATAAATTATATAACTTCAAATAATTGAAACCAAGAAAACTCATAAAAGAAAAATATTTACAATAAACCTATGTCGTAATACTTAATTAGAACCATAATCCTGTGGTTTAAAATGTCAAAACAACTCAGGTTCAACGATTTCCTACCCAATGATGTATAGGAGAATAAAATCATGTAACAGTGTCTGTAGTTAACAAACTTGGGTAAAGAACAAAAAAAATGCTGTATAATGTGGAACAATTTCACTGGGAGCCAGAAAATATGAACATCTTAGCTTAGGGTAGTGATCGTTTTAAACAACCCCTTCATGTAGGCTAGAAGTACTAGAATGATAATCAACTCCAACCGGAGTCAGTTGCCATTCACACCTGGCCAAGCTCCAAACAGGTCTGTAACAAGCTCAGAGAGGTACGTCAAAACTGCTGGCTCCTTCTAGCGTTTAGAAACTTTGGTATCCGTTGGTTCCTTTCGTCTTTGTAATTATTCAACTAACCATTTTAGTTATTAAAAATTAATAATGATATTTGTTTCATTGTGTAAAAATATTAGATCTAATAAAATGTTAGGTAAAATGTTGCTTAGGTGTTGCGCAACAACTTTTACTGAAAATACTGTTCTAAATGCTATGTTGTTCAATGACTGTTGTTATCCAATTATATAAATATATACATATATATATATTTTTTTTGAAAGGTTTTGTGAAAATGTTTTATTGATTTATAAGTTTCATTTTTATTTTTATTTTTTATTACTGTACCTGAAATGTGGTTCATTACGAAGAAGCAAGGCATTAAATAAAGTTGTGCTGTAAACCTCTTAGAGAAAAGGTTAAGGAGATGGAGTTCTACTTCATACAAGGTTTCAATCCTCTTTACTTCTGAGATTTTATGTAGGAGAACTAAAGATTTGCCAATATAGCGAGCCAAATGTGTACCGTCACACACTTTTCCAAAGCATAGACAGTACGTTTGTCACAAGGAAAACGTATGATTTAACTTATAACTTGAATTTGTCAAGAGAAATGATTTATATCATTTTATTTTTAAAATAATTATTATTTCAGTAATATGTATACCGGATGAATCCCGTACGGTGCCTCAAATTGATTACAGATCAACAGTTTGTTAAAAATCTTCAAATAAAACCTTTTCTACTAACATTTAAAAATATTTTAGTGTCGTATAAATATAGAGTATCCAACAAACTGGGAGTCACAGGTACAAATCCTGAAAATTTCGAATGCATTTAAAACATTAGACATTTAAAAGGTCTATTTATTACAAATACTTTGGTGAGAACAGAATTTGGTTATCTTAATTCGTTTTAAACTGTCGCAATTTTTTTCAAAATCAACATTTAGGGAATACCATGTAATTCTTTTATTAGCCTATTTGTCATATGTGACTCCTGACTCAAAATACTTATTTGAAATAAGCTTATCTTTAAAATGATATTCTACAATACCATATTTATTACAAAACAAAAATTTCAAAATATAACATTTTGATAATGTTTACATAAACGCAACTTAACAGTTTTAAAGCAAACACATGTCACGTAGTATATCGTCTTAAAGCTATTGTTGAACTAAGCAAATTTTTTATTTGCACTAATTCCTTATTTATTTTGTTTTTGTAGTAATAATGTAAACATTCCGTTTTTCATATGATTTGCATTTTAATTTTTTAGGATATGATAGTCTAGAAGTCCTTCCATTGTTGTCATACCATTAATTCAACATGAAGCTTATATGGAAAACCGGATTTTTTTTATAGAGCATTAGTGTTAAATTTAATGTTTCTCCGTTTAATGAGAGCTTAAAGATGATATACTAAACGACAAATGTGTACATTAAAAATTTTTGATTTCTCTCTTAAAAATCCATTTTTTAATGATAATATTTTCAAATTTTAAATTCACAAATGTTAGGACGTTGAATATTTATTCAACATTCTAAAAATCAAGTTTTTATTTTTATATTCAAACATTCTAACAACAATAATGTTAAAAAAAATTTTCTCGCTTATGATTTATAGTTTATACACGACAGTAGAATCTCAGCCATGGCGAAGCCGTTATATTCCCAAGGGCCAGTTTCCGTCTCCGATACCCTGTTTTCTTATTCCAGTCGCGGCCGCGGACTTCATAGTTGACCGGTTGACATCCGTGCCGGAAATGTTTAAGCTATTCTTAATGTAGACTTACTATTGTTTTCGACAAAATAATCAATTCACTAGTTGAGTAGATCTGCGTGTTTCATATGGTTCGGACGCAATGCAATGTGTGCGCAAAACGGTCGGTGCGGAAGTGTAATTCATTTTAAATGTTCGTAAAGTGTTTGTGAAAATGTGACTTTTATATTTTTAAACTCTCGACAATCACAAATGTGTGCTTAAATGTAGTCAGCAATTTTAGGACTCTCGACTGAAGATGGATAGTCAATTATCCGAAGCCGGTTTCGAGGACAAGAAAAACATTTAACATCTTCAGGCAAATCACACCAAAATTGGTGAGCTTTAAAATAATGAATTCAATGTGTTAATTCGTTTAGCTAGTCGTAAAAAAAAGGTCTACACAGCTTATTTTCATAACAAGTATAAATAAAGATGAATTATCAATGTTGTCCTTACTGATCAAAATCATACTTGATAATTACATCTCAAATAACACGTTATATACATAAAATGTTCGATAGTAATTTTGTGGGTTATATGGTTACATTTTATTTCTCAGTTGGTTTCGTTTAGCCTTTCCGCCATTTCTTAACTGTTATCAAAGATAAATTGTGAACTTTATAAATGAGTAAAAAGTGTATTATAAAATAAAAGATTGAATATAGTAAATTTTTTAAGAGTTAATTTTATTCAAACAATGAGAAAACATTATTAAAGCTGAATATGAAAAAAATTTAAACATTTTCATTGGACATTTGAACAACAAATAGTGCGAGATGGCTGTGGTGGTGAACGCTGTCGAGGTTGCAGAGTATGGACAACAAGTAGTGTGTTTTTGCGGTTGCTGGCTCAGTTCAATGACCTCTGAGGAATGTGATGACGTCATCGCCAAGGTCAACGACCCCGATGACGTCATCGATGACGTAATAGATGACGTCATCGACGATGACGCAATCGATGACGTCATACCCATGACGTCATCAAAATGACGTCATCGATGACGTAATTGATGACGTCACCATCGATGACGTCATTTCTGTGATGTCACACCCATGACGTCACAGAAATGACATGCTAATGACGTCATCATCCATTACATCATCAAAATGACGTCACTGACACTGTTAAGGTCAAGGTCACGCCGAAACTCAAAATTTTTTGGCACTTTTGCCGTTTCTCGCACTACGCTCCGAGTTTCAGTCAGAGTCCACATGACCTTGACGACTTGGAGCAAATCTGCGATGAGAAACAGCAAAAGTGCCAAGTCAAACTCGAGTTTGCGACATGACCTTGCTTAAACCGTCATCCACTAGTCCTCAGAGACCATTGAACAAGCACAACATCCGCAATTTCATATTACTGTGACCTTGAACACTTAACAACTACAGAGCGCCGACACCGATGCGCACCCCACGACAGCCACCGAGTGACTGACCGTCAGGCCCTGTGTACTCTAGGTATATCGGCTTGAGAGACTAAGACTCTAAACTGTCAGGAATGGGAGTAACTAACTGAATTTTGCAAGGAAAAGTCATTTCATCCAATATTTTAAACAAATCCTCATCAGTAAAACTGACATTAGTCCGTTTTGTATAAAACTTAGGGTGTCCGCGCAACAGTTTGCGCCACTTAGCTAAAGTTGAAACCCTCTTAACTTTGAGTGGTGGACAGTGAGCAACTAATAAAGCCTTAACACGGCTAAGTTTCTTACCTAAAGTGTCCCGCGACATGGCGTCTCCTCACAAAAGTCCACACAATACTGAGAGACTGCTTGTAGCGCACGAGTCAAGGGAAAAGAGGTGGGGGAAACAGCAGGAGTGGGGGAAGGTCACAGTGGTGGGGGAAGGTGAGGCTTAACGCTGGAGTATCGCATCACTTCACCATGAGCTGTCCTACAGTCAACACACTGTTCTCTTGGCCCGAGTTGGCACTAGAAGAAACATTTCTGTACAGCTTAGGCTGTGAGAGCCGAGGAAGCAAAGTCAAAGTGGAAATTGTGTTAAACTCCAAGATAAAGAGTCTCCTAAATAAACTAATTGTATCCCTGCAATCTCCTATAACTTTAGAGAAATACCACTTTATTAAGCGACACCTTATACTTTGGCAAAACGAAGCGGAAATGGAAAAGATTACAGTAAAATTAATTTAACTTAAAACTTGGACTGGACAGTCATGGCGATACCATGTGGCGTGCAAACGCCACCCTAAACATTACAAGTTAGGTTATTGAGCACCTCTGGTACGATAACCGATGTGCTAGAGTTAAAGTGTGATGACCTTGAGTCAAAACACTGAAATACTACAAGTCGATATCGTCCCAGAGTTAAAGTGTAGTGACCTACATTCAGAACTTGTAAAATTACTTACATATAGAGAGCTATGGAACAGCGAGACGCACCGCATGGAAGCCGGAGACATACTGGCGAAGCGGTGTTGTGCAGCCTAGGGACCCAGTTGTGGTGGGGGTACAGCCAACACTTAGAGTACAAGTGTTGTGGGTGACCTTGACCCACTTAACTTACCTGACCCCCCCCCCCTAGAAAAAGTGCGAACCCCCCCCCCCACAAAAAGTGCGAGCCCCCCCCCACCCCCACCCCCACCCCCACCCCCACCCCCTCCCCCACCCCTGATATCCTGGGCGTGGCAGCCCCGGTGGGGATATAAGGGGGCCCAGCCAGAGCCGGCTCGCAGTCCGCTCCCGCGTGTTGAACGTGAACGACCGGGACGGACCGCCATAGGCATCACTAAACATTGAATGGCACCTTCAGTGTTTAGCGAAGTCTACTCTAACTTTAAGACTTGTATTAGTTGTAAGATATTGCGCTTGCGTTTGGGTATTGCGAATTGTTTTATATGAGAGTGTTTTACTTGTACCTTATGTCTCCTGTGTGTCTTTTATCCTTTGTGTCTTGTTCGTTATATGTGTTTAACATGTATGTGCTTGTTCCAGCATTGACTACGTTGAGCTCAATTGTGTGTTGTAAGTGTGTTATATTTTTCTAAAGTGTATACGCTTGTTGTAGCATTTCCCCCTTGAGCTTTTGCAATGCTCAAAGTAAATCGTAAAGACAGGGAACGGGAGTAGGCCCCCGTGTAAAGTTACTTTGTATAATTGTTAGGCTCCTCTCATGCATGCTTTAATGCGGCTGAGAAATAGGAGTTGGTCCGTTTGTACGCCTATATGGGGGTAATAAGCCGATGGCCTCTGCACTCGGACCGAGGACGTAAGCCACTAGGGTGTCCTCAGTTAGTTTCCCTTCTGGAAACTCAAAATTATGTAAATGAAACTTTGTTAGCTATTTGTGTTTTTTTGTCCCCAAGGCCCCCGAACATTCGTGGTTCGCCATGGATGTACGGGGGCCGAAATGTTTTAATGTCCGTGTGGCCTTGACCCACATAGGACTTGTAAAAATTTACTGCATTGCTAAATTAAAAATATTAAAGATAGGGTTACGGGAGTAGGCCCCCGTGTAAAGCCACTTTTTATAATTGTTAGGCTCCTCTCATGCATGCTTCAATGCGGCTGAGAAATAGGAGGTGGTCCGTTTGTACGCTTATACGGGGGTAATGAGCCGATGGCCTCTGCACTCGGACCGAGGACGTAAGCCACTAGGGCGTCCTCAGTTTCTTTGAAAAGTATGTAAATGACATTTTGTTAGCTATTGGAAAAGTTATTAGTTCGAAATGCAGTAAATGTTTACAAGTCTCGCGTGGCGAAGGGTACACGACATTGGATGTTGCCTTGTTGTCATAGTTGGGTCTCTTCGGAGGCTACAGCGATGACAACCCAAGTGCCCCACACCCCCATAGGGGGGTGTGGGGCTTAATTTTTTAAAGTTTTTTCGTGACCTTGACCTAAATATAAAAGTTTTCAAAATCTTTAACAGTCAGGTCTTATTAACACAGTTTATATATATAGAGGTCTTTTAAAAGTTAACAGTTAGGTATTAGTAACACACAAGTTTGGAATTGTTTATAGTTGGGTCTCTTGGGAGGCTTCAGCGATGGCAACATAAATGCCCCAAGTGGGGCTTCTTTTTTGAAAAAGTGTGAGCCCCCCCCCCCCCCCGACAAAAAGTGCGAGCCCCCCCCCCCCGGGGTTACCCCCACCACTAAAAATGGGTATATATAGGAGTGGTGATCAACCGTCTTCTCATTCTGCTTTACACTGTTTAGCTGAATACTACCATGTCAGCCATGAACATTCCAGCCTCTACCTCTGGCCCGACCGCATCCAACTCTGGCTCAAGCTCTGGACCGATCCGGCGGGGCCGCCTGTCAAAGAGTCGCGTTCGGTTCTTCGGATTCACTCCGAGCAAGACGGAGTTGTGCAGCAGTGGAGCCTCCAGAAGAGAGTCTAGCTTGTATGAAGAACTCCAGCAGGTAGTGCCAGGTGTAGTGGTTGGTGCATCTTCACAGGAAGACACTGTTAGAGCTGCTATAAGATATATTAAAGGTTGTAACGTATTGATAGAGGAAAAGGACAGGTTGTTAGAGGAAAAGAAGAGGTTGTTGGAGAGTGCACACAGTGAAATACTTTTGATCCGGAAAGAATGGGAAAAACTAATTATGAAGTGTGACAGATTGTTAGATGATAGTGATGATAGTGAGGATGAGAGTGGATAGGTGTGGGTAAAGACTCGGACTGGGACTTGCGTGTTTGTATGAATGTGTGTGTGAATGCGGAATACAGAGCGGGGGATAGATCACTCTGTGGCAATGGACTAACATGCCACTTAGTGATCTATCCCCCGTTCTGGTAATGTTTTTGGATGGCCTTGACCCACTTTACCAAGGCTAGCTAGTACCCCCACCACTGATAAGTGTATATATACGGGTATTAACGTGCAGTTTGGTTATTCTGCTTTGTACCGCTTAGCTGAATACAGCACTGTAACATGGCTTTCAACTCCAAAACTTCTCAGGCTTCCTCTTCTTCTTCAAGAAGGCGTGCTGCCAACGTTCTGCCTGCTACTCGTGGACCTGCTCGACCATTCCACAGCATAACTGTTGCTCGGGCAAACGCCTGCAAAGCTCCGATGCTACGGACCTTGCTGGAGGTAAGCCAAGACGGACAAGGCTTGCTCAGTCCTGGTCAACGGCAGGAGCAAGAAAGGCGTATGGCGTACCTCAGGCTGCAGGGTGTAGTTCCCAGCTTGAAGTTAGGCGATCCGAGAGTAGCAAGCATCAACGAGGCAGCGGACTACATATCACATCTTCACAGTGTTTTAGAAGTAAAGGACCAACAAATTGAAAACTTAAAAGAACAATTGAAACAATTTAACTTTAATCCTGTGGAGTTTGTGGAAGCAGTGATGAGTGATAGTGATGATGAAGGAACTGAATATATATTGGGTGTGTAATGAAAGACTTGGACATGGACATGTGTGTGTGTGTGTGTGTGTAGAATACAGAGCGGGGGATAGACTACTTTGCGGCAATGGACTAGCATGCTGCTTAGTGGTCTATCCCCCGCTCAAAGGGTAGCATTGGATGACCTTGACCCACTTTACAGCAAGGACAACCGGTTAACTGGTATAAAAGAGGGGGTCTATACATCTCGACTTCATTCTGCTTTGGACCTTCCAGTGGAACGCTAGAAACAATGAGTGGATCGCTGCTTGGTGCTAACTTGGACAGGTATTCTGTGATGGTACACTATGAAGATTGTAGAGACATGTTGACGGCTGTGTATGATTGTTTGGTGAGAAAAATCTTTCAAGAAAACTGCCAATTTATGTTAGCGTGGAAAAGAAACTTGTTTGTTGATGGTCATGCTACAATGCAAAGCATGAACCACCTTCATGTGTTAAAAGTAGGACATCATAATTTGGACGAACTGGACGATATGTTTAGGGAGCTGGAGTGTTTGATACATCAGGAATGTAAACCATGTGAAATTGAAATTTTTAAATTGGATATGGAATTAGAATAAAATGTGTTAAACAGGACTTGGACTTGGACTTGATTGAGGTTTTGTAGAACAGAGCGGGGGATAGATCACTTTGCGGCAATGGACTAGCATGCTGCTTAGTGGTCTATCCCCCGCTCAAAGGGTATCTTTACGTGACCTTGACCCACATAAATTGTATAGTTGGTGGGGGTATAAAAAGGGTAAGCAAATTGGATGGATACAACACTTCCATACCATGGCTCCACTTGACAACACCGTGTTCCATCGCAACAGAATTGTCTCTATTCTGGAGGTAATACCTCTAGAAATTATAGAAGTAGAGGACCAACTACCTGCGGTTGATCAAGAAGAGGAGGAAGAGATAATGGATATTGAAACGGACTCTGACGAAGCTGGTTCAACGGACAATGAAGTGGACTTGCACGCCTACGAAACATTAGAGTCATCATCTGAGTCCGAAATGGAATTCCAATTGGAAATTGAAGAAGAAGAAGAACAAGACACTCCTCATCGTCCAATGGATAGGATGTTAGTTGCCAGAAGAATTATGTATTGTCATCGCTGCCTATTCCGTGATGAGGATGATTCCGACTCTGATGGTGATGTTTCACCTTTGTAAAAGCTTAAACAAAAAGTTAAAAAAAAGAATGTGAGCGGGGGATAGAGCACTTTGTAGTAAATGATGCTGCTTAGTGCTCTATCCCCCGCTCAAAATAATAATTCTAAATGGCCTTGACCTATATAAACTTGCTCAAACAGATGTCTTTGAAAAACATCTACAAATTATTGAATCTAGACCAAATATCATCAATTTATCAAACCTACTGATAAATGTATTACAAACGGTTGTGTAAAGGCTAAATTTAGTACATGAGTGATAACCTGTTTCTATATGACGTCACTTTCCCCACCTATCCGCCTCGGATATAAAGGGTCCCGGTGGAGCGCGCTGCTCATTATTGTGTGGACATTCACAGAGTGTGCATTCAAAGCCAAACTGTTTGAAATGGCTCTTTGCGACATTTGTGGGGAAATCTTTCAAGACGAAGATCTTTTCACCATACACAGAGAATTACATGAAGAAGAAGATGGAAAAGAAGATATTATCATCGATGAAATAGACTTAGACTCAATTGACCGGTTTTTGGAAGAGCATCAGAAGCAGATGGACTACTACGACAGCTATCTACAGCAAATGCAAAGAAGAAGACCTAGTGTGATCCAATTTGCTGGTGCTGGACCATTCACTACTAGAAGACCTATTGAAGAAGAGGATATGCAAGAAGAGGACACGGAAGAAGAGGACACGGAAGAAGAACTGGAAGATGTGAGACAACTGCGCACCACGGCCTTACCAGGACAAGTTGTAACACATTTTAAAATTGATAATGTGCAATTGGAATTAGATAATTTTATAACCCAGGCCAGAGTACTTGTTGGAAAAACGCTAAAAGAAGAATTACAGAGATTGAACTTCATTAAATTTGGACTGGTGTTAGAATCAAAGTTTACCAATACTGATGGTGAAACGGCATTAAGAGCATTAATTACCAAAAACCGAACCCTTACAACTGAATCTGATATCAATGAAATTATTGAAGAATGTTTGCATGAACTGCTAGTTAAACTGCAAGAACATGAAGGAAGAGGATCCGGCTGGAGTCTGTCATCGATTGAAGGTATGGATGTAAGGGTTCACAAGCACGGATATGGTATAAGGGGTAGTAGTTATATACCTTTGCCAAAGAAGATACAAGCTACCAAATCTTGTATCAATGTGCAAAATGAGGACAATGAATGCTTTAAATATGCTATGCTAACAAAATATGTGCAAGAAAATCCTTGTAGAGTTAGCAGAGCGTATCAAAATGTCCAACACCGCTACAACTTTCGAGGTTTGTCATACCCTGTTAGTGTTAAAAGTATTGGTAATTTTGAGAAACAAAACCCAGGTGTTTCTGTAAATGTGTTTGGTTTAGATGATTCCAATAGTGTTTATCCTCTGAGAGTATCAAAAGTTGAGGAAAGAAACCACACGGATCTGTTATTGATAACTAAGGGTGAAATTTCACATTATGTGTGGATAAAGGACTTTGCAGCCTTGGTTAAAAATCAATTATCAAAACAGAAACGTAGGTTAACAGTGTGTAAAAGATGTTTCTGTTTCACATATAAAGAGTTGAGACGTGGAGGATCGGAGTGGTTGTCGGAACACCAGCGGCTTTGTAATGACAACTATGAAGTGAAGATTAGTCTGCCACCACCATCTAGAGCATTTGTCCAGTTCAATAAAACCGTTCACCAATACCGGATTCCACTAGTTATCTATGCTGACTTTGAATCCACGTTAGTGCCGCAGGAACTTCCGGATGGTGAAGTAACTAGAAGAACCAAATATCAATTGCATCAACCTAACAGTTTTTGCTTATTGGTGAAATCTACTTTACCTGAAGAACAATTGCAAGACTATGGCTTAACATCCACTCCGATACTCTACCGTGGGGAAGAAGCTGCTAAGTATTTTGTAGACCAGTTGTATGAGATTGCTGAAAAGGCGGAACGCTTATACGGTAATGTTTTACCCATGGAACCTTTGAACCAAAATCAACAAGAAGAATACATTTCAGCAACAAGATGTTATCTATGTAAGAAGAGCTTCAGTGAAGAAAATCCAAAAGTAAGAGATCATGATCACCTCACAGGGTTATACAGAGGACCTGCTTGTAATTCATGCAATATAAATTACAAACTGCTAAACTTTATCCCTGTAGTGTTACACAATCTTAGCGGCTACGACTCCCACTTCATTATTCCAGAATTAGGAAGAGATAATGGTAAAATCGATGTTCTTGCTACAACATTGGAAAAGTATATCAGTTTCTCAAAAACAGTAGGTAAAATTAAACTTCGCTTTGTAGACTCTTATAGATTTATGGCATCTAGTTTGAGCAGATTGTCTGAGAATCTACGAAGAGAAGACTTAAAAGAAACCAGCAAGATTGTACCTGAAGATAAATTGGAATTAGTATTACGTAAAGGAGTGTTCCCCTACGATTACATAACTTCTACAGAAAAATTTGAAGAAACCAGTCTACCACCGATTGAAGCCTTCAACAGCAAATTAAACGAAAGTGAAATCTCCGTTGAAGACTACAATCATGCTTGTAATGTTTGGAACCAACTAAACATTCAAACCTTAGGGGAATATTCTGACTTTTATATAAAATTGGACGTAACTCTGCTGTGCGATGTGATGGAAGAATTTCGAAACACCTGCTTCTCCGCCTATGGACTGGACCCTCTACACTCGTACACATCTCCAGGATTAGCATGGCAAGCTATGCTAAAGTCAACCAACTGTCGACTGGAACTTCTAACGGATATTGATATGGTGCTCATGATGGAATCTGGTGTACGGGGCGGTTTGACACAAGCTGTAACACGTCATGTCAAAGCCAACAAAAAGTACATCCCCGGCTTCGACGAGCAACAACCATCGGTCTACCTTGGCTACTTTGACGCAAACAACCTTTATGGTTGGGCAATGTCAAATCCGCTTCCCTACGCTGACTTCAAATGGATCGACCCGGCCACCATCGGAGACATCTCACAGATTCCAAAGGATGGTCCAAAAGGCTATATTTTGGACTGTGATTTTGAATACCCGGAGCACCTTCATGACCATCACTACGACTTGCCTCTCCTAGCCAAGACTGAAGTTTCACCGACAGGAAGATGGCCAAAATTGATGATGACCTTGGAGAATAAAGATCGCTATGTGGCTCACTACTGGGTAGTTCAACAGGCTCTCGAATTGGGTCTACGTATAGTGAGAATTCATAGAGCAATTGAATTCACCCAGTCTTGTTGGTTGAAACCATATATTGATTCCAACACTACAAGAAGAGCTGCAGCGACAACAGCATTTGAAAAGGACTTCTATAAATTAATGAACAATGCCATCTTTGGGAAGACCTTGGAGAACAAAAGAAAACACAAAAATGTAAAATTAGTGAGTGATCCTAGGAAATTGGAAAAATTAGTGCAAAAACCAAATTTCGGAACATCCATGATTATAAACGAAAATCTAGTCGCTGTCAGTATGAAGAAAACAACAATAGTCATGGACCGTCCGTTATACATAGGTATGTCGATTTTGGACATAAGTAAAACCCTGATGTATGATTTCCATTATAACAAAATGGTTAAACACTACGGAAGGGAAAACATTGGAGTCGCATACATGGATACGGACGCGTTTATCTACTGGATAAAGACTTTGGACATGTATGAAGACCTAAGGACTTTTCCATACAAAGAAGATTTCGACTTTTCTGACTATCCGAAGAACCATCCAAATTTCAATGAAAAAAATAAAAAAGTAATTGGAAAATTCAAAGATGAAGCAAATGGAATGCCTTTAGAAGAAATAGTAGCGCTGATGGCGAAATTGTATTCATTTAAGATGTACCACGAGAACAACACACCGACAGTCAAGAAAGCAAAAGGAGTGAAGACATCTTATTTGAAAAAACACGTAACATTTGACCACTACAAGACTTGTTTGTTTGAAGATACTACGATATCAGCAACATTCAACAATATCCGAAGCTTCAAGCATCAAGTCTACAGTGTCACCGAAATTAAAAAAGCACTGTCAGCTCGGGATGATAAAAGACATATTTTACCCGACAAAATCCACACTCTTCCTTTCGGCCATTACTCCTTAAACCCTATCAACTAGTAACCTATTCTTCGTCCTTTTACAACTTCGACCTTATTCCTTTCTCCTTCCGTAAAAAAATGGGGAACACGGCAAGTCCAACGCCGTGTTCCCCATTTTTTTACACAAGTTTGGATGACCTTGACCCATATAAATGATGTGAATATTTAAAACAACATTCATTGTGATTATACATGTGATACAACAAACATTGAAACCTGCAATATGAAGGACTTGAAGCAACAAATTGTCAACGAACTTCATAAACCTGCAAGAAGAAAGTTTCCACGAAGAAATACGGTGATAAAAGGAATTAATGATTTATATCAAGCGGATTTAATCGAAATGATTCCTTATAGCAAACAAAATAAAGGATATAAATACATATTGACTGTTATTAACTGTTTTTCAAAAATGGCAGATGCTTTACCACTAAAAGATAAAAGTGGCAAAAGTGTTACAAAAGCAATGGAAACAGCTATACAAAGAGACAAACATACTATTAAACATTTACAAACAGATGATGGAAAAGAATATTTTAATAAGGAATTTGCAAATTTAATGAAAAAACACAATATAAACCATTATTCAACCAATTCAGAAGTAAAAGCCTCAATAATCGAAAGATTCAACAGAACTTTAAAAAGTGCAATGTATAAAATGTTTTCCAACAGAGGATCGCACATATGGATTGATATGTTACCAAAACTTATAAACGATTACAATAACAAATTTCATAGGACTATCGGGATGAAACCAAACCAAGTAACTAGTAAAAATGAAAACCTTGTATTAAAACGTATAAAAACGAATACTAAACCAAAAGTTGAAAAACTAAAGCCTAAAAAATTTAATGTGGGTGATAAAGTGCGAATAAGTAAATATAAAGGTGTATTCAGTAAAAGATACCTGCCAAATTGGACCAATGAGGTTTTTACTGTATTCAAAGTACAACCTACAGTACCTGAGACATATATTTTAAAAGATAATAAAGGACAATTGCTTGAAGGAGGGTTTTATGGACATGAAATGTTAAAATCAACAGTAGGCGATGTATATTTAGTTGAAAAGGTGTTGCAACGGAAAAAAGATAAGGTCAAAGTACGATGGTTAGGATTTAATAAGACGGAAGATTCTTGGATACCTAAAAAGGATTTGATATAACGATAGAGAATCATTTTAGGTTGAACCATTACAAAGGATGGAGATAGTACCACAAAAAGAGAGTTTTACTATTAATAATATAGATGAACTCACAGTGGATAATTCAGAATTCAATAGTGGGAAACATGGCAATTTGTTACCAAACACCGTTCGTTGTCTGGTTACCGGACCTTCCAACTGTGGAAAAACTAATGTAGTATTCAATTTGATTACAAACCCTAAAGGATTACGATTTAACAATCTATATGTATTTTCAAAATCACTACAACAACCAAAGTATCAATTATTGGAAAAGATACTGACTAATGTGCCTGAAGTTAAATATTTAAAGTTTAATGCAAGCGAGAGTGTCATGCAGCCACAAGAAGCTAAACCATTCTCCGTGTTTATATTCGACGATGTATCTTGTGAAAACCAAAACACAATAAGGAATTACTTCGCTATGGGTCGACATAACAACATAGATAGCATTTATATTGGCCAAACTTACAGCAAAATACCTAAACAACTCATTAGAGACAATGCAAACATGTTAATTGTATTTAAACAGGACGAAACCAACCTAAAACATATATATTTTGATCATGTAAATGCGGATATGACATTTGAACGATTTAAAGAGTTGTGTGGAAAGGCTTGGGCTGAAAAGTATGGGTTCCTAACAATTATGAAGGAACAACCGCTAAACAATGGTCGATACAGGATAGGATTTGATAAATTTATATTAATACATTAAACGCGGTATAACATATTCATTGTTGTACAACACGTCTTGCTACAAACATGGTTAACCAAGAAAAATTAGTAAAAGAAATAAAATCACTTAGTGATTCTATTCGGGCTAAAAACAGAGCATTGAAACTAGGTATTAGCGAGAGGGAGAAATTCCTTGAATCTACTTTTAAACCTATTACTGAACCCTTGAAACAATTAAACAAAAAATTTGCTAAACCTGTATTGGAAGGAGATGCGATTGCACCTATTACGAAGTTTGAAAGAGAAAATGTAAAATCAGAAGAGTTTAGTGATGAAGACCTGGAATCCTCTACGTATAGTGGTTTTACCGGTGGAGAACCTGAAAGAGAGCTAGAATCACCGGACTATAGTGGAATAAAAGAATTATATGAAGTAAAAGCCAAAAGAGGACATGAAGTTGTATCAACTGCTAGTGAAGAGGAAAAAGAAGAAGAGACAAGGGAAGGTCCGTCAAACATAAGCTTGTTGGGTGAAAACATTCATAACAAAGGACCTTTAGGAAGTAAATACATGATAAAAATGTTAGCTGGAACAAATCCTAATAAAAACTACCATAGTTATGGGGTAAGACTAACAGAAGACGGTTTAATGGTTGGTAATAGCCCGGTAAACATTGATGAACATGATAATATTATTGTTGGTAATCAAAGATATAAGGGCACCAAAGGATTATTTGAATTATTATTTGAAAATAAGCCTTTAGAATTGTTAGTTAAAGAAAAAGACATGGAAGCATATAAAAAGATTTTGGAACAAACTAATGCATACAGGAGGAAGTATTCAGCTGACCAACCTGTTTTTAGATCAAAGTCTTTAAAATATAGAGAATTTGTATCCAGGTTAATACCAACAACGAGAAGACAACCAATGCCAATAATACCAAGAAAACCTGTAAAACGAAGGTTTGTGTCATCCACTTTGGATATAAGTGCTCCAGAACCAAGAAAAAGAAACAAGTCTGTTACAGGTACAGGTTTAATGAAGAAACTATATAACACAAATGTGATTTATTACAATAATATCAATAAATTGGTGGATAGAATGAAACTAATACATGAAGCTAAAGAAGCGGGTCATACTGGATTGGAAAACGAATGGGTGGCTTTAGTGGATGAACTCCGAAACCGTGGGGTAATCTCATAAAAATGCGTTACTCCCTAGAATACTATTCAGTTGCACCATGAGTGTCGACAAGTTCGGACGTTACTCCTCGGATGGGTTATATTATGCCAATAGTTTAAAAAGAAGTGCTGGTTTACCACAAACACCTGATGGAGATTATGATATGAGTAATAAAAGGTTAAAAAACATAAAAGATCCTACGGATGAAAACGATGCAATAAATCTAAAAATATTAAAGGAAAAGATATCGCCAACATTAAGACTACAAAATAACACATATGACGCAGAAGATCATAGAATCATCAACGTTGGTAAACCAAATCAAAACGGTGATGCAATAAACAAAGGTTATTTGTCATCTGAATTAAAAAATACGTTAAAATTCAATGGGAAAACGTATAGTGCTAACAATAAACGTATATCCAACGTAGATGACCCTAAAGATGCAAAAGACAGCGTAAATAGACGCTATTTACATTCTTTGATACCTGAAAAGACAAAAGATGGATTTTCTTTTTATAAATTTGTTATTAATGATATAGGCTATCCAAAAACTGAAAACGATGCTGTAAATCTAAAATATATTAAAGATCATTGCATCATACGTGATGTAGGGGTTATAGATTGTTTTAATAATTGTTTAGCAAATGTTAAAGATGGTTCGGCGCCATCAGATGGTGCAACAGTGGGTCAAATGATGGAAACCTTAAAACAAGAAACAACCTCTTTTGTAAAACAAGATCAAGTAGTATCGAAGCAAGGGGATGAATTTGTTCAAGGTAATGAAAAATTTAATTTATTAACATACAAAAATGATGCTTGGGATTGCATGGATAAAAAGTTATCAAATATGGGATGGGGTTATGAAAAACATGATGCAGCTGCTTTATCACAAACCGTACATCTAGATCCAGATAAATATTTTAGATGGTTTACATGTAATAATAGAGTGATAAGAGACTTGGCACAAGGAAGAGAAGCAAATGATGCTGCAACTGTAGGACAGACCATTACAACATCATTAAAGGATAGTAAAGTGTATGATTGTACTAATAAACGTATAACAAACCTTAAAGACCCTGAACATGTAGATAATGCTGTCACTGTTAATTTTCTTGTAAAAGTTTTAGGTAATGCGATATTTGATTTACACAATCATTTCACACCGGAAGTTCTTCGAGGAGGGCCAGGTCATAAAATTTGGGATGAAGCCTCGAGAGGTGGTTGGATTAAACGGGAAATTTTTAAAAAGTACTTTATTCACCCTAATACACAACAGTTTAGATCATCAAATTGGGGTGATATTGATATTTAATAAAAGAACACAATAAACATCTTCATTTATTTCCAACTCGTCATAGAGTTAACACATGAGTTGCACATTGCGATTATAAAAGGACAATAATGACGTTCAAGTACATCAGTCCATATCGAGACACTGCAAGGAAAGGAGGTGGGATCACGTCCACAGCGGTTTCTCTGTTAAGTAAAGCTTTAAAACAAATTCCAGTAGGATCCATAGTAAATAGAGCAATAGACGCATTACCATACGAATTTCATATACCAGGAGGTTATCAGTATTGCGGACCAGGAACTAAATTGAAAAAACGACTGGAAAGAGGCGATCCTGGCATAAACAAGTTAGATCAGGCTTGTAAAGAACACGATATCGCATATTCCACGTTTGCCGATTCAAAAAATAGATCAATAGCTGACAAAAAGCTTGCGGACATAGCTTGGCAACGAGTAAAATCAAGTGACGCTAGCATAGCAGAAAAAGCAGCAGCTTTAGCAGTAACAGCAGGTATGAAGGCTAAAACAGCAGTAGGAGGTGGAAGAAGGAGGAGAAGGAGAGTAAAAAGGAGGTCAACCACAAGAAAACATGGAGGAAATATAAAAAGAAGACGACGATCTACAAGAAAAGGCAGGAAGAAGCCCACCGTGTGGTCAATGGTAAAAAACGGGGCAGGTCTTTACCTAAGACCTTATCGTGCATATTAAATGAAAGAAATCAATTGGTCATACCACATAAAGCATTAACCAATATTGAATTATTTAAATATATTTCCTGTTTAAAAATACCATTTTTCCGCGGTGTGTTTATGAAAGACAGTTTACCAAAGAAAATGTGGCAAAATGAGACTGGAATTGTAAATTTGGATAATACTGAAGGGCCTGGCACCCATTGGGTTTGTTATAAGAAACTAAATAACAATGTATATTATTTTGATAGTTTCGGTAATTTGCCACCACCAAAAGAACTTCAAAATTACTTTAAATCTGCTTAAAACATATATTATAACTATAAAAAAGAACAACCTGATAATACTTCAATATGCGGCCATTTATGTTTGGAATTTCTAGCTAAAAGTATCAGTCACTATTGAGATGTCTTCCTATACGGTATCATTAACAGGAAAATCGTCCACTTTACGAAGTATCCTTTTTCCAGCGTTACGCTTGCAAAAAGGAAGGTTTTGGGAGGCGGCACTATTGGATTTTACAACGTACAACTCTATTCCCAATGTTACGGAAGGTAAAAATAACATATTGCATTATTATAAGGGAAAGGATGCCAGTGGAAAATTTACAGACTTACAAGAGTGCAGGTTACCCACAGGTTCTTATGAAATTGATCATATAAATGAATTTTTGCAAACTAAAATGGGAAAAGACAATATAACATTAAAAGGTAATAATAATACGATGAAAGCTGAAATTACTTCCAAATATTATATAGATTTCACTCAACCAAACTCAATTGGTGATTTATTAGGATTTTCCAACGATGGGCCTGTATTAGAACCAGATGTAACACATTCCGGTAAGAAAACAGTAACAATATTAAAAGTCAATAGTATAGACATAACTTGTAACATTATACAAGGTGCTTACAGGGATGGGGCTAACACCCACATCATACATACTTTTTACCCAAGTGTACCACCTGGATTTAAAATTGTTGAAAAGCCACAAAACCTGGTATATCTACCGTTGAACACCACTTTCATTTCAGACATCGTGTTGAGCGTATTGGATCAAGACGGTAACTTGGTAGACTTCAGAGAAGAGCCTATTACGATTAGATTACATTTAAAATCGACACTTTAATACAAAACCATGGGTTTAACATTTAAAAGCGAACAACCTACGGGAAACCGCATTAGTAGCTCTTCAGCTGTGGAGGAGTTAACACGCGAGAACATTCGTTTCTTAGAGAGAATTGGATTAAAATTAACCGAGTATGGATATACTGGATATAGCGCAGGGTCCAACATTCGACGAAACCCTATGGGAAAAAGAATATCACACCCACAACCCTTACACTTCATCGAAATTAAACAATAACGATGAAATTCGTATTCCCATACAAAATCAAGACATTTACACACTACCATGTGAAAGTTACTTGTATATTGAAGGACAAGTTACTAAAAAGGACGGTACTACTGTTGGTACAACAGTTCCATTTATAAATAATCCTATGGCTTTCCTATTTGATGAAATTAGATATGAAATATCAGGTGTAACAGTTGATTCCACTAAAAAAGTAGGTATTACGACAACTTTAAAAGGATTAACATCTATAACACCCAATGAAACCAATTTACTTAAACCTGCCGGATGGGTATTACCTACGATTGACACGATCACTCCAAATCCAAATGGATATTTTGATTTTCATATTCCATTACGTTTGCTGCTTGGTTTTGCTGAAGATTATAGGAAAATAATATTAAACGTTAAACAAGAATTAGTTTTGTTGAGATCTTCTAACGATAAAGACATTATTAAAGCTGCAGATGCTACTACAGATGCGACTTTAGAATGGAAATTAAAATTAGACAAAATTGTATGGAGAGTTCCACATGTTAAATTGGCTGACGAGCATAGAATGCTACTTTTAAGAAAATTAAAAGCCGATCGTGATATTGTTATTCCATTTAGAAGTTGGGAATTTCATGAGCATCCCAGTTTACCTACTACGGATCGACACACTTGGACTGTTAAAACATCGAATTATGTAGAACGAGCCAGGTATATTATATTTGGTTTACAAACAGGTAGAAGAGACGCCATTACTAAACATGCAGGACAATTTGATCATTGTGACTTGAAAAATATTAAAGTTTATTTAAATTCACAATTCTTTCCATACGACAATTTAAATGTGTCATTCACTAAGAAGAAATACAGTATATTGTACGATATGTACGCGAGATTCCAAAGTTCATATTACGGTAAAACAAATACACCTTTATTATCACCTGACAAATATTTCGATGCCTACCCAATAGTTGTAATCGATTGTTCTAAACAAAATGAATCAGTAAAGTCATCAAGTGTGGATATAAAAATAGAAATGGAATTCAACGATGCTATACCGGCTAATACAACTGCATACTGTTTAATTCTACATGATAAAATCGTAACATACACACCTTTAACTGGAATTGTTAAAAATGTATTGTAAGAACCGGTTTTGTTTCATTCCGCGAGTATAAAAGCAGAGCGTACAGACCGCTCCTCATCAGTTTGTTGCCTACTGTTGTATGGGTAGCATCGTATTCAATATGGCTTCTCCTAGTGGTACACCTGAAAATGTGGTAGATATTGAGAAGGAGATATCTGAGTTTTTAGATCCTCAAGGTCACCAGGAAGGAGGTGAACAAAACGTTTGCGGACAACTTCACGCCAGTAATAATGTTGAAGAAAAAGGTAAAAGAAGAAAGACTATACAAAAGAGAAAAAGGGATATTGAAGATAATATTTCTCCAAACATATTAAGTGAGGTATTTTTGCGAATATTTTACCCAATCTCTTCCAGTTTGGATAAAAGTGTTTTAATCGGTGTTATGAAATCTACAGATTATTCCCCTACTGTAATTTTAACTCATGGACCCAAAATGATTTTGTTTACGGACAGTGCTTGGGAATCGTTTATGAAACATTTGCATCTACTAGAATGCTATTTAAGTAGTAACATGTTTGGAAGAAAGACAAGGGTAGGACTTTTGAATTCAAATGTGGAAATTGATATTATTAAACAACGTGGTGATCATCAGCTACGGTTTAGAGACACAACAAGACATGATAACAAAATTCAACTTAATCGAGAGGAGTTTTTCATTTTAACTTGTGCTACTGAGCCTATAACAAGATACTTGAGACAACTGGTGTTTTCAAGTTCGATTATTAAAGATTATTTGGAAGACACTTTGGACAAACAACCGGACGCACCTATATTATACGGACCTGTAGATACTTCTATATTTAATAGAGTTCCTCATGAAGTACAGATGTGGAGACAATTGGAAAAGTACGCTCAACTACATAAGAAATCAGTAAAACAGGAAGAAGAGGAAGATGGAGGAGAAGAATCAAGTGTTAGTGATGAAAATGAAAACAAGGAAAATATAAAGATGGAAACTTAAATAACAATGGTTAGTTTTTAAAACAATAACCAAAATCTTGTGGGGTTAGGCCTATTGGGGACGGTGCCCACGTTAAATATACACCAACGCGCCAACAACTGTACGGCCGGGTATAAAAGTAGTACCTACCGTGGTGTGGAAATCAGTTGACCTCCTGACTTCGTAATGAGCAGACGTGTGACCTTCAAAATGGACAAGGGAGAAGAACAACAAGTAAAGTCCAAGCCTGGTATTATTGAGTTTCAAGCGTTTCGTGGTAATGATGATAGATTCATTATAAAAGAACTTGTGTTTTTGGACATGAATACAAGTGTTCCTTATTCGTTTTTATTTAAACCACCATGTTCTTATTCGTCTTTAACTAGTAAAGCCGCTACTACCAACAGATGGATTTCAAAACACTTCCATCATATCGATTGGTATGATGGTTTTACAAGTTACACGGACTTGTATCACATTATGCATCACTTTTCAGACAAGTTTACCAATATTTACACAAAGGGGCTGGAAAAGAAAAGATGGATTGAAGGATTTACTCATGTTCCGGTTAATGATGTGGAATTGGATAAGAATTATCAATACATGCTGGAAACCATATGTATTTGTACAAAAAGCCCAGAACATGATAAAGATAGACATTGCGCTTTGAAAAATGCCTATAAACTCGCCTCTTACCTTCAAAATGGGGAAGTGGGGAGTGGTGGGGGTAACGGAGAGTATATAAGTGGGGAGCAGACAGGGACCTGGCATGAGTATTACTCGAGATTCCGAGACGACAACATCTCCGAGCAAGAAGACGATCTGTAACCTGACCATGGCATCTCACCAGTTCCTTCAGACTTTGGTCGAGCAGTTCAATGCTCACTCCAAGTCAACAATATTACCTGTAAAGAAGTGCTCGGAACTAAAAGACGAGAAGCACTACATAATCCATGCTATGAAGAAGATGGAGACTACAGTTGGGGAGGCCATCTGCTGCAGTCTCAGCGAGGCGCCGTTTACTCCGGGGGATGAACCAAAGTTCCAGGTGTACCTGCCCAAGAGATTCGTCCATCTTCTACAAAACGAGGATCTTCGCTCTATTCAACCCGGGTGTCTATACCTGGTGTCGCACGGCTGCACGGGTAGCAATTCTACAGAGTTGACCATCCACATCGCTGACAAGCAGCAGTGTTAGATTTAAGTTTTAATGTTGTACATATGTTGTTGTTGTAATGTTTTATAAATAAACGAATCATAAAAGAAAAAAAATTAAAAAAAAAACAAAAAATGCAACATATCAATATGTGACAAACTTCACGTATTGATATGTTGCATTTTTTTTAAACTTCGCGGGTGACCTTGACCTTTGACCTTTGCATTTCACAACTACCCCCACTACCGTAATTACCCCCACTACCGCACTAGGATTCAAACCTGCTTGGATGCGAAAAACGGTCATTCTGTTGCCAACTAGCAAACGATGAGCACCTTGTACGAGCTTTGCTTACAACGAGTTATAACTGACGCATCTTTATTCCAGACGGCTTTACGAGATAATATCCCTATAACAGTAAAACAGGATATCGAAGAGTACAAGAAAGATAATAGAGGGTATTCGGGATACTCCTGGTATAGGTTCCAAGACGGGGAAAAGTTTTGTAGGCCTTGTGGCAATGCTGCCGTCAGAGACCTTCGACGGTTCGTACAGGAAGGTGGTAGAAAACAGTTTGGATTTCTAGCACCAATGTTTAGATTTGAAAACTACAAGGACACCTGTGCTATTTGTTCCATCCCTTTGTATCAATGGAAAAAGTTTAGAAGTGTTTAATTGCATCTTCCATACCCCCACCACCATTACCCCCACCACTTTTCCATGTACCTCCAAACGCTGTGCCTCGGCTTCATTTCTACTCCAGCAGCCAACCTAGCAACATCAGGATGTCTCTCAACGTCAGTTGCGCAAGTTACGAGGAGGTGAGCATCAAGACTCAGCAGGAGCTAAACGACTTATACAAGGAATTGCAGCTGATGGTGGCACGAGGCTACCGTATAAATGTGCAAGTTTACGCTTGCAATATACGGAACACCCGGCAGTCAAAGGAAGAGCCTGGACACTCCTCAACGGCTTCCTCACCAGCGTCCATGAAGACCGAGCCAGACAACTTGGACTACTTCAGCTGACTAGCAGTTGTATTTCTTGTCCTAACCATTGTAGAATATGTATATTTTTTCATTATATTAAAGAAGTAAAAGAGCAAAAACACCTATCTTGTTACTGACATATAAGCTCAGTAACAAGATAGGTTTTTTTAAAACACAATTTGGATGACCTTGAAACTTCCCCCTCTACTGCTTTGTTACCCCCACCACTTGACTATTGGTGTACATGGCACATCGCAATTGGAAACCTCATTCCATCTTCAACAGCCACACCGACAACATCAACAATGGCAAACCTACCAACAGATGAAAGATGTCCTCACGCATGTTGTGACTTCGTCCACGAGTTGGAGAAGAGGATGCAGGAGAGGGCGATAAGAAGAAAGCAGATCCACTCAGAAAATATCATGATAGTCAACGGCTATCTTTTATTGTTCGGCCTTATTATGGTTGTACTTTTCATACTGTATGGCATAGTCACATGTGTCGGCAAGGTTGCGGAAGAAAACGCCCGCCACTATCAATTGGAAAGTTTTAATGTTACTTTGTAGGTTTTCCTTTTTTTAAAACTCCGTTTGGATGACCTTGAAACTTCCCCCACTACTACACCACGCCCCCCACCACTTCACCATGTTCCTGCATGAGCATCACATCAACCGTCATTCCTTGTCCGACAAGCAACCATGGCAGACAACACCATCAGCCAAGCTGACTCCACTACTGATGTCGGTACAAGTACGGGTTGGACACTGTCGATCGATAGTGTACACTATTTGGAGTCGATTTGCGAACGTATGAAGGAAATACTGCGGGACAACCCTGGGATCATAATACAAATGAATTTAAATTTTGATTGGTCCCAAGTTAGAATGCAAGGGGACGACAACAACGGTCAACAATCTCCACAATATTCGCCATGTCCCCGATCTACCCTTACGGCGAGTCTGACGTCGATGAAGATGAGGCTGATAAAGATGCAGGGGACAACGAGGCTGAAGAGGAGTAAGCTTCATTCCTTTTTTTTAAAACCTAAATTGGATGACCTTGAGAATTCCCCCTCCACTATTTCCTTTTTTTAAAACCCAAATTAAATGACCTTGAAAATACCCCCTCCACGTACTTTTGGTTTACCCCCTCTACTTTTCAATACTGTTACCACAGTCTGTAGCTCACATCATTCCTTGCTTAGCTATCATGGCGGACAGCACTCTTTCTCGAGTTGACTCCACTACGGATGAAGAATGGCCATTTTCCTGGAATGTTCATTTGCAAGACTCGGCAGAAGTGGATATGTTGCATGAGAAATTGGTGTATGTATTAAACGAAAACCCCAACATTGAATGTAGAATGACTATGGATTTCGATGCGACAGGGGTCCACACTCAACCTTCCACTTCAAGCCAGCCTGAGCCTCAGCTTCAGCCAAAGAACTTTACACATCTTTACACTCCAATACGGCCGGAGGATGTGGTTATCAGCGAGGCGGACTCTACTACAAGTTATATTGAGCCAACAAATTGGAAGCTTGTTGTTGACACCTTACACAAGGTCGACTTAGTATGTGACAAATTAAAGGAATTGATGATGCAAGATCCTGGTCTTCGTTTTAAAATTGATTTGTTTTTCATCTGGGGAGCACCTGCACGGGGCTCTTCGTCTGACAGCTCTCCAAGTACAACGGACGAGGAGGAGGAGGACGACTAGTTATCTTTTTTAAAACTCCGTTTGGATGGCCTTGACCTTTCCCCCTCCACTGAGTTTATTTAAAGTGCACTCTCACTGACTGCAGCATCATTTCATCGCGCGCCTTCACTACAGCAACATGGAGAGTCAACTCAACTACTGTTGCGAACAGAAATGTTTTTCATGGCCAAATGACATTGATATGGTGGATGGCCTGGCGTGTAGAAAATGTGAAGCTTTTGGTCAGTGCATGTGCAAGTGCAAGTCTTGGAAGAAGCCTAAACCAGAGTTGAAGACATTCCATGTGTACCAGATGAGAGGGCATAAGTACACTTGTTGCCCTGAACGTTGCATTGAATTCACACTAAGACAGCTAACTGGCTGCAAAATGTGCAACAATCATTTTGCAGGTTTTTGCAAACATTATTTAGGAGCATGCCAGTACAGATCAACTTGGCATACCGAAGCACTCACTATCAATGAAATCGCTATAGACTCACAAGAGTAGTCTTTCTACTCTTTCACTTTTTTTTAAAACTCCATTTGGATGGCCTTGACCTTTCCCCCTCCACTCACCTTAGTTTATATAAGCTCCATTCACGCTGACCACGGCATCACTTCATCTTGCTCCCTCGCCGAAGCAACATCAAGTATGGAAACTAAGCGTGTCTCATGTTGCGAGCATAGGTGTTTGGAGATACAAGGCGTCACGTATTGTGCAAAGAAGCGTTGGGAGGAAGAGACGGGGACAACCTATTGCTGTGAGGATAAGTGTTTCCTCTTACCAAAGTGGCACGTGGATGGGCTGGCCTACCGGCAATGCGAATGCTTCGGATGTTGCAGGTGTAGATGCAAGAACCAACAGCTGCCACCACCTGTACTACAAACTTTCAAAATCTACAAATCCAAATACTTTTATACTTGTTGTCCGCAGCGGTGTATTAAGTTTCACTTCTCCAATCTTACCAATTGTCGGAAGTGCTACGGACAACCTGATGGGTGGTGCACCTGTTTTCTGGACTCCTGCCGCTACAGATCGGATTGGTTTACAAGTCCGTTAGAAATTGATGAGGTCGCCCAGGAGGCACAAGAGTAGTCTTTCTACTCTTTTACTTTTTAAAACTCCATTTGGGTGACCTTGAGATTTCCCCCTCCACTTCCCCATATACCTAGAGTACACGGAGCCTGACTGTCAGTCACTCGGTGGCTGTCGTGGGGTGCGCATCGGTGTCGGCGCTCTGTAGTTGTTAAGTGTTCAAGGTCACAGTAATATGAAATTGCGGATGTTGTGCTTGTTCAATAGTCTCCGAGGACTAGTGGATGACGGTTTAAGCAAGGTCATGTCGCAAACTCGAGTTTGACTTGGCACTTTTGCTGTTTCTCATCGCAGATTTGCTCCAAGTCGTCAAGGTCATGTGGACTCTGACTGAAACTCGGAGCGTAGTGCGAGAAACGGCAAAAGTGCCAAAAAATTTTGAGTTTCGGCGTGACCTTGACCTTAACAGTGTCAGTGACGTCATTTTGATGATGTAATGGATGATGACGTCATTAGCATGTCATTTCTGTGACGTCATGGGTGTGACATCACAGAAATGACGTCATCGATGGTGACGTCATCAATTACGTCATCGATGACGTCATTTTGATGACGTCATGGGTATGACGTCATCGATTGCGTCATCGTCGATGACGTCATCTATTACGTCATCGATGACGTCATCGGGGTCGTTGACCTTGGCGATGACGTCATCACATTCCTCAGAGGTCATTGAACTGAGCCAGCAACCGCAAAAACACACTACTACAACATTCTCAATTAATGTACCTGGGGAGGTATCGTACAAACATACTGTGGGCCTGCATGCAAACATATCCTGGCGATCGTACTTGTTAGTAGGTTACTATACTTAAAGCTTAAATATTTTATGCTAGAGTTGGTTTTATTGCGAAAATATAGAAAATTTACAGAATAATATTTGTAACTGTACTTTTTCAATGTTAATCTAACTGTATTCACGAGACTCTTTGTTCTCCAGGTTGAATATTTCCCTCTCTTAATTAAAATGGAGGCCAAGTTCATTGCTCCTGGCTATGGTTCCAAATACTACAAATATAAACCATGTGGTAAACGAATGTTGTGCTGATATTATCATTTTGTATTCAAACAAAACAAGTGTTGACAAACACAAAGAGTAATCTTCCCACGCTACCCCCATGGTTTGACAAACAGCAATACAACATGGCAGAAACCACTAAGCCGCAAGCACAATGCAAGTGAACTACGGAAGCAGAGAGGTCAGGCCGGTCCCCGCCCAGCGCGGATCCGCTTGACCGCCCTTCTAACGCTAACTTGAAAGCAGTGTGACCACATTTCCATACCATTGAGGTGGTTAGCTGTCACTGACAGTGCAATGGTACTATCCCCATCCCAAGGTAAGTCAGGTACAAAAAGTCAGATAAAAAATTTCATAGTGAAAATAAGACAACAGGAAGTGTTGCCCACACATTCCTGTAAGTCTGCGAGGAGACCAAAACGCGACGATGAACTGAGTTGTATTTATTGTGTTTACACTGTCCAGATTAATCTGTCTCCCTAACATTTGTAACTTTACGCATCATCCGAAAAAGTGAATATTTCAATTAAAGGACTAAATTAATTTATTATTTGTCATGTAAGGCGGTTTGAAATACACACGTTTTTGTTGTTGTTATATAAAACATTTTATTTCAATTTAAAATTTTGCAGCATCAATTTAGATAAACAAGGGCCTAATTTAAATAAGATAGTTAAATAATGAATAATGAATAATCATGGCAAAAAATACATAAAGACATAAACAACTGGATATAATCAGATTAAAAATTACTAACCATATTTTTTACAAAATAAATATAATCTTAACTTCAACTTATAAATATATTCTGCTTACTATTTTCAATCGGGTGGTATTTAAAATTAATGTAGCTCATTACATGTTTTTGTAGAATATTACTCAATATCCGGTGTACCGAAAGGACTAATGACAAAGCATGTCTATTGATTAATCGTTGACATTTCACTACAGATGAAAATAGTACTGTAATAGGATTGTGTACAACACCTGCCCCCAAAAATTTTACATCTTCAGAGGCAAATATAATTCTATTACATAATTAAGTTGACTATCTTACTTTTATTTTAACCAAACACTGGTTGTTGCCCATCGATACTCAACGGCTACAACTTCATTAGTAGTAAATGAAACACTCTATAATAGTGCAAACATGTAAGGTAGTCTGTATAATGTACTTCTTTGAACTGCCATTTCCTTGCAAATAATTTTTCTTGTAACAAATTTTAAAACAAAAAATTGATTAAAATACACCCTGTCGCAGCAGACCTGCGTACTCAGCGAATTTCCAGTTAATTTTGAACAGATAAATCTGTAAACAAAATTTAATCACATGCCCATAAATAGGGAAATAAATGTCTAATCTCCTGATAAATATAGGGAAAGAGTATGCAGGTATGCTGCCATGGGGAACACTAAAAGTACGTTTTTAGCATACAAAAATGTATCCCGACTATATGGAGCCATAAACTTAATTTCATCTATATCTGTCCATAAATAAACAAGTTTGCTTATTATCCATATGATTAACATGGGGAAAGAGTATGCAGGTTTGCTGCCATGATAAGAAAAAACCAAGATTTTTTACCATAAATAAATGAAGTTCAAAGAAGCTAATGAAATGCTAATGCAAATGAAGCTAAATACCAAGTTTCACAAAAAAATATTGGTTGAGGTATAGTTGGTTGTTGGTGGAAATTTAATTGCTTTTTTACCTTGACACTATAACAAAATAAGTGAATAAAAACCAACGAGCAAGGCTCGGTTAACCTGGTACTAAGTATAGATACCTCGTGTTTGTACAGCTATCAGCTGATTGAAAACTTGTAAAATAAAGATAATAATAATAATAATAATCATTTATTTGCCCTTACAACATTCATTGTTGGTAGCAAAGACCAAGACAATACAGAAAATTTTCCTAAAATACATACAAGAAAAGATTATTAATAAACATATTGTAATATAAAAAAACCATAAGAAATTTTTTATTGTAGAATCAACCTAGTCTAACTTATAACGCCTTTTTATTTTATCTAATCAGTTAAATAATTCAAATTTTTCTAGTGTTCCATAAATTCTTCAACACTGTAAAATGCGTTTGATTGAAGAAAAGATTTTAATTTATTTTTAAAAGGACGATAATTTTGCTCTTGTTTGATATTTTCTGGTAAAAGGTTAAAGAATTTAGCACCGGCATGGGAGGGTAAATTTTGATACATGTTTAGTCTGTGTTGTTCAGGTCTAAAATGGTTATTAAATCGTGTGTTATAATTATGAATATCACTTCCTTTTTGTATTTTGCACTTAAAACGGGAGAAAAGAGTTGCTTCTAAAATATAAATACAAGGAAGTGTAAGTAAATTCATGCTTTTGAAAGTGTCTTTGCAAGATTCTCTTGGTTTTAATTTAAAAATTATTCTTAAAGCTTTCTTTTGTAAAATAAATGATCGTTTAATATGTTTTTCTGCACAATGGCCCCATATTATAATTCCATAGGACAAGTGTGTGTAAATTATATAAATATATAAATAATATATAAAGGATATAAAGGATGATATAAAGGATGTAAAAATAAAATAAAGCATGCATTACTGTAAAGATTTAAAAACGTCGATTTTAATTTTAGGAAGTAAGATAACGTTAATTACAAAATTAAGCAATTTTCTTTCCATAAATGACAATACATCATAATAATTGTAAACGTTTTTAGGTACTGGCCATAATAAACCAAATCCTTCATGGGCTTTTGTTCATCCACTCTGTATTTAGACAAAATAAATCGTGTGTTTAAAATCAGGTGATTAAAATCTTGTAAAATAAATAAATTGTAAAGGTTTAAAAATGTCGATATTTTTTATTCAAGGAAGTAAGATAACGTTAAAGTAAATAAAATCTGCTAATATACAAAGGTTTACGTTTTATTTGGTACAAACTGCTTGTAAATTGGTCCAGTGGAAGTCTCAGACGAACTGTCCAAAGGATTGGAAATGTTGTTGTTTTTCCCATGTTAAATCTCCACAAGAAAAGTTTATTTTTCATTTTTGACCGATTTAACGTATATATTTTTGAAATACAAATAAAACCTGCTAATATAAAACCGAAAACGTTTATTTTGGTACAACCCGCATGTAAATCGGCCCAGTAGAGGTCACAGACGAACTGTCCAAAGGTTTTTTACCTTTGTGTTTTAAATATATAGATAGATTAAGGAGGAAAAAATTGCAAATGTATGTGATTATGTAACGTCAGTTTTTGTAAAGAAAAGCAAAAAAGGAGATTGGGTCTAAAGAGATTTTGCGTGTGTACAAACAAAATACTTCCTGAAAAATGTTACTTGAGGTAAAATATATTATACCTGACTTTATTTTATAATGATACTTATAATTATACCTAATTGAACGTTATTTTATTGAATATGTACCTAGAACTTTAGATACTATATACATATCCATGTTCTATATATTCAAATTAAAAATAAAGGTTTCGATGTCATTGTTGTACATAACGACCATATTGCACACAAAAAAACTGGCCTAAAGGAGTGATTCAGTTACATTTGATTAAAGTGGACACAATGAGAAATATATAAGTTGCTATAAAAAATAAGTCTTTCTAGGTAATAAGCAGACATTTCTTTTATTTACCTAGTTTTAAATTAAAAAATTTCAAATAAATCAATAAGCATAGTGTTTGGTAGTTAGTGTCAAAATATTTAAGGGATTATTATGAGAGTAAAGTGCAATAAAAATCCCCAATTCAGTCAATTATATCTCACTCAAATTTCCAATAACAGTCATTTTCAAATTTCTTGAAATTTATCGACATTGTCCATCAAAGTTTCATTTTTCCTACCATTTATCAACATATATTGGCACTTTTTTGACAATAAAAAAATAAAAAAATTGTTTTATTTTTATTTATTTATTTATTTTATTATTATTATTATTATTATTATTGGAGATGCGGGAAAAATGCTTTACGCACACAGGTGGCAAGCCTGTAGTGTGGGACTCCCGTAAGAAGCTCCTCTACTCTTTAGGATTCTAAACTTTAATTGTTTATCACATTACGTCAGGCTAGGCCTAAATTTGGCTTACGCCCGTGTGGCTCGCTCCTTATGCAGTCGCTAGAGCAAGGGATCTGGGCCACTTCACGGTCCAGATCGGTTTTCTTTTAAAGGAGGATGTCCCGGACGAACTGTGATAAACAATCAAAGTTGCCCTCATCCTCCAAGATCTTTTGGCAGACCGAGTCCACCAAAAATGCACCAAAAATTTGTGTGGCCTCCAGGTGGGGCCCTTCCCAACGGGGGCCGCGGAAGGAGGTGTGTTCCACATCGTCAGGAACGCTCGGCCAATAAATGCAGTCCGGTCAACCAGTCTTGCCCATCCAGTTCTTTAAACATGTTCTTCTAAGTTCCGCAATCTCTTCAGTCCACCACTAGACGGGTTGTTTGTCGCGTTGGGGTTTCCCTCGCGGCATAGACTTGTCATAGGCCGAGACTATCAGTTCCATGGTTGATGTTACTAGTGCCTTGGCTACAGCCTCTCCAGGATTCCCCTGCGCTCCCCAGAGATGACTTCGGTGAACTCGACCACGAGCACTTGGTTGGTGTTCCACCGGCGTGGCCCTTCCCAAGATGAGGAAACTCTACTATTTGCCTGATCATGCAGGACAAAGTCGATAAACTGGTGGTAGCTACCCGTGTAGTCCTCCACAACTCTCCAGCCAGAGATCCTCAGAAGAAGCGACTCAGACGCAAAGGACGGGGATCGTGCCTCTCTGCCCGGGGAGCCGAAAAGTTATGTCACCATGGTTGAAGACGACAATACCGGCTCTGGCGCTGAAGTCCAGGATGTATTTCCCCCGGGAGTTGGTAGAGATCATTCCCCACTCGACGGCCCTGGCATTGAAATCGCCGCCAACAACGACGTGCCCGGTTATGCCGAGAACGCACTCCTCTAGGCCGTCTATCTTGTCGTGGAAGTCCTGGATGGCCTCGTTGGGGGTGAGGTAGCAACCGATGATAGTCACGTCCCTACACCTAACCCAGACGAATCCTCGGCCACGCCCGTGACTCCACACCAATACATCTTGGGTGTTAAGCGCACAAAATGCAGCAGTACCTAGGCTGTTGGAGATCCAAGTCTTTGGGCCTCTGTCCCAATACTGCTCGTTGAAAAGGAACGCGTCAGCACCTTTCTCGGGCGAGCTGATCTAGAAGATTATCAGCTCCCCAGGATCTATGTCTGGCGGATGCGAATTACTGGCTTCTGCCTTTTGCCTGTACAAGTGCGGCTATGAAGGCACAGCACTGACCAGACCCGTTTAAGTGACTGAGGGCACTGGAGCCTAAATCCTTGCAGAGGAAGGAAGAGGGGATTCGAGGAAAATTCCTTGTGTTTGTGGCCCTGGCTTCCACACTGGAAGCAACTGACACTCCTGTCGGGCCCTTTGCAGTTTCGGGAGGAGTGTCTGAAACCGAGACAGTGGAAGCATCTCGAAACTACTACCCTCCGATTGATTCTGCAACTGACCCAACCGACTCTGAGGTGCTGAAGGCTAAGCTGCTTATTGGCATGCCTTTCGCCCATCTCAGCAACAGCCATCCGGAGTTGACTTCGTTTAGGCTTTGTCAGTCATACCCTCACTTCATCAGCCGGTATCTCCGGGAGTGCCACCTGGATCGCACGGGTCACCTCCTCTTTGGTGCAGAGGGCATCATGGTCCCGAATCTCGACCGAAAATTTCCTACTATAATAAGTGTATCTTGTCCTAATTAGGCCCTCTTAAAGCCATCTACAATCTACTTTTTAAAAAAAAGTTTTGGAAAATTTAGAAATAGGTACACATACCTTGCTAAAGAATTTTGTTTTTTGTCAAATTTTACAAAATTTGAAATATGTTACAAAATGTCAAATTTTACAAAAGCTTTCCCACATTCTAGGCTTAAAAATGATATGCTAGAAGTGACCTTTAATATTTACCTAAGGGAAGGAAGTTCTCATAGTGAGCCGTCACCTAGAGAGGCTATCCTGTTGGCTGTGGCAGAGATAGGTAGGTTGTTATCATCAGTAATGATTTGTAGAAGCTGGAATTTTATCTGTTGTAGTGTAAATGAGTTCCAAAATTAATTGTCACCCTGTTAGAGGGTGGATAGTTTCCAATAATAATAATTATTTCATAAAAAACAGGTCAATAAATTGTATTTAATACAAATTCTAACCTATTTGGCAAATAGGAAAGGTCACTTTTAGTACATCAATTTAAAGCTTAGAATGTGGGGAAGTTGTGGTAAAATTTGACAGTTTGTACCATGAAGCATAAGAAAGAAATATTTCTTCAGCTAGTTAGAGTACCCTTTTCTAAAGTTTCCAAAATTTAGTTTTAAAGTAGATTTTACAATCCTTTGAGAGGGTGGAATTGAGATAAATCACACTTAAAGGAAAGTTTTTGTACATTATAAAAATATCATAAAAAGTGCCAATGAGTTTGTCAATTGGTGAGAAAACGAGGTTTTGATGGACTATGTTCAGAAATCCCAAAAGATTCTAAAAAGACTGTTACTGAGAGAGGGAATGAAATATAATTGCCTAAATTGCGTATTCTTGTTGCATTTTACATGCATAATAACCCCAAAATATTTTGACACTTACTACCTAACACTCTGTATATGATTTAAAAAAACACATACTTATCACACTTGATTAAAAGCTTTACTTTTAAACTAGAAAAAATATAACCATATATAACAATAAATAATTCTTGTGGGGTTAAAACTTTCATTGTATTCAGCCTTAAAAACAATACAACATAAATTTAAATAATATTCTTACATTCACTGAAAATTTAGTTTATAAGAATATACGTAACCTGTACATGAATTATTTTATAAATTTAAAAATAACATAGAATCTTCACATATATGATTGTAGATGAATAAATCTTCAAATAAATTACTAAGGCAGACCTCATCACATTTGTAAATTAAACATTGACTTTAACTTACACACAAATTAAGGCTAAACCATTTACAGTAGTGTCTTTTGGTTACTCCTGGGCCAGGTCAAGGTCATCGGTTGGAAGTGGCAGGTGTGGGGTTGGAAGTGTGGGGTGGGGGTGACAGTGATGGATGGGTTTGGGAAGTGGGTCAAGGTCATCCGGAGGGGGTTTTAAAAAAGTGGGAGCCGCAGGGGCTCGGTGGGAATGGGGAGGGGTGGGGCGGCTTCGGGGTTGGAGGTTTTAGTTTATTTTTAAAATTAAATCAAAGTCGTGTTCTTGTGCAGAGAGGTGTTGGAGTGCCGTCCACTGGTGAGGGAGTGGTAGACGCCGAAGGTGGTGGCGAAGAGAAGGTAGACGCACAACATGCACAGTACGCATTTGAACAGTTGCAGCAGGCGAACCATCCCTTGTTGATTTTCCGTTTCCAATTGCAGCCTGTTGATCTCTAGTTTGAGTCTGTCCTCTTCCAATTGTGTTTTAAGTGAAAAATCATCCATCATGTTTGTGTGCTTGTTTTAATTTCTGTAGGTGAAACGGGAGCGGTGTTGACGGTCGGAAAGTTGGCGATGAAATGAGAAACGAAGATGAGGACAGGGCATATTTACTGGAAAGTGGTGGGGGGTTAAAAAAAACAGTTGTGTGTCCGATCAAACGTCGTCGTCAGCTGTCGGTGTAGTTTTGGAGGATGCAGGAGTGAGTTTTAGCAAACTATCTTCATCTTCAGTCTCAACTCTATCGCATGTTGGACAACCGTAAGCAAGTTCCAAATTCATAGTGATGCAGTGGAATTTGTCTATAATATCTTCTAAAGTTTCCATTATATCTTTTAAATCATGTCTTGTTCTAATTACAAAAGTAGATTTCATTAGTGCTAGCGGATCGTTGTTCATCGTACGGGAGTCGGGAAACAAATGGCGAGCGTCAGTCAGCGGCTCGCTTATATGCGGGCAAGGGCGGTGGAGGGGGAAGTGGAGGGGTGGTGGCGTGGTGGGGGAAGTGGTGGGGTGGTGGCGTGGTGGGGGAAGGGTGATATACCCCCATGCGAATCGTTGGCCAGCGCATTTCGCAGCGAAACGCCGTTCGGGTAGGTAGTAGGAGGTGTACTACGATAACCATTAGTTGTATTTTTAAGTTAGGAATACTAATAATGTTTGTAAATTAAATATTAAATTTATATTTAACCAGAGCTTGCATTTCTTGTTCCTCGTCGTTTAATTCAACAATTTTAACACCATTAGTTGTCTGTTCCTCTTCCTCTGCACTTTGCGGCGATGAAGACATGGAGGTGGCAGAAGATGATGATGAGGATGAAAATATTTTGGTAGGATTGACGTATTGCACTGTGATGTTGATCCATCTTAAAGGATAGTTATCAATGAGTGTGAGTAAGTTTTGGAATAGTTCTTCCATCTCTTCTCTGTCGGTAATTAAATGTTGAAAGGAAATGAATTTATCATCCATGTTGTTCTCAGTGCGAGTAATGAAATAAGAATGAGAAGCGTATCGAATGATCCGTAGAATATATGTTTTAAAAAATAAGTGGTGGGGGTAATCTCAAGGTCAATCAAATGGAGTTTTGAAAAAGGGCTGCAGTCAGTGACTACAGCTATACATCTGAAGCTTCAACAGGATCAGTAGACCAATCTGATCTGTACTTGCACGCACTTATGATGCATGTACAAAAGTCGTCTTTATAATATGCATTGCACTCTCGACAATTGACAAGTTTTTCCGGATGAAATTTGATACACCTCTGGGGACAGCAAGTGTGGAAGTATCGTGATTTATAAATCTTGATGGTTCGCAATTCCGGTGGTGGTAGTTGCTTTGTCTTGCATTTGCAGTAACAGGATCCGAAGAATTCACACTTTGTACAAGCTAATCCGTCTACCATCCATCTTCCTAAATTGGTGCATTTTTGTTCACAACAGTAGCGCGGTGCGTCCTCGTTTTTCTTCTCTTCCATGTTGGCGCTTCTAAGTGTTGGCAAGAAATGAAGTTGTATAGTGTAGGATAGCGTGTTTTATAGACTAGGAAAAGTGGTGGGGGTAATCTCAAGGTCATCCAAATGGAGTTTTAAAAAAGATCATCTTACAAGTGTAAGATGTATTTATTTAAGATACTGAGTTTTCATTTTCTCTTTCTTTCTTTACATCTTGTTTGTATTTTTCTTTTTCTTCTTTAGCCATGGCGATGAGATCTTCAGTGGAGAGTGGATGTACTTCAGGAAATTTTAGAATTAATTTTGGTTGGAATCCCTCTTTAGTCAATACTTTAAGATCGGACGTCATTTGTTCTACACTTTGATAGTCTTTTCCGTAGATTTTTCCATTGAATTCAATCATCATTCTGTACAACATGGTATTAGTAGTTGTTTTCGCTGCGTCAGTTGGAGAGCAAATGATGATTCTGTTAGGTTACACGGTCCTTTTATAGATGCTACAGCGACCACTTGATATTATTTAACATTGGTAATATTTCTGGAACTTAACATTACTTTGAGTAGATGGTGTTGTAGTTGAAGGTTGTGTGGAAACGAATACTTCTTCGTTGCAGAACTTCTGTTTAGGAAACATCCTCATGTTGTTAGCGTAAACATCAATATTTAAACGATAACCACCGGCAAGTAACACTCGCAGTTCATTAATAAAATCGTCGAGTTCTTCAAAAGTTGTAATGGTGGTGGTATCATATAATGCACACTTAACCTTAAGAGACATGTTGTTATTCGTAATAACTGGAGAGCCAACAGAGATGTGTACAGCACGAAAGGTAGTCGTAGACTGATGAGATCCTCAAGAAAATTACGGCCTTTATATACCCTCGAAACTAGGTCAAGGTCATCCAAACGTGTTTTTTAAAAAAAGCAACATATCGATAGTGCAGAAACACTATCGATATGTTGCCTTTTCTTATTATTTTTTTTTCATTTTTATTTTTTATTTATTTAAAATCAGTTACACACATGTACAACAGTATATATAAACTACAGACTAGTTGCTAGTAGGCATAACATGAAGTGTAAGTTCAGTAGAGTTGGTTCCACTAGGACCGTGGGATGCCAAATAGAGTGCGCCGGGGTGAATCAGTCGTAAATCTTCATTCTGCAGCAGTTGAACGAAGCGTTTGGGAAGAAATACTTGAAATTTCGGTTCATCACCAGGTGTGTAGGGTGCTTCACTCAATGTGCAATTGATGGCGTCTCCAACTGATGTTTCCATCTTCTTAATAGTGTGAATAATGTAATGTTTTTCTTCTTTCAATTCTGAACATTTCTTAGTCGGTAGTATTGTAGATTTAGAATGTTTGTTGAATTGATCAACAAGCGACTGTAGAAAAGTTTGCGATGCCATTATTTTTTCTTACTATTGTTCGTCTTCTTCTTCTTGTGCTTGCGCGTCAGAGGTGTTGACTCCTCGGAGGTTAGAGTAATACTCATGCATTGTCATAGTGCCGCTCTCGCTTTTATACCCATCGCTTCCCCCACCACTTTGCTGGAGATAGACATTCAAACGATATGCGTTCTTTAAAGCACATTGAGACTGCCGATGTTTAAAGTTTTTAGATGCAATACAGATGTTAGCAAAGTAGCAATAAAAATCTTTCTCCATTTGCACATTTATCACTTCATGGTTTGTATATGCTTGTATCCAATTTGCTTTTTCCAATCCTCTTGTAAAAATAGTTTTGAACTCTTTGCAGAAATGATTCATAATGTGTGGCATCATATTGTAGGTTATAAAACCTTCATCCCATGTTAGATTATGAAAATGTTTCATCAACCATTTGTCTGTTACTTTAGCTTTGGTTGTTAATCTGTTGAACGGCAAAGGAGGCATGAATAAAAAATGATAAACAACAGATGTTATCATATCTAGTACCACTAACTCTTTAATTATAAAATTTCCATCATTACCACGGAATGCCTGAAACTCTATGATACCTCGCTTTACTTCCATTATTTCCGTCTTCTTAGAGAATGAAACTCGTTTATCCATGATGACGTTCAGTAGACAACTGGTATGTCAATGCGGATTGACAGCCTTTTATACTCCAACATTCTTCTTCTTCTTACTTAAAATATTCTTTGTCTATTTAATTTGTTGTTGATTGTTGATTGTTGAAACGTGATTCGTTTTCCTTGTTTTCTTGCTTTTTTTCTTCATCTAAATTAAAGTTGGTTTGATTGTGGTGTAACTGTCTCCACATCTCTACTTCATGCGGGATCCTATTGAAGATTGAAGTATCTACTGGACCGTATAGGATTGGAACATATGGTTGTCTATCCAATGCATCAGTTAAATAATCTTTGATAATTGTACTTAAGAATATTAGCTGTTTTAAATATCTTGTTATAGGACCAGTAGCACAAGTTAAAGCGTAAAACTCTTCTTTTGTCAAATGTATTTTTATATTATATTTAGTTAAATCTCTAAATCGAACTAGTTGTTGACCACGTTGTTTAACAATATCGATTTTAATATTTGATTCGAACAAACCTAGTTTTGTTTTTCTTCCAAACGTATTGTTACTCAAATAGCATTCCAAAAGATGTATATGTTTCATAAAAGATTCCCAAGAAGTTTCAGTGAAGGTTACCATTTTAGATCCGTGATTCAAAATAACAGTTGGAGAGTAATCCAATGATTTCATTACTCCAGCAGACACAGTCTTTGTCATACAAGAAGAAATAGGATAAAATATTCTAAGAAATACCTCCATTAAGATGTTGGTAGAAATGTTATCTTCAATTTTCCTTTTCTTCGTTTCTTTTTCAACTTCCTCTTCGTCTGTCTTCTTATGTTTAAACTTGAGGAACTCTTCCATTTCCTGTTCAACTTGTCTTTCTATATCCAAACTATTGTCAGCCATAAGAGGTGTAGTTTCTTCATTAGCACTTGATGTAGCAGAACTCATCTTGCGGACGATGTTACCCATACGACAATCAAAGATGAAATGAATTTCCAGCTCTTCTTTCTCGCTTTTATACTCGCAGATGACCTAGATATTGTTGATCTTTTGTAAAAACCTTACAAATCGTGCAGATGTTGTATTAATCTTTTTTAAAGTACATTCTTCACAATTCCTGTCAGCGGTGTGTAAGTAACTATTTTGTCATGTAGAATTAAACAGTATGCTGAAGTTCCATCTGGTATTTTATCTTCAAATTCCATTTCAATTTTAATATCTACACTTGAAGATTTCACAGATTCATTTTGTTTTGAACAATCGATTACAACAATTGGAGCTTTTGAATAAAATTGTTCTGGTGATAGTAGTGGTGTATTTGTCTTACCATAATATGACGATTGAAATATTGCATACATGTCATATAGAATGGAATAACGTTTCTTGTCAAATGAAACATTTAAACTGTCATATGGAAAGAACTGAGAGTTTAGAAAAACTTTGCAATTCTTTATCTTGCAATGGTCAAATTGACCAGCGTGCGCAGTTATAACATCTTTTCGTTTAGTCTGAAAACCGACTATTATGTACCTTGCTCGTTCTAAATAAGTAGAGGTTTTAACAGTCCATGTTTGTCTTTCTGTTTGAGGCAATATGGGGTATTCATGAAATTCCCAACTTCTAAATGGTATTACAATATCACGGTCAGATTTTAATTTTTTCAATAATAATACTCGATGTTCATCCGCCAATCTGACATGTGGTACTCTCCATACAACTTTATCCAATTGAAGTTGCCATTCCAAATCGGCATCTTTTGTTCCACTTGGCGCTTGTATTACATCCTTATTCGTTGAAGATCTGAGCAGTACCAGTTCTTGCTTTACATTTATTATTATTCTCTTGTAATCTTCTGCGAATCCCAAAAGCAATCGTAAAGGCACATTAAAATCAAAGTAACCTTTTGAATTAGGAGTAATAGTGTCTTTATCAGGAGTCACCCATCCAGCCGAGATTAAAGAATTCTTTTCATGGGGTGTTATTGAAGTCAATCCTTTCAAAGTTGTTGATATACCAACTTTTTTTGTTGAATCAACTGTTACTCCAGATATCTCATATCTAATTTCATCAAACAGATATGCCATAGGGTTATTTATAAAAGGAACAGTTGAACCAGATTTTCCATCCAATGTTGTTACTCTTCCTTCGATATATAAATAACTTTCACATGGTAATGTGTAGATATCTTGTTGTTGAATGGGAATCCTTATTTCATCATTATTATTTGATTTTGATGAAGTGTAAGGGTTGTGAGTGTGATATTCCTTCTCCCATAGGGTTTCGTCGAATGTCGGTCCTTGCGCTATATCCAGTATATCCATGGTTGGCAAGTTTTAGTCCGATCTTTTGTAGGAAGCGTATGTTGTCCGGTGTTAACTCGTCGAATGTTGAGGAGCTACTGAGCTCCCGACTCTTCCGTTGTGGTTTAAATGATAATCCCATGTTGACTTTATGTTGCTGCTCTGATATGTAACCGTATAGTTATTGTTTCTCCTCTAAAGTCAACACTAATGCCGTCTTGATCCAATATGTTCAGTACGATGTCTGAAATGAAACTGGTGTTTAACGGTAGGTATATCAGGTTTTGTGGCTTCTCAACTATTTTAAAACCAGGAGCTACTGTGGGGTAAAATGTATGTAATATGTGTTGATTTACTCCATCTCTATATGATCCGTGTATAATATTACACGTTACATCAATACTGTTCACCTTTAATATTGTTACTGTTGTATCGCCAGTATAATCATTTCCAGGGGCTAAAATTCCTTTCTTCTTTGAAAATCCGAGCAAATTGCCGATTGAGTGGTCTAAGCTAAAATCTATATAATACTTTGAAGTTATTCCTGCTTTTAATGTATTATTATTACCTTTAATAGAAATATTTTCTTCTCCAAGTTTCTTTTGTAATACTTGGTTTATATCGTCTATTTCATATGCTCCTGTAGATAATGAAATTATTTTTAATTGTGAATAATTTCCTTTTTCATCTTTACTCTCATAATAATGTAGTAAATTATTTTTTCCTTCTGTAACATTGGGAATTGAATTGTATGTAGTCAAATCCAATAATGCTGCTTCCCATAGTTTGTCCGTAGATAAACGTAACGCTGGGAAAAGTGTACTTTTCAATGTTGACGAATTTCCGCTCAGCGACACTGTATACGATGACATCTTAAAGCTGACTGACGCTCTTCGCTAGGAACTCTAAACATAAATGTCCGCATATTTCTGTATTGCTAGGTTGCTCTCTTTTGTAGTTGTAGAATATATTCTTGGAGTCCCGAAAATAATGTTGAAGTTCTTTTGGTGGCGGTAAATTTCCAAAACTATCAAAGTAGTAAACATTTTCTCCAAGTTTTTTATAACATACCCAATGAGTACCTGGTCCATAATTAGAGTCTAAGTTTACTATTCCAGTTTCATTTTTCCACACTCTATTTGGTAATGTATCTTTCATAAAAACTCCTCTGAAGAATGGTATTCTTAAACATTTCACATAATTTGACAATTGATAGTTTGTTAATGCTTCATTTGGAATTATCAATTTATTCTTCTCATTTAATACACGCGGTACGGTCTTAAGTAAAGACCCGATCCGTTTTTTACCATTGACCATATGGATGTTTTCTTGACTTTCCTTTTAGGGTTAGTGCGATGTCTTCTTTTGATGTTCCCGCCTCTTTTTGCAGCTTCTTTTTTACTAGGTTTTCTCCCGCGTCGTCTTCCACCACCAAACTTAGCTTTCGTCTTTATGGCTGTTGTCACTGCCCAAGCTGCTGCTTTTTCCGCAATACTGGCGTCACTTGATTTAACCCTTTGCCAAGCTTTTTCAGCTAGCGCTCTATCCGCTATTGATCTATTTGTTGAATCTGCAAACTTGGAATACGCTATATCGTGTTCTTTGCAAGCTTGATCTAATTTATTAATTCCAGGATCTCCTCTTGCCAAACGTTTTGCCAACTTAGTTCCGGGTCCACAATATTGATAGCCTCCGGGCAGATGAAATTCGTATGGTAAAGCGTCTATTGCTCGATTTAGAACAGCACCAACAGGAATCCGTCTTAGCAGGGATAACGCAGCTGATGTTATACCACGTCCTTTCTTGCCGCTGTCTTGACGATGACTGAGAGGTGCGGTCTTCATTATGTTGTCTTATATATATAACCAGCGTGTTTACTCCACGAGCTGCTTTACATAAATGAATAACTTGTGCACAATGTTTTATATTTAAAGATTTAATTATTTAAATTAATTATATACTGATTTATGATTCTTTTTTAATCCAAGCTTCTCGTTCATCAGGTTGAATCATCACATGACTCGTTGTACTAGCTATATGATTGTGGGTATCGATAAGTAAGTTTCCCACTATTCTTATTAAACAATCTAAAGTTACAGCATCTTTCGGATGTTGAGGATCGTGTAACTGCATAATACGTTTATCATTACACGTGTAAGCGGTCGAATCACTTTTTGACGTTGTTATGACTTGTCCAATAGTAGCAGCATCATTTAAATCTTCTCCTGGTAAAATATTAATTATTTTCTTCATCTTTGCATCATATTGGGTCCCAAAGTGTTTATCCCAAGTTATTGTTTGTCTCAATGTAACACAATCATCATCTTCATAACCAGGATAAATATTTTTTATTCTTCTATTACGACCATCGTATGTACCTAATCTACCACCACTCGCAATTAATGTTTGTACCATCAAAGGTACATCCGAATCTTTTATACCAAATCTTCCATTTGTTATTGTTTTATGTCCTGCATCCCATTCATCATTTTTTCCTTGCATTCAATCAAACTTTTCATTTCCATGTATAAATGTATCTCCTCGCTTTAGCACGGCATCTTCATGTTTTACAAAATTCGATGTTCCCCTTTTTAATTCTTTAGATAGTTGTTCCATAGTAACAGCGTCTTTTGGTTGAGAACCGAACTTTACATTTGACAACACTTTCCCATGACAATCGATTTCATCACCATCTTGTAAAATACAGTTGTCCTTGATATATTTTAGGTTTACAGCATCGCCGTCTTCCTTTGGGTATCCAATGTCATTTATAATAAATTTATAAAAAGAAAATCCGTGTTGAGTCTTTTCCGGTATAATAGAATGTAAATATTCTTTATTAACTGAATCTTTATCATTTTTTGGATTTGCCACGTTGGTTATTCTATGATTCCCAGCATCATATGTCTGTCCATCTTTTAAATTATTACCCCATTGCAATTTTAAAGTATTTAAAAGTTCAGATGATAAATACTCTTTAGTAATTGCATCAGAACTGTCAGTTGGTTTACCAACATTAATTATTCTATGTGATTTAACATCATAAGTATTCTTGTTCAATTTCAATGATGTTGAAGTTGCTTCTTTTACTGTTTTTAAATTTGCTCCATCTGTATCTTCTTCTGGGTCTTTAACAAATTTTAGACGTTTGTTACTTATATCATAGTCACCTTCAGGTGTTTGCGGCAATCCACTTCTTTTTCTGTTTTCTCCTCCTTGTACTCCTAGCCCGGAGTACCGTCCGAACTTGTCAACGCTCATGATTGAACTGATCCACTGTATGCTCACTGCTCTCTTATATATCCGTGATGATTTATACAATTATTCCACGATTTCGAAGTTCGTCAACTAAAGCCACCCATTCATTATTTAAACCTGTATGACCAGCTTCCATGGCTTCATGTAATAGTCTCATTCTATCAACCAATTTATTTATATCATTATAGTAAATCACATTTGTATTATATAGGTTTTTCATTAAACCTTTACCAGACGTTGAAGCTTCTCCTTTTTTTTTTACCATATTCATCCATAAGTGATAAGTCCATAAGTGATAAAGACTTCCTCTTTAGCGGTTTCTTTAAAGCGGGCGCAGTTCGTAATGTTGGTAGTTTTCTCAGCGGAAACAATCTTTTTATTACAACTGTATATTTAGTTGCGCGTGTTCTATTTATCATTGAATCTTTGGAGTAATTCTTCTTATGAGCATTAGTATTTTGCAAAATTTCTTTAAAAGTATTTAAATCTTGTAGCGTATATTTTATAGGTATATTTTTAAAAATCAGTTCAAATAATCCTTTTGTTCCTTTATATTTATGCTCACCAATAACAATATCATCATCTTCAGTCAAATGTACTTTTGAATCTCCTATTTTTAATTCATTTCCATCAATTCTCGCACCATATACATGTGACTTGTGTAATTTTGGGTTATTTTTTATTTCATGTAACATCTTCATGATATACTTTCTTCCAAGAGGTCCTTGTCGCAATATATCACTACTTAATTTTGTTAGATTTGGAATTGATTGTTCTGCTTCAGGTATATGTTGTTCTTGTTCTTCTTCTTTTTCAACATTTATTTCTGGTTCTTCTTGTCTAGTTTCTTCTTCTTTTTGAGAAACTTCACTATCACTTGTGTAAGAATCATCATCTTCTTCCTTTTTCAAACTTTTTACTTCAAATTTAGAAACAGGTAGCAAAACATCTCCTTCATAATGAGGTTTACCAATAGTTTCTGTTATATGTTTTAAAGGTTCTGTAATAGGCTTAAATGTAGTCTCCAGGAATTCTTCTCTTTCATTCAAACCCATTCTTAATGCTCGATTCTTAAGTCTAATCGAGTCACTCAGTGATTTTATTTCTTTTAATAGTTTTTCTTGGTTCACCATGTTTACGCTGCGAAGACCAATCTATTACTAAACGTATCATCAATCGTTCAATGGATTAATACAAACTTATCCAACCCTATACGATATCTTCCATTTTTTATAGCTTCTTCTTTCATAATAACTAGAAATCCATATTTTTCAGCCCATGCTTTGCCACACATTTCTTTAAATTTATCAAATGACATGTCTGCATTTACATGATCATTATATATGTGCTTTAAATTTGTTTCATCCTGCTTGAAGATAATAAGTAGATTTGCATTATCTCTTATTAGTTGTTTTGGAATTTTACTGTAAGTTTGACCAATATAAATGCTATCAATATTGTAATGTCTCCCCATGGCAAAATAACTTCTAATAGTGTCATGATTTTCACAAGATACATCATCGAATATAAATATAGAAAATGGTTTAGCCTCGTTTGGCTCCATTATAGTTTCACTAGCATTAAACTTGTAGAAATTAACTTCAGGCACACTTGCGAGTACCTTATCCAATAATTGGTATTTGGGTTGTTGCAAAGATTTGGAAAAGATGTAAATGTTGTTGAAACGTAATCCTTTAGGATTTGTTATTAAGTTAAAAACCACATTCGTCTTTCCACAATTTGACGGTCCAGTTATTAAACATCTTATTGTGTTTGGCAGTAGTTCACCATGTTTTCCATGATTTAACTTGTCGTTGTCAACTGTTAATTCATCAATATTATTAATAAAAAATCGATC